>CM029394.1:6025839-6045839 GCA_017165825.1 Hepsetus odoe
AAATGAAAAACAGGTATTCTTGTCAGCACCCTCACTCATTTCTTTTTAGTTGTTGGTATTGTTCATGTTTGTAAAAGTCTTGTTGTGATGTTGATTTGGCAGCAGTCTGAGGTGCAGTTGGAGGTGTGTTTGTGTTAAATATTAAAAACTAATAAGTGGCAACAACTTAGGAAGCTTTAAATTAGTTCTTCATCTTGTTCCACAACTTCACGTGTCTGGGCCTCAAATGAATTATTGTTTCCTAAACTTTATCAAACCATGGTTGTGTATTTGTTTCTCATTCCAAAGCCTAGACTCAATTTCCTGTATACACCACACTCATCATGTCATCAGTGATCTTGTTGAAACAGAGATCTAGTAATTGGTTGATTGATGGTGATGTATCAGATGCATCACTGTTAGGAGGAAGGGAAACTAAACGATCACCTGATTCCAACATCACTGTTAACCAGGCAGCTGCAGAGCTGCAGTCGTTCATGGACTCCTTTGTTATTTCTTTAGTAGCTCATGTTGTTGGTTGTCCTTCTTTTCATTGGGGTTTACAGAGTCAACCATGGAGATGTTATTGGTTGTAGCTGTGAGACAGCAAACCAAGGCTACATTTAAGAATCTGTTCAACTTCACTGAACTGAACTGCAGTATTTCATCTAAAAAGTATAATTAGCATAAAACACAACTCATCCAGATCTGTAGCCCCAACTGTTGAAGATCTCTTCACTCTTACATCCATATGATTCATTCACTCTTCATAGTACAAAAATATGTAGATACTGTAGAATCGAACAAACTCGATTATCGTTTATAGTTAATCAGATACATTTTTCTGTGTTTTTACAAAGTAAGAGAGCAACACCTGACAGGATACCTACCACAATTCACATTGCCACCAAGTGTATCACCATGTTTTACAGTGGAGCTGGGCTTCCTGTCACTAATATCCAGAGCACTGTAGTAGACAGCAGAGTGTGATACTGCAGCAGAGGAGATCAACAGATCCACTCTATAGTTCTGAACCTCAGTAGAGAAGCCAAGGGCTGGAGTGTCAGTCAAACACCCCATTTTATATTATTATTTTAATAATATTAATATTATATTATTTTTAGGTGAAAGTCCAGTCTGAAGAGAGATACTGATGATACCAATGAATTCTGAACACACTGTTATCACTGTTGCTGCAGGGTCGTTTTCTGTTGGGCATTTCATGACTTTACTCTGAACTGTAGCAGAAAAGCCAGGGGCTCGGCTACTCAAAGACCCTGATGGCTGTATAAAAAGAAGAAAGTCCAGTTTAGAAGAGGGGCATTGATGATACCAGTGAATGTACGAATCCCTCAAACTGTATCAACAGGAGAGGGAAACACGCTCACCCACTGAAACCTGCTTTTCAGTTTCCAGTGGGGGTGATTGAATCTGAATCTGCTGCACTTGATAGAAGATGTGACGGTTCAGTGAAGGTAAAAAATTTGTCCAATACACAGGTTGGTAGTAGGTAGTGCAGTTTGAAGTGCTGCTGTCTCGCAGTGAGAAGGTCCTGGGTTTGGTACCCAGGCAGGCTGTCCCAGTACCTTTCTATGTCCTTTCTATATGCATTCTCTCCCTGTGTCTGCATAGGTGCTCAAGTTTTCTCCAATCATCCAAAGAATTTCACATCAGCTGGACTGAAGATGGCAAATTACTTTCTATGTGTGAGTGTGATTGTCTGTTCGTCTGCCCTGAGATGGACTTGCAAAACATCCAAGGTGTTTCCCTGCCGTTCGCCACCTTGAGAGTTGAAACAGACACCAGCACCCTCCATGACCCTAATCAGGACAAGCTGCTATGATAAAGAGTTAGTTAGTTAGACCTCCTACATTTTTCAGATGAGTGAACAAAATAGTGAAGGTAAGTTCCTCATAGTCAAGTCTCTCTTTCAGACCACTACTAAGTAGTTTTCCTTTGAGATTTTTTTTTTTTTTTTTTTTTTTGTATGAGTGGGGTTGTTCACTCTTCATGGGTTCAAATCCCAGACCAGTCGGCTGACCTGAGGAACCCTTGAGCAAGGTACCGTCCCTGTCACCGCTTCCTGGGCACGTTCAGTAGTTGCCCCCTGCTGCACGTGTGTGTATGGGTAAAATGCAGAGGTGTAATTTGGTTGTAGCTCACTATGTGGTGTATTTCACAATAACAGGAATAGTCACTTTCACTTCACTTTCACTATCCCTCCCACCTACTTTTGATCAGACAGTTCAGGCTCCAGCTGCGCAGAGAATTCTTTAGGACTGGAGCGTTAAGCTTTATGTTCATCTACGAGAAGACTCCACTTTAGTTTTAAATACTGAGGTCTAAATCAAAAACAGGTCTCTCTCAGATGTGTTCCTCTTATTCAGATGGATGGCAATGGCATTGCTTTTGTATCATCAGTGGATCTACTCTGGTGGTGAGCAGATTGCAGAGGACCAGGGAAGAAAGGAGGGAGGATCAGAGAAAGTCTCTTAGCAGAACTTAATATTAAATACAAACCTGCTCTAAAAAAAGTTGGAACATAAATTAAAACAGAATGCAATGATTTGTAAATATTATATTCAAAGTACTGGACATAAACACAGAGCAGAGCACCGCAAAACAACTATTAGAGCTAATGGTGTTTACTTACATTTTCAGATGTTCTAAATATCTCAATTTCACGCAGCATGTACAGCAGACTGGAGATTCAGCTGGACTGATAATAATGAGAAGTGGAAGAACAGTTAAGCTGCATAAATTAAAGCTTAGTAGAACCACATACACACCACACTGACAAATGCAGCTCAGAGTGAAACAATGAAAACACACACACACACACACACAAATATCCATCCATCCATCCATTTTCTGCCGCTTGTACCAAACGGGGTCGCGGGGGAGTGCTGGTGTCCAACCCAGCGCACACAGGGCAAGGACGGGGGACGCACCCTGGACAGGTCGCCAGCCCATCGCAGGGAGGAGCGAGACGGGGACGGCACCTTGCTCAACCTCAGAGCAACCCATTGGGAAGGGGCTCGAACCCCCGATCCAGTGGCCGACGCCCTAACCACTAGGCCACAACTGCCCCCTACACACAGATGTCTGAAAGACAAAGAAGTACAGACAACACTTTTAATAAACGACACTAGTAAAAGTAAATGTGTTTTGTTTTCTTTTCTCAGTAGAAGTGGAAAAATACAGGTTTTGAAATGAACTCTTCATTATTAATATGGATATTAATGTGATCAGGTTGAATTGTATGGTTATAATTACACAGAATCTGAAGTCCCAAACTATCCCTGCTCTACCTGACTGTGAGGACCTCCAAACCTGTGGTGGCACTTATTATTAATTACAGCCACTGCTGATCCCTTTTCTTCTTCTGTGGTATGCCCCTATAAACTTGGCATCCCTCCTTGTCCCCTCCCTCTTTCTACGATTCCCCCCAAGGGAGAAGAGCTGGAGTGGGCGCCACACTTATTTGGAGGTGTTTGTTTCTGTTGTGTACTGTCAGAATAAAAGGAGAACAACCAAGGAGACTCCTGTGTCGTGCAAAAACATCACACAATGCAGAAGTTCACCGGTTTTAAGAAGATGAAAAGTACATTACTTCCAGTTTCTGGCTAAACATGAACAACTTTAGTCAATTTGTGATTCTGGTGATGACATGTGAGTGAATTTAAATAAATATTTATTATAGAGTGATGATCCATGTTATCCCAGTGGGATTTCAAAATATTCCAAAGAGCATCTTGTAATTTTACTGAATGCTTGGCTGTCTCCATCTAAATCAAAAACATCATGATGCTCCAGTGTTCACATCATGAGGAGAGGTTTAGCTGCTACTTTTCAAGCAGGTACAGACTCATCCTACATTTATCAGTGTGAAATATCAGAGCAGAGAAAGCTTAGGAGAAGAAGACAGTTCTCTAAGTTCCCAGAGAACAACAAGAAAGTTGCTTTTTTGTAATGAACATTAGTTATATCTACTTTCATTGTTTCACTCTGCGCTGCTTTTGTTAGTTTGGTGTTTATGTGGTTCTAATGTACATTTAGTTCTAAAGTACAGATGATGGGAGTTTTTCAGTTTCTGTAATTCAGTGTAACTCTGTTGATTGGGCGATCAGTTTTCTGTTTGAGTGCAAACTTCCTGCTCTTTGAGAAGATTGAATATGTGCTATGAGTATGTGCTGAATAACCTAAACATGGGGATGTGGGGATAAAACTGCACTGTTTTCTATTTAAAACCGCAATTAAGCTTCCTTGTGCAAAGGTTTAACTGGCTGTAACTCAGCAAATCCATCATAAAGCTGACATCTTCCATCATCACATCTCTGTTTATGAAACTGAGAGAACTGCTCAAACAAATACAAACTCACTCAAATCATGAATCTACAGTGAGGGAACAAAAGTCAAAGTCCATTATTAGTATTTGGCACATCTTCCAATTCTTTACTGTAATGACAGTTTGGTCTCAGACTCACTTGGACTCTGCAAGCTTGTGGAAAACCTGTGGAAAATCTGAAAGGTATCAGCTGCTGTACAAACATCAGCATCATAATGGTGGGTGGCGGTGGTCTTGTGGTAGGGTACTATTGACCTATGGCTCAAGAGGTCCCCAGTTCAAATCCCACCTCTAGTACTAGCTCCACTGGGTCCCTGAGCAAGACCCTTAACCCTGAGTGTCCACTCCAGGGTCCCATTGTCATAGGAACAGTCTTTTGTACCTGGTACGGAGACCTGACCGACAGTGTTTACATGATTTACAGTGCTGTGCAAAAGTTTTAGGTAGGTGTGAAAAAATGCTTTAAACAAAGAATGCTTTCTGAAATGGAAGTGTTCATCATTTATTTTTATCAATCAGCAAACTGCAGTGAATGAACAAAAGAGAAATCTAAATCAAATCAATATTTGGTGTGACCACTGGTTGGTGGGTTGTTCCAAACATGACTGTGTTTCAACCCCGTGTGACACTGATGATCATCAGCACCTGTTTTTTTTAAATTGGTTGATCATACACTGATAATAACCCTACAAAATCCCTGACTTTGTGCAAGTGTACCTAGAAGAATATAATATCATATATAATATATATAAGAACTTAAAATATGTTGCAGCAAATTTTAAGAAGGCTCAAAAAGTCAATAGCTAATTCTCCATTGAAGACATGAGGCAGTAGCCTAGATGTACTGTACTCCGTTAAAGACCATAAGATCGTTAGTTTAAGCCTGGTTCTGTTCTACTTCCAGCTCTAGCCCCATTTAAGCTTCTAAGCATAGCCTTCCATCAGAAAGATGAAGCTGTTATTGGTCCAGGCAAGAAAACAGTCATGCAAAGCCAGTAAAGCAAATGGTCACGTTAGGGAATGTCCACGTCAAAGCCCTGTTTAAATCTCATAGAAATACTTTAGGAATCGTGAAGTTGCAGTGGATGCAAGAATTTAAAAGAACATTTTAAAAATTGAACAAGTGGGGAAGATATATCTCAGTCATTGTTGAAGACTTACAAAAAACTGGAAAGGATACCTACAAAAATATTTCTGTCAAGATAGAAGCACTAACAAAGCACAAGTTACCAAAAACCTCTAAAAAAATACAAAAATATGTAGATACTGTGGTCTGTGGAGACGCTATCAGCCATATTTTCTGCATTTGTCTGCATGGTTTGCTTATAAAGAGAGCAACACCTGACAGGAAACCCACTACAAAACCACTTCACCTCATCACCCAATCAGTTTTTGTACAGTGGAGCTGGGTTTGTGGTCACTGTGGGCTCCAGTAGTAGAGAGCAGAGTGTGATACTGCAGCAGAGGAGATCAACAGATGCACTCTATCGTTCTGAACTTTAGCAGAGAATCCAAGGGCTTGATAGGAACTCAACCCCCCCTGATGGAGTTATATAAAGGAGAAAGTCCAGTTTAGATGATGGATATTGGCGATACCACTGAATGCTGTACACATTGCTGCCACTGTAGCTGCAGGAGAGAGAAACACTCTCATCCACTGAAACTTGCTTCTTAGTGTCCATTGAATTGATTGAATCTGAATCTGCTCCACCTGATAGATAACAGAACCACATTTTCAGTTCAAGTCAAGTCTACAAATGAAAATCACTGGAACAGATTAGTTTTAATAAACATGTCATTCAAACACAGTAAGCATGTGATTCTCACTCACCTACAAGCAGCAGAAACAGTAAATGAGCAAATGGCAGCATGATGGTTGATCCTCTGTGTTTCGTGAAAGACTGAGAGCACAGCTAAAAGGAAAATGAAAAGGAAGGAAGAACTGTAGAGTGTAAGAGCCCCACCTCATTCACCACAACCTCTCCTCAACATCAGTGCAGTGGACATCATCAGGGCAGGACGGGTGCCCCGTCGGGAACGAGCTCTTATATGTTAAGTGCAGGATTTTTTGAAAAGAAAAGTCTTTGACTAACTGAAGGAGGTGGAAAACAAAGCTGTTTCCAACATTGCTTTAATAAATGTAACTGTTTGGTGCTGATCTGATCTGTGTGCAACATAAAAGCTAAATACAGTTTCACTGTTTAAATTCAGAGGAATCAGATCAAAGAGTTTCATCAAATAAACAGATTCTACTGATCCACTGAAACAATGTTGATTTATGGTTTTATATAAGATAATGACATGTCTAGTGAAAGATTTGGACACTTAATGTGACATGAACATAAACATTTACTGTCAACTTACATAAAGTCATGACACAATCTAACATAAACCTACATGAGCCTTTTCATGATTTCTGAACAGATAGAAGAGAATGTTTCCAGAAGTTTTGCTCAAATCACTCCTGGTTGTGTGGAGACTTTCTGCTCTTTGAGAAGGTTGGGTATGTCTATTTGCTGAATTAATTAAAAATCAGAAACAGAAGTCTGAAAATTAACTGCAGTCTCTAAATAACTGGCTTTTTAAAAGCTTCACTGCAATACTTGGTCCCATAATTGGAAGGTTGTGGGTTCAAACCTGATTTATGCAAAGTACTGACCACATCACTGCTCCTAGGGTCCTGGATACAGCTACCCACTGCTGCGCGTTGCTTGCATGTGTTAAATGCAGAAGTTGCATTTTGTTCTGGTTCACTGATATGTAACTGGGTCTAAAAACCAAAGATAAAAAGCAAATGCATTTTGATGTGCAAATGGCATATGTAGATGCATGAAGCGAGCAGCATGAATGAAAAGAAATCTTTCATGCTTATTGTAGGTCAGTGGTACGGTGGTGTAAAGTCCAGTAGGATTTAATTGCAGGCAGTGCACGTCCTGATAAAAGAAGCCTTAACCTGGGGTTAAAACACTCTGTTCTGGTCAGGAGGTTACAAAACTACCTTCCTGTGTTCAGCAGATCAGGTAGTTACCAGGGTTTGAAATGAGCTCTTATTAATATGGATATTAAGAAGAGTAAAAGTACATTATTTCCAGTTTCTGGCTAAACATTGATTTGTGATGTTGGTGATGGCATGTGTGTGGATTTATATAAATATTTTTTATAAAGTGATGATACATGTTATCCCAGTGGGATTTCAAAATATTCCAAAGAGCATCTTGTAATTTTACTAAAAGCTTGGCTTTCTCCATCTTCTGGTGCCCCCCATAAATGCAGGACAGGTTCTGTGAAAGATGACGTTTGAAAAATCTTCAATATTCATGTTCAACATTATTTGATCTCAAAACAAAAACATCATGATGCTCCAGTGTTCACATCATGAGGAGAGGTTTAGCTGCTACTTTTCAAGCAGGTAAAGACTCCTCCTACATTTATCAGTGTGAAATATCAGAGCAGAGAAAGCTTAGGAGAAGAATACAGTTCTCCAAGTTCCCAGAGAACAAAAAGAAAGTTGCTTTTTTGTAATGATCATTAGTTATATCTACTTTCATTGTTTCACTCTGAGCTGCTTTTGTTAGTTTGGTTTTTATGTGGTTCTAATGTACATTTAGTTCTAAAGTACAGATGATGGGAGTTTTTCAGTTTCTGTAATTCAGTGTAACTCTGTTGATTGGGCGATCAGTTTTCTGTTTGAGTGCAGACTGCCTGCTCTTTGAGAAGGTTGAATATGTGCTATGAGTATGTGCTGAATAACCTAAACATGGGGATGTGGGGATAAAACTGCACTCTTTTCTATTTTAAACTGCAATTAAGCTTCCTTGTGCAAAGGTTTAACTGGCTGTAACTCAGCAAATCCATCATAAAGCTGACATCTTCCATCATCACATCTCTGTGTATGAAAATGAGAGAACTGCTCAAACAAATACAAACTCACTCAAATCATGAATCTACAGTGAGGGAACAAAAGTCAAAGTCCATTATTAGTATTTCGCACAGCTTTACTGTAATGACAGTTTGGTCTCAGACTCACTTGGACTCTGCAAGTTTGTGGAAAACCTGTGGAAAATCTGAAAGGTATCAGCTGCTACACAAACATTAGCATTACAATGGTGGGTGGCGGTGGTCTTGTGGTAGGGTACTATCGACCTATGGCTCAAGAGGTCCCCAGTTCAAATCCCACCTCTGGTACTAGCTCCACTGGGTCCCTGAGCAAGACCCTTAACCCTGAGTGTCTCCAGGGGGACTGTCCCTGTAATTAGGACATGGAGGTGGCTCTGGATAAGAGCGTCTGCTAAATACTGCAAATGTAAATGCAATGGGATCCTATGATGTGTAAAATAGTGGAAGCAAAGCACAAACAGCCAAGACTAAAGACCACCAATCACATCAAACACACCCTGCTACCATTGCTTTGACTACAATGATTTTACCTGGTAACAATCACCTAGGCTATCCCAAAGTCCCAGTCCACTCCAGGGTCCCATTGTCTTAGGAACAGTCTTTTGTACCTGGTACGGAGTCATGACTGACAGTGTTTACATGACTAACAGTACTGTGCAAAAGTAAAGTGCAAAAGGCAGGTGTGAAAAAATGTAAACAAAGAATGCTTTCAGAAATGGAAATGTTCATTTATTTTCATCAATCAACAAAATGCAGTGAATGAACAAAAGAGAAATCTAAATCAAACCAATATTTGGTGTGACCACCCTTTGCCTTTAAAACAACATCCAACTTCTAGGTACACTTGCACACAGTTTTTGAAGGAACTTGGCTGGTAGGTTGTTCCAAACATGACTGTTTCAACCTCCATGTGACATTGATGATCAATACTTGTTTGGTAAAATTTGTTGATCAGACACCGACTATAATCCTACAAAATCCCTGACTTTGTGCAAGTGTACCTAGAAGATCTGATGCTGCTTTGAAGGCAAAAGGTAGTAACACCAAAGATTGATTTGATTTCCTTTTGAAAGTGACAACCCTTGTCATTGCAATGTCAAAGCAGAGCAGACAATGAACCACAACGAAATTGGACCTCTGCATTTAACCCATGCACCTCAGGGCAAGTTATTGGGAAGGGGTTCGAACCCCCGATCCTCCAATCATATGGCCAACACCCTAACCACTAGGCCACCTCTGCCCCTTTTTGATTGCTCACTTTACATTTTGTAAATTGATAAAAATAAACAAACAATCATTATTTATATTTCTGAAAGCATTCTTTGTTTACAGCATTTTTTCAAAGTACTGTACATTTTTCCAAATCATCCATGACATGACAGATCCATGCATGACATGATTCTCAACACTCTGTCTACTTACTGGGTGTTTCCAAACATCCAGATCAGATCCCACACTGCGGTCTGCGTGTCCAACCTGGAACCGATTCTTCAATAGGTGTTCATACCCACCAGGATTATGTTCACCCTCGGGAAGATGTGGAGGTCTACTATGATCTTTCCCATCTGAGTGATCATGACAGTCTGGAGGGCCACCAGAGCAGAACTTCCTGGGCATGCCCGGGTCACTGGTGAAACTTCCCCTTCACAGCACAGTCACTCTCATCTGTGCTATCAAAGCAGTCTCCTTCACCATCACAGATAACGCTCATAGGAGGGCACCGGCCTCTGCTGTCTCAGCAGTGCTGGTGGTAATCCTCAGACAAACAAAAGCAGCTCATTATATCAGAGCAATCTTGAACATGAGGGATTACATCACACACCACTTTCTGGTTAATGCACTTCTCACCTTGGGCACACTGACGACATTCCTTGTTGCACTGGCTTTCACAACCATCTTCCTCTTCACCCTGCTTGCAGTCCTTCTCTTTATTACACACATGACTGTAGGGGATGTACTGACCTTCACTGCCAGGATTGAGACTGACTGAACAATTCAAGGTTGAATTTCCTTCAACAATGCGCTCATGGTTGTCTAAGCAGTTCTTGTTTGAGTTGTTTGAAAGGCCCTTGTGGCCATCTTCACAGTGACTGCAGTTTCTGTGTGTCATGCATTCTCTTTCCTCAGAGTGCTCCTGACCCCAAGCAGTCTCAGAAGCTCTGAGCTCCGTGACTGATGCATAATCAAGAACATTAACACTGCTTACACTCTCGGATACATAATCCAGGCCAAGAACCAGCAAGGCCGCCAAGGCGTGCACATAATTAAGACCGTAAGCCTCGTTCTTGGTTCAACTGAGGGAAGTTCTGCATTGAACCCTCAGGGCCTGCAGTGCAACTTTCCTCAACCAGTTATCCTGTTCTGAGTCTGCTGAAGTGTGAGGGAAAATAGAAGGTAGGGTGTTTATGACCTCCTTGTGGAAAGAGTTTGGCTGGTGTTCTGTTGGGCTCTAAGCACCCCTCTCAGAGTTCTCACATGGCTGCTCAGCCTGTGGAATCTTTACCTGCCTTTCCTTTTCTTTTGGGCAGCTGAGGAACAGTCTCCCTTTGGACTTATCCACCAGGGTCCCAGCATGCACTGGTGTCTGCTGAGTGAGTTGAGATTTCACTTCTGAGCACCAGAACTTCAGAGTGGCGCTGTTGTCCTGCACCTGCTTCAGCTCAGAGCTGGTCCTATTCAGCTGTGCTTCCATAGTGGCCACCTTTGTCTCCAGCTTCTCCTGCAAGGTCGGAATCTCTACTCCCTTTGTTGCATTGCATGTAGCTTGGTTTTCCTGTTCCTCTGTTTTCTTCAGCCATTCCCTTCGGACAACAATCGCAGCTTGCATTTTCTTCCTCAGGACCTCTCTCTCTTGCATGAGTTTACTGACTCCTTGAAGCTTACCATTGTCTTGAGCTAGAGCCTTTCTTTCCATTTCCGTGGTTTTGATTTTCCTCTGGCAAAGAGACAAGAGTCCTTTGGTCTCCTCAAGTTGAGAAAGAAGATTGGTGATCTTTTCCTCATGTTTCAGTCTTTTGCTTGTGGCTGAGGTGATCGCCTGCAGCACAGAGGCCTTGCTCTCTGTCAGCTGTTGGTTGAGCCTTGTCAGCAACTCCTGTTGAGTGATCTGACTGTTCATGCAGCTGATCTGTTCATCTCTTTGGTGAATGTCCATGCACAGTTCTTCACATTGACCTTTTCTGATTCAGCCCTTATGTTCTCCTGGGTACTGCCCAAGCTGTCAGTTAACCAAAGGATCTATTCACCTAGGTCCATACAGTTCCCTTCACATTCTAGGTACCCAGCCTGCTTTTCCTCAAGTTCCCTATTAACTTTAGCCAGTTCTTCCAAAAGGGAACGTACCTCAGACTGGTTGCTCTCCTTCAGCTGGTGATTCATTGCGTAGAGGCAGACATTGTCATTTTCCAATTTCTTAAACTTCGCCTCCAGTTCATGCAAAATGTGTCTCAGTTTAACATTCTCAATTTCCTTGGTTTGAGTTCTGGTTAAAATTGCCTGGACATCGTTTCTGCTCACTTCAGCCTCTAATTCTTTCTCCTGAAGCTTCTCTGAGACTTGACAATTGGCCAATTTAGCATAAATTCAAAACATCAAGATCCTGGTTCCATGCACAAATTTCATGATGCTTGGCAGTGAGTTCAGCCTCCATTTCCTGTAGCTGCTCAGCAAGAACATTTTTGGCCTGTTCTTCTTCCTCCAGAATTGACAGCCACTCCTTATCTGATTCCTGAAGAGTTTGGTCAAGTCTTTGGACTTGAAATCTGAAGCCACTGATTATTCCATCTGCAATTACTAACCTGGATCTGCCATGTCTGTGCCTTCTTCCTGGCAGATGGGTTAGTGGTACTGGGTTTGGGGTTCGACTCCTTGATGGCGCTTTTCATGCTGCAAAGGGACTTCGACCTCCCTTGTTGAACGGCACAGGGGGCATTTTTTGCAGATTTCCTGTTCTCCGTGTCATGGACGGCCTTCTTTGCTGATGTCCCGCTTTCTTTGTCGCGGGTGACTTTCTTTGCCGATGTTGAATGACGCAGGGGACATTTTCCACCGTCTTCCCATATTGAATGACGCAGGGGGCATTTTCCGCTGTCTTCTCGCATTGGAGCTGGGAGGAGCTGGGAGCAGTGTTGGAGGGTTGGCACAAAGGTCCCCAGAAGCGGGTTAGACATCAACGCGGAGCCAGGAGTCAGAAACATAACTTTAATCTTCATATTAAGCAAAAAAGGACTGCAGTACTGACCAAAACAAGGTACAAGAACCACCATTAACTTAAGGCTTCGCCAAGTGAATGAGCCACGCTTTGTTCTGATGGATCGGGGCTTAAATAGCAGCCCCAATGAAGCACACCTGTGTCTCCATGAGCTCAGGTGTGCTCAGTCAGAACAGAGTGCCCTCTGCCATACTCAAAACGAAACTCCCATTTTTGTTGATCTTTTCTTGTTTAATGAATAAATCAAGGTTAATCTTTGTTGTTTACCTGCAATAAATCACTTTCTTTCCCAGACATAAATAAAAACAAGATTAGACATCAATGTGTGAGCATTTCTTAATAAAGAACTGACTTTAGAATCTAAAGAATCTAATTTTTTCACATGACCACATGCAGGATTTGCTATATCTCAGTGAATAATCTTTATGTGTTGGTCTTCTGTTGATGTTGTCACCTTTGTTCTGCCTGATCTGGATTTGAATGTAAATCATTCAGTTTAGGCAAAGTGTTTTAGGGAGTCATGTGCTGTCCTCTTAAAAACCTACAGAATATTCCTGACTAGCAATAAAAAAGATGACTTACAGTACTGTGCAAAAGTTTTAGGCAGGTGTGAAAATGCTGTAAACAAAGAATGCTTTCAGAAATGGAAGTGTTCATCATTTATTTTCATCAATCAACAAATTGCAGTGAATGAACAAAAGAGAAATCTAAAACAAATCAATATTTGGTGTGACCACCCTTTGCCTTCAAAACAGCATCATTTCTTCTAGGTACACTTGAACTTAAAGTATGTTGCAGCACTTTTTAAGAAGGATCAAAAAGTCAATCACTAATTCTCCATTGAAGACATGAGGCAGAAGCCTAGCTAACTGTACTCAGTTACAGACCATAAGATCGTGAGTTTGAGCCTGGCTCTGTTCTACTTCCAGCTCTAGCACCATTTGAGCTTCTAAGCATAGCCTTCCATCAGAAAGATGAAGCTGTTATTGCTCCAGGCAAGAAAACAGTCATGCAAAGCCAGTAAAGCGTTAGGGAATGTTAGGGAATGTCCATGTCGAAGCCCTGTTTAAATCTCATAGAAATACTTTAGGAATCGTGAAGTTGCAGTGGATGCAAGAATTGAAAAGAATATTTGAAAAATTGAACAAGTGGGGAAGATATATCTCAGTCATTGCTGAAGACTTACAAACAACTGGAAAGGATACCTACAAAAATATTTCTGTCAAGAAAGAAGCACTAACATAAAGCACAAGTTACCAAAAACCTCTAAAAAAATACAAAAATATGTAGATACTGTGGTCTGTGGAGAAGCTATCAGCCATATTTTCTGCATTTGTCTGCATGGTTTGCTTATAAAGAGAGCGACACCTGACAGGAAACCCACTACAAAACCACTTCACCTCATCACCCAATCAGTTTTTGTACAGTTGAGCTGGGTTTCATGTCACTGTGGGCTGCAGAGCACAGTAGTAGAGAGCAGAGTGTGATACTGCAGCAGAGGAGACCACCAGATCCACTCTATAGCTCTGAACTTTAGCAGAGAATCCAGGGGCTTGATAAGAACTCAACCCCCCCGATGGAGTTATATAAAGGAGAAAGTCCAGTTTAGATGAGGGATACTGGCGATACCACTGAATGCTGTACACACTGCTGCCACTGTAGCTGCAGGAGAGAGAAACACTCTCATCCACTGAAACTTGCTTCTCAGTGTCCAATGACTTGATTGAATTTGAATCTGCTCTACCTGATAGAAAACAGAACCACATTTTCAGTCCAAGTCAAGTCTACAAATGAAAATCACTATAACAGATGAGTTTTAATAAGCATGTCATTCAAACACAGTTAGCATGTGATTCTCACTCACCTACAAGCAGCAGAAACAGTAAATGAGCAAATGGCAGCATGATGGTTGATCCTCTGTGTTTAGTGAAAGACTGAGAGCACAGCTAAAAGGAAAATGAAAAGGAAGGAAGAACAGTAGAGTGTAAGAGCCCCACCTCATTGACCACAACCTCTCCTCAACATCAGTGCAGTGGAGATCATCAGGGGAGGAGGGGAATGGTCATTACTGAAGGAATCTGTGTGTTATTTTAAGTCTGTTAACCAGGAAGAGGCTGTTTAATAAAGCAGTGACACTGAAACCCTAAGATTTTCCTTCATTCCTGGTGTTTAGTGCTTGAAGAAAGTGGGTAGTGGTGCAATTTCATAAAGTTTCTTTTTAATGAAAAACACTACAGGTTTGAGCCTAACTGCTCTTAGGACCAGTGACAAGTGTCTCACCTGTGACTCATTCTGTGCAGGTTGGATCTGTGTAGCTGTGGAATTGTGGGTCTACAGGGAGTATAAGAGAGGGCTGAACACACGGCTCTGCAGAGCTAATGCTTTGAGTGAAGCTGTTCATACGAAAGTGCAGGATTTTTGTGAAAAGAAAAGTCTTTGACTAACTGAAGGAGGTGGAAAACAAAGTTTTAATAAATGTAACAGTTTGGTGCTGATCTGATCTCTGTGTGCAGCATAAAGGCTAAACCTAATTTCACTGTTTAAACTCAGTGGAAGCAGACCACATAATTTCATCAGATAAACATATTCAACTGATCCACTGAAACAATGCTGATTGATGGTTCTATACGAGATAATGACGTCTAGTGAAAGATGTGGGCACTTTTAAGGCAACATGAACATGAACATTTCCTGACTCTTATGTCAGCTGCTCTTGTTTAGGGGTCGCTAGAGCGGATCATTCCTTTCCATTTCTTTCTGTCATCTGCATCTTCCTCCTTCAAACTGACCACCTGCCATTTTTATTCCTCTTTTCCTTTCCTTTTCCTATTTTCATTTTTTCCCTGGCAGCTCCATCTTCAACCTCCTCTTCCTAATATAATCCTTGTCTCTCCTCTGAACATGCCCAAACCAACGCAGCTTGCTTCTCTCACCATGTGTCCAAAATGTCTAATCTGAGCTGTCCCTCTAATATATATTCCTGACAATTTACATGAAGGCATGACATAATCTAACATCGACCTATATAGGCCTTTTTAAAAAAGTTACATAAACCTTCAAAAACATTTAAATTCTTAGGAAAAAAAAGTGCACTAACCCAAACTCTGGAATAACAGAAAAACAACTACAATCAAGAAACAGCTAGTCCTTCTTAACACTACAACTCATGGGTGCAATGCTCACATCATCTTAAAGCTAAAAAGTAATGCAAAACAAATGAATATTAAAAAGGAAAGAATAAGCAGAAGACACTGGAGCAGGAGACTCAGCTCAGAATGATACTTAATCCTTAATGATCAGCTGACGTCCTGGGCCCAGTGTCTCTGTATTTATCTGGTTTGCATTAGTTGGGGTTTGATCCTTTTTTAGTGCACCAGCCGCATCCCTGTCCTGAACTCTTATTTTTCCTCTCTCTGTCTTTTATTTTGGTCAATAGTCCTTACTTTTCTGGTGTGGTTGTTTATTTTCTCATTTTCTTTGATTATTGGTAAATTAACATTTATACTTTTGGTTAATGATGTCTCGGGTCTCTATGTGTACAAATCTGTTTGGATCTGTAACGGTGGCGGGGTACCGGAGGGACGTCAGTTCAGAGCCAGGAGTTCAGAACAGAAGTTTATTATTCACAGTGACAAAACAAAAAACCAGGACTGCAGTTCAAATCCAGATCCGAGTGCAAAGGAACTGCAGTCCACAATCAGGATACCTAGTAATAACAGACAAAACCACCGCTACGCATAGGCTTGACCTACCTAATGAGCCGCGCTCTGTTCTGACTCATCGGGGCTTAAATAGTCAGCCCCAATGACGCACACCTGCCAGCAGGGGCTCAGGTGTGCTCAGTCAGAACAGAGCGCCCTCTAGCGTACCCAAAACACCTCCTGTGACAAACACCTTATACGTGACAGAGAGCGCCCTCTAGCGTGCCCAAAACACCCCACATGTGACAGAACCACCCACCCCCCCCCAAAGGCGCGGCTTCCGAAGCGCTAGAACATAGCCGAACCTCTGGGGGGAGGCCAAAACAACAAAACAAAAGGCGCCGTGCTTCCGCGTTGAGCCGCTTGCGGTGCGGTTGGCGCCGTGATTCCGCTGCGGTTGGCGCCGTGCTTCCGCGTTGAGCCGCTTGTGGCGCGGTTGGCACGGTCCAGCGTGTTGAGACAGCGCTGCGCCCCTGTAGCCTCGGAGATCAGCATCCGGAGACAAAGCGCGAACCGATCCATGCGAAGCTCGGGATCTGGGATGATATCGAGTGGGAGCAGCGACATCGTATTCTTCAGACGGCGCTCAAGCTCCCTTGCCATGGCCGTCGGTGTCCGTCGCACCCACTCCTCACCGTCCAGATGTTCGCGGAGGTCTAGAGAAGTCGCCGCTGTCTCCCAGGTCTTTATCAGCTGCAGCGTCTGCTCGACAGCACCCGCTGCTGCCCACAACACGCGCTCCTGCTCGCCCTCGTGGCTCGCGACATCCAGGTACTGGCGGCTCATTTCTGTAACGGAGGCGGGGTACCGGAGGGACGTCAGTTCAGAGCCAGGAGTTCAGAACAGACGTTTATTATTCACAGTGACAAAACAAACAAACAAGAAACCAGGACTGCAGTTCAAATCCAGATCCGAGTGCAAAGGAACTGCAGTCCACAATCAGGATACCTAGTAATAACAGACAAACCCACCGCTACGCATAGGCTTGACCTACCTAATGAGCCGCGCTCTGTTCTGACTCATCGGGGCTTAAATAGTCAGCCCCAATGACGCACACCTGCCAGCAGGGGCTCAGGTGTGCTCAGTCAGAACAGAGCGCCCTCTAGCGTACCCAAAACACCTCCTGTGACAAACACCTTATACGTGACAGAGAGCGCCCTCTAGCGTGCCCAAAACACAACACATGTGACAGAGAGCGCCCTCTAGCGTGCCCAAAACACCCCACATGTGACAGGATCTCAAGTTACTTTAGTTTAGTGACCAAAGACAGACACATCAGTCACATCACAATTATAACAACTGACATTTGTTTAATACCTTTACAGAGTTTTGAAGCCTTACACATACTGTCCTTCAATAAAGTGTTACTGAAAAAATCTAGCACTGTTGAAGCAGAGATGAGAGTGTGTGGAATTACTGGGACAAAAGTGTTTCCCTGAGGTTTTGTGGAAAGGACAGTATTCATTAGTATCCATTTTTGTGAAGACACATGAAATTTTTACTATTTGCTATCTTACTACCATTATAGCATTATTTTAGCATGAACAACAATTCAGTACAGTGTGATGCTCCTAAATGAAAACTGAATTTTTAAAGTGCAAAAATACAAACTTAGTAGAAAATTATATTGATTTCTGTTTTTGATTGATTTTGAGTTTGATTGTTTTTGAAAGACTACCTTGATTTATAGTCAGTTATTCTAAGACTAGATGAGAAATCCCTGTGCTTGTTCTCCATGAAAATTGACCTCAGAAAGACAAGTCTTGCAATTTGTCGAGTATCTGAAAGGACACATTAATTACTTCAGGACTGCACACTAGAAATAGAACAGGTAATTAGTGATGGGTTTCAGAATGAACATCAGCAAAAACCAATCATGAAAATTGATGTTTGATGTGATGTTAATCTATTGTGTTAAAGTTCTCCTAAAGAGATGACATAAAAATACACTTGCATTTCATATTAAACACTGAAAGAACAGGACACTGATGGGTGAAAAAGGATTGTTTTGAATTAAACCTCAACTAGGAGACCCACATTGCTGATGAAAAACCACAAATGGTTTGTTTTTGGTTTTACAAATGATTCAAGTTTTAACAGCCCAGTGTCTGGAAAGTCCTCTTAGAACATTCTTGTACAGTCTCATTGATTCTCCTTAGAAAGGAGAAACATGGTTTATTGTCATCACCATGACGATGACAAACCTTTCAAGACAGATGATATTACAGTTTGAGGGCTGAAGAAGCTGAAGGTCTAAAAGCACAAGTCCAACAGCGCCACCTTCTGGAAAAAGTGAGATTCAGTCTGATTCATGTGAAAAGTTTTTGTACTGTGGAGCTGGGTTTTCTGTCACTGTGGGCGTCAGGGCGCAGTAGTAAAGAGCAGAGTCTGATACTGCAGCAGAGGAGATCAACAGATCCAGTCTTTTTTCACTTTCATCCACTTCAGCTCTCAGAGTTCCCTGGATCACAGTTTTTTGTGATGGAATGATAGTGAGTAAGTGCTCTGGTCTGGATCCAGGATACTGACGATACCAATACAGATACACATTTCCATCATAGTTGCAGGAGAGATTTGCTGTCTCGCCTTCAAGAACCTGCTTTATATTCCCCAGTGATTCTATTGACTGTGCAGAACACTTCCCTGTAAAGAAGAAAAACCTTGTATCAATAAAAAATTAAATTCAAATAGAAATTCTTCAATAATTGCCACCTAAACTAATCTGCCATAAACATGACTGGATACAGCAGCACAAGATAAATAGATCAAAATAGATTTTTGGTTTGGTACCCAGGCAGGCTGTCCCAGGACCTTTCTGTGTCCTTTCTATATGCATTCTCTCCCTGTGTCTGCATGGGTGCTCAAATTTTCTCCAATCATCCAAAGAATTTCACATCAGCTGGATTGAAGGTGGCAAATTACCTTCTATGTGTGAGTATGATTGTCTGTGTGTCTGCCCTGAGATGGACTTGCAACGCATCCAGGGTGTTTCCCTGCCGTTCGCCACCTTGAGAGTTGGAACAGACACCAGCACCCTCCATGACCCTAATCAGGACAAGCTGCTAGGATAAAGAGTTAGTTAGACTCCTCCTACTTTTTTCAGATAAGTGAACAAATGAGTGAAGGTAAGTTCCTCATAGTCAAGTCTCCCTTTCAGACCCCTACTAAGGAGTTTTCCTTTTTTTTTTTTTCTGGGGCTGTTCACTCTTCATGGGCTCATTCAAATCCCAGAGCAGTCGGCTGGCCGGAGGAAACTTTGAGCAAGGTACCGTCCCTGTCACTGCTTCCTGGGCACTTTCAATAGTTGCCCCCTGCTGCATGTGTGTATATGGGTAAAATGCAGAGGTGTAATTTTGTTGTGGCTCACTATGTGGTGTGTTCCACAAAAACAGGAATAGTCACTTTCACTTCACTTTCACTATCCCTCCCACCTACTTTTGATCACACAGTTCAGGCTCCAGCCGCACAGAGAATTATTTAGTACTAGAGCGTTAAGCTTTATGTTCATCTATGAGAAGACTCCACTTTAGTTTTAAACCCTGAGGTCTAAATCAAAAACAGATCTCTCAGATGTGTTCCTCTTATTCAGATGGATGGCAATGGCATTGCTTTTGTATCATCAGTGGATCTACTCTGGTGGTGAGCAGATTGCAGAGGACCAGGGAAGAAGGCAGGGAGGATCAGAGAAAGTCTCTTAGCAGAACTTAATATTAAGTACAAACCTGCTCTAAAAAAAGTTGGAACATAAATTAAAACAGAATGCAATGATTTGTAAATATTATATTCAAAGTACTGGATGTAAACACAGAGCAGAGTACCGCAAAACAACTATTAGAGCTAATGGTGTTTAGCTACATTTTCAGAT
>CM029394.1:6046339-6336339 GCA_017165825.1 Hepsetus odoe
TCAGTCAGACAGAGGACCAAGAGGTTTCCTTTGTTTAACCAGTTGATCTCAGTCCTCAAATAATTGATGGGTTACTATGAAATGTTTATATCATTATTTACAAAATTTGATATGCAAGTTGTTCAAATGAAAGTCTACATTCTTTTTGTCCTCAGTTAAGAAGAGAAGAGCGGTGTCTCTGCATACTCATGGTGACAAACAGTTGCTAGAAGTCAACATCAGAAACAATGAAAAATAAAAGTCTTGTTTCAAAATGAGGGCAGTCAGAAAAAAAATAAAACTTTTTAAAATTTGTTAAATTGCATGAAACATAACACCTTGTGTATCTGATCAACCGGTTTTTGAAGGGAACAAAACTATTTAGAATGTCCTGAAAAGAAAAGGAAATTACTGGTGTACTGAGCAACAGACATAGAACCAGCTGGTTAAGAAAAACAACAGCAGATGAATGAATAATAACAAAAAAAAACAAAGCTAAAACTATAAAAAAAAAACAATTTTTTTTTTCAGAACCTTTATAAAATTGTGACTCAAAAATCCACATGACCCATAGGAATAGAATGTCATGAGGTGCAAATAAATTTCTTATGAAGACTTTAAATGCAGCCAATGAGATGGCTAAATCAGAAGATTACAAGTTCTCCATCCAGAGGAGTGTAAAAGTGTAAAGGATTTCAAGAACATGGTACAGGTGTGTGAAAATTAATCAATTTTGGAAGGATCATGAACTTGAAAAATTAGCAGGTGAGCTGTTGATTGCAGCATCCTCCGGCAGGTGGGCTGTGCCTTCCAGCAAGTTCAACTCGAGGGAGGATGACCTGCTGGACTGCACAGCCCACCTGCTGGATTCAGCAAGCAGCCCAGTTTTGGTTCTTCTAGCATTTCTGCCTCTGCGTCACCACATAACTCACAAGTTTTTTTTTCCTTTAGTTTGTCACCTCTGTATATTTACATGGGAGTTTGCCCAACCAGTCTACATGTGCTTTGTGCACTTGGAGAAGGCATTCGACCGTGTCCCTCGGGGAGTCCTGTGGGGGGTACTCCGAGAGTATGGGGTATCGGATTCCCTGTTAAGGGCTGTCTGGTCCCTGTACAACCGGTGTCAGAGCTTGGTCCGCATTGCCGATGACGTTATCCTGTTGGCCTCATCAGGCCGTGACCTTCAGCTCTCACTGGATTGGTTCGCAGCCGAGTGTGAAGCAGCAGGGATGAGAATCAGCACCTCCAAATCTGAGGCCATGGTCCTCAGCCGGAAAAGGGTGGAGTGCCCTCTCAGGGTTGGGAGTGAGATCCTTCCCCAAGTGGAGGAGTTTAAGTATCTCGGAATCTTGTTCACGAGTGAGGGTAGAATGGAGCGGGAGATCGACAGGCGGATCGGGGCAGCGTCCGCAGTGATGCGGGCTCTGCATCGGTCCGTCATGGTGAAGAAGGAGCTGAGCCAAAAGGCAAAGCTCTCAATTTACCAGTCGATCTACGTTCCCACCCTCACCTATGCTCACGAGCTGTGTAATTCAATTCTTATTCATTTTAAAGGTTGTTTCATGATGAATCAGTATTAATTAATTCATTTTTTAACGTTTTATTTAGTCATTGAATAATTAGTATTAATATTAATGAGCTATGCTGTAGTAAACATAATGGGAGGGAGATTCGAGACAGGGAAAAGTTTCAATTGCATCATCACCTGAAAAATTAAGGCATTGGATCTGAATTTTTTATTGGAAGGTACATGTAGAGGCTAAAACAGTAACAGCAACAGATCTACAGTGCTGGTACCATTATTTCAGCGTGATTATATTTTCTTAAAGGGTTTCCTTCAAAGTAGGTAATGGGGAAGATATGGCTCAACAACAAGAAGGTAAGCCTTAATGGATCAGTGCTTTTTTGATTACATAAGGGGAATCCATACAATAGTACACAAGTCTTCTTTTATGTAATGGATGACCAGTGTATGAAGGCATGTTTGTTAATTTACATACATTATAGAAACAACCCTCCACAAAAGCCTATAAAAGGCTTTTTACAAATTTTGTCTCATCATTAGCTAATGAGAGCTTTATTAGCTACAGAGTTTAATCACTGCAGGACATCAGACTAAAAACTACAAAGTGAGATAAGGAGCAGTTCAGCATTTTTAAAATCCATGCTCACTACATTTAATCAACTGCCTGCATAAATACAATTTAAAAACATTTAATTTGTAAAGACCTCATGCTAACTTCCCACAGATCACATTTGAGAAAAATAAACATAAACCAAAACGAACAATTCTTTACATTCTTCATGAGAAGTTTTTGTATAGAGGAGCTGTTTGGTAAGCTTGATGGACAGTCGTGGATGAGGATTACTGGGAGATTCAGTGAATTCATGATTCAGCAGCAGAAACGTCAGATAAGCACCATCACCACACATGACAATCATAATAAAAGATGTTGTTGAGTGAACTCTTACCTCTTTTAATGCTACCCATTGTTAGTTCACAAAAAGCATACTCGCTTTTCATTGATCTATGTACATTTCATAAAAATATGATATGATTAGTATGATTAGTTTATTAGTGATAGACCTAACAAAAAAATTACTGTTACAAAAATAACAACAAAAGCCAATGAAAAGTTCTAAACATGTACCTACAGATACACGAAATGTTTCCAAATAAAGATATTTGGAGGTTTACATTTAAAGGTTTAAATTTAAAATAATGTCTCATTTTCAATATCTGTGGTACACTCCCATAAATAAATGGCATTCAATTACTTTTCATCTCTTAATGTACAAAGTCCAGAGTGGGCTTGTAAAGGCACCTGTAAAGGCTTTGTTGTTGGGCTGATGGAATACACAAGAGAACAAACAGTTTGTGAAGTTGGGCAAATGTAAAGATCTGACTGACTAAGACAAGGTCAAAACTGTGATATGTAGATAGCTGGGTCAGAGCATATCCAAAATGGCAGGTCTTGTGGGGTGTTCTTGGTATGCAGTGGTCCAAGACAAAGCAACCAGTGAAGCAACAGCAACATCATGGGGGCCCATCTCACTGATGAACACTGGAAGGGAAGCCTAGGCAGTCTTGTCTGTTTCCTCAAAGGAGCTACCATAGCACTAATAGCTGAAAACGTTCATGCAGGCCTTGATCAGACGGTGTCAGAACACACAATGGGTTGCAGCTTTCTAAGTATAGGTCTGCATAGCAGGAGAGCAGTCACACTGCCTGTACTGTCCCTTGTTCCCAACTGAGAACACCTGAACTGAGCATTAGAACTGGACCATGAAGGATGCTCAATTTGATTAGCATGCTTTTTACTTTCCATCAAGTGAATGGCTGGATGTGTACACTGCTTAGCGAGATAACCCCAGGATACACTATAGGAAGAAAATAAATATGCAGAGGCAGTTTAATCCTCTGGCCACATTTGCATTTCTGGTCTACTCTGGAGAGGCGATGGGGACAATGCATTGCTGAAGGGTACCTCAGAGCAGGGGATTTGAACCCACATTCTTCTGACTCAGGGGTCTAGTCCCTAACCACTAGACCACCACTACCCCAAATGCAGTCTCTGCTTTTCAGTAGGTTACATCAGGGCAACTTACTGGTCTAAGATTTTTCATTTAATACAATTAGAAAGCTTTTATGGCTGCTAATCTACAAACCACATTTTATCTGTTCAAAAGTGAAAACACCTGACAGGAAACCCAATATGGTAAAACAGACCTTCATTGCATCATAGTTTTTGAACAGAGAGGCTGGGTTTCCTGTCACCGTGGGCCCCAGGGCACAGTAATAGAGAGCAGAGTCTGATACTGTAGTAGAGGAGATCAACAGATCCAGTCTTTTTTCATGTGCATTCACTTTAGCATCCACTCTTGGAAAAGGAGGTTCTGCATGTCTCACATAACTTGTTGATGGAACAATCAGCAGAATGAACTCTGGACAGTATCCAGGATATTGACGATACCACTGCAGATTGGCAGCATTACCCTCATATTTGCAGGAGAGAGTAACTGTCTCATCTGTATGAACCTGCATTTTGTTCTCCAGAGGTACCATTGACTGTGCAGAAGATTTTTCTGAGAAGAAATGATCACTGATTTACTCAAACATTTTGCACATTTTCTAAAACAGAAAGAATACTTTTGAAAAGAAAAAAAAAATTGCATGGAAATAAATGTGCTACACATACTTAACACGATCATCATTACTGTCAGAGAGAACAGAAACATCATGGAGGTTTCACAAGGTGCAACATGAGAAGATCTTTAGGTGCTCCTTTTTCAAGCATGTAAAGACTCCTCCTACATTTGTCACTGTTTGATATCAGAACAAAGGAATAAAGCGCTGGAGAATTTTTTTTTCCTCCCTTTTAATGAAACGTTTAAACGGTTTTCCTTGCTTCACTCTTTTGACTTTGTTAGTGGGATGTGTATGAATATATCTTCTTAGAACAGGGGATACCTGTCATGGAATTAATGCATCAATGCTCGACAAGCACTGGATTTGGCTGCCCATACAAAAGCATTGTGGTTCACTGTGTCCTAAGCTGTGATGTCTTGCCAAAGGCAGTCACTATTGCTTCATGTATCTATTTCTGGATGTAATGTTCATTTCCATGTCATTGAAAAAATAAGAAATAAAATCAGAAAATCTCTACAGATTTCACTTTGAAGGCCTTGAGGACAGTGCCTATAATGCTCTTGGCCTGTCTCTGCCAGTGAGAATGAAAACAAAGTTGGCTTTTTTAAGAAAGATGGTGGTACTTTAAAAGACAACCTATGGAGCCAATGGAATTCATGATATTTAAGTAATAAGCATCACTCAAGTAAGCAGTCAGAAATAGTCGAGGGTTAAATGGGATAAACAGGAATATGAAAGAGAGTGAATATGAAATGATGGGTAATATGAAGGGAATATGAAAGTGAAGAAAGTGAAGTGGGCTGCACTGACTGCACCTGGGGAACAGTGATGAGGATGGAACCTTGCTCAAGGGTAACTCTGATAACCTACTGGTCTTGGACTTCGTACCTGCCCCAAAAGTTGGATATCTGGTAGGCCGAGATAAAAAAAAAAAGAAATTTGATCAGTAAAGTTAGTTTAAGGGTTGACATCTAAAAAATAGTGAAAAAAAGTGAAAGTGACAACCCTTGTCATTGCGAGGTCACAGCACAGCACACAGTGAACCACAACAAAATTGGAAATTATACCTCTGCATTTAACCCATGCACTCAAACACCGTGCAGCTATTGAAAGCGCCCAGGGAGCAGTGACGGGGACGGTACCTTGCTCAAGGCTACCTCAGGGCAACCTGGTGGTGAGGGAATCGAACCCACAATCTTCCAGTGTGGGGGCAACTCCCTAAAAAACATTTTAATTCTAGCTGATTTTGTCTTTTAAACACTATTAACTATTGCAATAAAGATAGAAGTTAAAGTAAAAATGTTCCCACTTTTGTACTATATTTTTGTTCTCGGTAATCAATATAAAAATGTAAAAAATATCTGGACACTGTTGGCAGGATGGTGTAGTATTGGGGTCCGACTGGTGTCTGATAGTGATTCTGATGGGTTTAAAAGCTTCAGGCACTTTCTGTGCTCTCAAAACCCTAAGCCTTATTATGCAGTTTTTGTACAGTGGAGCTGGGTTTCCTGTCACTGTGGGCTCCAAGGCGCAGTAGTAGAGAGCAGAGTCTGATACTGCAGCAGAGGAGATTGAAAGAGTAACTCTTTTTTCATTTACATTCACTGTAGCATCCACTCGTTCGAATGGAGGCGATGCAGGAATTGCAGTCATTCCATCTGATGGATATATCTTCAGTAAATACTCTGGTCTGGATGCAGGATACTGACGATACCAGTGCAGATAGTTCAGATTGCCATCATACTTGCAGGAGAGACTGACGGTCTTATCCTCAGGAACCTGCTTTTTTTGGTTCTCCAAAGGTTCTATTGACTGGGAAGAACAGATTCCTGTGAAAAATTGAATAACAATAGAAAAAAAATGTGAATCAATTTTGTGTTAAAGTTGCATTGCCTCTGATAATCATCGTAAATGATCACCAATCACTATAATAACACATCAATTAAAAGTCAAAAACATTAAACACTTTCAAATAAAACAAAGTTCTTCAGTTTCACACACCCAGCAAGATGATACCCAAAGCCAGAGAGAACAGATACATCATGATGCTCCAGTGTTCACATCATGAATAGAGGGTTAGCTGCTGCTTTTCCAGTAGGTTAAGACTCCTCCTACATGTGTCAGCATGTGAGTTGTAAGAACAGAGGAGCCACAGGTTGAAATAGACTGCTCTTAATGTTACAGCCGGAGTTCCTAACGCATGTTACAGATCAGTCTAAAGCTAATGTTTATTTTACTTCTGACTTTGAACCAGGCTAGCTGTTTCCCTTGGTACACCATTTCAGTTGACCTCTTGGAAAGGAACTTCTCATCTCAAATCTAGATCAAACCTGCCCTCTGCTGGTTGACAGTTAGGACTACATGTAAGTGTTTTACTTAATAAAATGTTATTCAATGTGCAAAATGATCAGTTCTCTTGCTCTCAATGTTAAAGCAGTGCTTGTAATTCAAATTGGCCACAGGATCAGAAGATTGTGGGTTCAAACCCCTTACCAGCAGGTTGCCCTGAGGTACCCTTGAGCAAGGTACCGTCCCCTTCACGGCTCTCCGGGCACTTTCACAGCTGCCCACTGCTGCACGGTGTTTGCATGGGTTAAATGCAGAGGTCCAATTTCATTGTGGTTCTCTGTGTGCTGTGCTGTGACCTTGTAATGACAAGAATAGTCACTTTCACTTTTCTATATCCCTAACCACTAGGCAACGTCTGCACTAGATGTAAAAGTATTATAAAAGTATGTGGACTTTGTGAGGCTGTCCTGTAAGTGTCTAATATTTTTTCTGTGGTATTTAGTTTCACTGGGAAAGTGCATATTCTCCAGTTTGCAGGTCCACATTTCTTTATTATTATAGTATACCAAATGGCCACAACATTACAATCACAAAGATTGGTCTGTAAGTTAACAGTTTGTTTCTAAAGTATATTTTCTGTGAAATGGGAAAAACAGAGGAAGACAAGCATCAAGACTCTTCTCAGTTCTGGCCCCACAATGGTGGAATGAACTCCCCCTGTTGGTCAGAACTGCTGAGTCCCTTGCTGTCTTCAAACGTAGATTAAAGACCCACCTGTTCACTGAATTTCTGAGGGGCTAATCCCTCCCAAACCATCCACTCTCCTACCCTTACTCCTTCTTTCCTAAACACCTCTACTCTCTCCTACTCTCCCACCCCTGCTCTCCTTTCCAAAAAAAAAAAAAAAAAAAAAAAAAAAAAATTGTTTTTATGGTGTATACTTGTTACAAGGCTCTTGTCTGTTACTTAGGTGGTACTAGCTAATCAGCAGTTTTGATCTGTACTAGTTACTAAGATGTTGATCTATTGTGGAAATTAAGCACTGTTGTAAGTCGCTCTGGATAAGAGCGTCTGCTAAATGCCGTAAATGTAAATGTAAATGTAAATGTAAATGTAATGTCTAAAGGAGGTGTAAGTGGTCAAGGGAAGGGCAATTGGTGAACTGGCAACAAGAACATGGGTTCCAAGGGGCACTGAAGCATGAAGGGAGTGAAGAGTCCATCTGCTTTGTTTCCATGGAAGAGCAACTTTTGAACAATTTGCTGAAGAACGTTGCTGAAAGATACTGGCTGTGTATGGAGGTCAAGAAACAATTGGCAAGTTTCATCATAAAGAGGTTTGATATTGAGAATTTGATATTGTTCTCTGACTCTGGTGTTGTTTCTGTAATATTTTTTATCACAGCAGTGTATCCTTCTTTCTGTTGTGTTTTCTATTGTGCTTAGTTTTTATGGCTGACATTGAACCAACTTTTCCCACTTGTGTCAGTGTGTTGCTGCTTTGGGCTGCATTGGATTTAGTTTTTGTAAAAATATACTATATAATATAAAACTAAAATACTGTCTATACTGTGTATTATTTGAACAAGCTGATTATAATCATTAAGGGGCTTGAAAACATGCCATCACAGTTACAGGACTAGAACAGACATTTCTGCCTGGACCCATGCTCCTACAGTCTCTGCAAAGTGCTTGCTATTGGGATGGATATCATCCAGAAAGCCTTTGGACCATGATGATTGCAGATGGCCTTGTGATCTGCAAAAGCAGTGAGCAGCTTAAGCAGACCCGGGAGAGATGGAGATATGCTGTAGCGAGGAGAGGAATGAAACTGTGAATGTGATTTAAAATTAAGACAGTGGAATGGTTAGGATGCAGGGAGTAGAGGCAGACGGACACCTGCATAAGTGAAAGGCAAGGCTTACAAGACGGTGGTGAGACCAGCTGTGTTATATGGGTTAGAGATGGTCACAATAATGAAAAAACAGTTAGCAGGGCTGGAGTTGCTACATGCTAGATCATACAAAACTTTTATTTATTGGCTCAAAGGCTGTCATCTCCAAACTATCAGGCTTAAGTGTACCCATCCTTAATGTTCCTGTGAAGCCCTCAGTCTGTAATTTAGGTGTTATGTTAGATTTAATATATATTATGAAGCACACTTCAATACACATAGAAGTTTTTGTACGCTTTTTTCACCTCTGAAGTATCTCATATATCTACCCATCACTTTCCATAAAAAGATGCAAAAACATGTATTTATGCTTCACAACCTTCCATCTTGATTTTTACAACTCTTTATTAATTGGTCTGCCATTGAAAGTAGTGTCCAGGCTGCAGTAGAAAGAGAACAATTACATTTTCCAAAAGGTCAGAAAACTCACTCATTCTCCTCAAATTTCATACCATGTTCAGCACAGGCTATAACATTACTTTTAAAGCTCTACATGGATTTGTCCCTGCTTTTTTCTTTGAATTACATGACCTATATGCTTTTACCCATCCACAAAGTTATTCTTAAACTGGCCTACATATGTTCCCGTAATTTGTAAAGAAACCTTCAGTTTGAGAAAAGCACTAAATAAATGAAAATTATTAATTCAATTATTAGATCAATCAAATCAATGTTCTGTCTCATATCTTTCCCAGTTTGAGTGAAAATAAGTAAGGTCAGTTTCAGTGTAATGCTACAGGGATTGAGACTGGAAACAGGTGCACAATTTGATTGGAGGGGTAGCAGGAATTACAGTCACTTCTCTCTGATAGATGTCTTCAGTAAATGCACTGGTTTGCATCCAGGATGCTGATGATACCAGTACAGGTCACTTGATCAATATATTTGCTGGAGAGATTTGTTTTCTTATGTTCAAGAGCTTGCTTTGTGTTTTTCATTGGTTTTATTGACTGTGTAGGACATTTACCTTTAATAAAATGCACAAAAACACAAATCAACTTTGCATCAACAGGTTAATCAGTGATAATTTAGGTGGAGAGCTACTGGCATCAGAACCAGCAAAAATTCAAACACAAAAACATACATATTGCACAGAGATGTAAGGTTTCACACACTTACAATGATAACTACAGCCAGAGAGCACAGAAACATCATGGTGGTTCTGATGTTTGCCATTGTGTATGACATAAGGACAGAGCAATACAACTCAGAAGAAAAACAGTTCTCTCATTTTTTCCACTTTGATCTTTTGCAATTGATTTCTTTGCCTAAATGCTTTTTTTGAATGATTTGTGTGAAGTTTTTTTCTTAGATGCTCTTTAAACTATTTCAACTAAATCTGAAAGAATTTAAGAGACATTGCGCTTTCAATAGCTGCCCACTACTGCACAGTGTTTGCATGGGTTAAATGCAGAGGTCCAATTTCGTTGTGGTTCACGTGTGCTGTGCTGTGACCTCGCAATGACAAGGGTTGTCACTTTCACTTAATATTTACTTCTCTAAATGGTGGCGCCACATGTATATGATAAGTCGTTCTGTGGCTCAGGTCGTTTCTATATCTATTTTTTCACACACTTTTGGCAGGTTATTTTTGGTTTGTGCATAACTGGATTCCAGTATTCTGATGGCCACTTTCTGCATTTACAAAACACCGTTTTAAAACATCACTACTTGTACACTTACCATCCACTGTATTAAACACATGGTTGGTCCAGCTTTAGATGGAAAGTTAAAGATGATACTTCATCTAACACTGCAGTTTGTGTTTATTATCTTCTAGTCCACCAATGGTTAGTTTCTGGACACAGGACTCCTTTGGCTGGAGATCTTTGGATGGTTGACTACAGGAGATACATTGGAGTCCAGCAGTCACTATGAGGAGATTAAAAGCTACACTGCTGTGTGTGATCCTCTGTGTAACTTTCTATGCTATAACAAGCACTAAAAGCATTATTGTATAGTTTTTGTACAGTGGAGCTGGGTTTCCTGTCACTGTGGGCCTCACAGCACAGTAGTAGAGAGCAGAGTCTGATACTGCAGCAGAGAAGATTGTCAAATTCACTATTTTTTCAGTTATATTCACTGTAGCATCCAGTCGTTCAAATGGAGGGGTTGCAGGAATTACAGTCTTTTTCTCTGATGGAAAGATTATTAGTAAATGCTCTGGTCTGGAACCAGGGTACTGACGATACCACTGCAGATCTTGCACATCACCATCATACTTGCAGGACAGATTAGTTGTTCCATCTTCAAGAACCTGCTTTTTGTCCTGCAGTACTTTTATTGACTGTGCAGAACAGTTTCCTGTGGAAAAAAAACAAAAAAAGCAAATGTAAAAAGATGGAACACACCAGCTCAGTCATATACAGATAATAACAAGATTTAAAACATACAAATCAAACAACGATCTAACATTTAACACACCTAAAATGGTCATAATAACAGCCAGAGAGCACAGAAACATTATGGTGATTCCAGTTTTCAGATCATGAGGAGAGATTTAGCTGTGACTTTTCAAGCAGTTAAAGACTCCTCCTACATTTGTCAGTGTGAATTATAAGATCAAAGAAATGAAGCTCATGAGAAGAACACCATTCTTTTTATTTTTTACGCTTAAATGAGCATCCATTATAATTGGTTTTCTGCACCTCGCTGTCTTGAATGAATTAATTTATAAATAAAGTTATCCTCTTATATGTTTGTAGGCACTGGATGCCAAAATGTCTACCACAAAAGAAGATTAAACCAAAATGAAATTATTTTAAAAGACCTTTAGTAGCAACAAAGTGCTAAATGCTGAACGTTAAAGTTAACAAAGGTGGCTTAGCTCAATTCAGCAGGTGTAATTACATACTCACTGTGTCTCCAACTGATTGTGTAAACTCAAAGTTTCATTTGGGAAGACCATAAGACACCTTGCAGGACCATGGTGGCCCAGTTTGAGAATTACTTGTCAAAATTATGAATGCAAGATGAATGTTGTAGATGTTCAATAATACTTCCAATTCACATTGGTTTCAAGGTAGTAGCAGAGGAAATGCACAGGATTTCTCTCCATCATTATTAGTGACTCTCAGTTGAATGGAAAATGGCTTTTTCAAAGATGTGCTGAGTCTGTCAGCATGTGATGAATATATGAAAAAATAATGGTTTAAATGGGCCAGATGTGATTGCAGAGGCCATACTGCTTCTCTCCATTACAATTTGTCAGCTGTTTTAAATTTGCTTTTCATCTTAGTTTAACAGTCATTTCAGATGTGCTGAGTGTCAGTAAGTGCTAAATGCATAAAAAAGATGATCAGTAGCTAAAGACTTGCTTGCTTGATTTACTTGTTTCATCATTTTTGTTTCTTCTTGTAAATGAAATACTCACTTCAAATCCTGATCAAGCCTTCCCTCTACTGGTAGAGAGTCATCACTACAAATAAATACCACTGTGTGAATCAGCTCTAACCCAGGCACTAGGGATGCACAAGCCAGTGTATTTCTTCTTGCCGGTCCCATGCCGAGATAAATGGGGAGGGTTACATCAGGAAGGGCATCCGGTATAAAACTTTACCAAATTAATATGTGGACAACAAAACAAATTTCAATCCTGGATTGCTCAAGGCCTGGGGTTAACAACGACCGCCACCAGTGCTGTTAGCTTACAGAATGCTGGTGGAAATTGGACTACTGTTGGCCAAAGGAGAAGAAGAAGAAGAAGAGGAGGAAGAAGAAGAGGAGGAAGGCATGTCCAGATGGAGAAGGAGAGAAAGAAGGGGAGGAGAATGGAAGTGAGGGTAGGGACTTTGAATGTTGGCAGCATGACTGGTAAAGGTAGAGAATTAGCTGATATGATGGAGAGAAGAAAGATTGATACTTTGTGTGTGCAAGAGACTAGATGGAAGGGTAGTAAGGACAAGTGTATTGGAGGAGGGTTTAAACTGTTCTACCATGGTATTGATAGAAGGAGGAATGGGACAGGTGTTAACCTGAAGGAAGAGTATGTGAAGAGTGTTTTGGAGGTGAAGAGGGTGTCAGGGAAGGTGATGAGTTTGAAGCTGGAAATTGAAGGTGTGATAATGAATGTTGTTAGTGCTTATGCTCCACAAGTTGGATGTGAGATGAATGAAGTGATAGAGAGTGTACCCAGGGGAGAGAGAGTGGTGATTGGTGCCGATTTTAGTGGTCATGTGGGTGAAGGGAACAGGGGTGATGAGGAGGTGATGGGTAGGCATGGTGTCAAGGAGAGGAATGCTGGTTGTAGATTTTGCAGAAAAGATGGAAATGGCTGTAATTAATACTTATTTTAAGAAGAGGGAGGAGCACAGGGTGATGTATAAGAGTGGAGGAAGATGCTCACAGGTGGATTATATTCTTTGCAGGAGGGTCGGTCTGAAAGAGATCGGAGACTGCAAAGTAGTGACAGGGGAGAGTGTAGTGGAATTCATGCAGGAGTTTACATGGCCACTGGGAGGTGCTGAAGAGTAACCGGATTGCTGGGAAACTGGAAACGTACTCACAGGTGAACAGAGTGTATTGAGCAGATGGAAGGAATACTTTGAGGGGCTGATGAATGAAGAAAATGAGAGAGAGAGAAGATGTGAGGAGAGTGAACCAGGAAGTGCAGCAAATAAGCAAGATGGAAGTAAGGGCAGCGATGAAGAGGATGAAGAATGGAAAGGCTGTTGGACCGGATGACATACCAGTGGAAGCATGGAGGTGTTTAGGGGAGATGGCAGTTGAGTTTCTGACCATATTGTTTAACACAATCTTGGAAAATGAGAGGATGCCTGAGGAGTGGAGACGAAGTGGTGCTGATTTTCAAGAATAGTGAAAGCGACTATTCTTGTCATTGTGAGGTCACAGCACAGCACACCACAACAAACCTGGTCCTCTGCATTTAACCCATGGGACCTCAAGTCATCCTTTTGATAAGCGGTTTGAACCCATAACCTTCTGATCCTTTGGCTAACTCCCTAACCACTAGGCCACCACTGCCTGATGCACAGAGCTGTAGTAACTATAGAGGGATAAAGTTGAACAGCCACACCATGAAGTTATGGGAAAGAGTCGTGGAAGCTAGGTTAAGAAAAGAGGTGAACATTAGTGAACAGCAGTATGGTTTTATGCTGAGAAAGAGCACTACATATACAGTGTTTGCTCTGAGGGTGTTGATGGAGAAGTACAGAGAAAGTCAGAAGGAGCTGCATTGTGCCTTTGTGGACTTGGAGAAAGCATATGACAGGGTGCCTAGAGAGGAGCTGTGGTTTTGTATGAGGAAGTCTGGTGTTACAGAGAAGTATGTGAGAGTAGTTCAGGATATGTATGATGGCAGTGTAACAGTGGTGAGATCTGCAGTTGGAGTGATGGATGCATTTAAGGTAGAGGTTGGATTACATCAAGGATCAGCACTGAGCCCATTCTTGTTTGCAATAGTAATGGACAGGTTAATGGACGAGGTTAGACAGGAGTCTCTGTGGATGATGATGTTTGCTGATAATATTGTGACCTGCAGTGAGAGTAAGGAGCAGCATGAGGAGAACCTGGAGAGATGAAGATATGCTGGAGGAATAAAAGTGAGCAGGTCAAAGACAGAATTCATGATAGTGAATGAAAGGGAGGAAAGTGGAGTGGTTAGGATGAAGGGAGTAGAGGTGGAGGACTTTAAATATTTAGGATCAACAGTTCAGTGTAATGGCGAGTGTGGAAAAGAGGTGAAGAAGAGTATACAGGAAGGTTGGAATGGGTGTAGAAGAGTGGCTGGACTAATTTGTGACAGACGTGTACCAGCTAGATTATTGGATGGACAGGATTAGAAATGAGTATATTAGAGGGACAGCTCAGGTTAGACGTCTTGGAGACAAGGTTAGAGAAGCAAGGTTGCGTTGGTTTGGACATGTCCAGAGGAGAGATGAGGATTATATTGGAAGGAGGATGTTTAAGATGGAGCTGCCAGGAAAGAGGAAAAGAGGAAAACCAAAGAGGAGGTTTATGGATGTGGTGAGAGAGGACATGCAGGTGGTTGGTTTGAAGCAGGAAGATGCAGAGGACCGGAAGAAATGGAGATGTTTGACCCCCTGTGTGGACCCCTAAATGAGAGCAGCCGAAAGAAAAAGAAAGAAGAAGAGCTAATTCATAACCAACATGCTTGGGCACAGCAACACATGGTGCCAAAACAAAATATGAGCAACAATTAGTAAATAAAAGTAAATGTAAAAACAGAAGAAGAGACTTTAGCACAGATATAAATGTAGTAAAGGACACATACTCATTACCATCATAACCACAGCCAGAGAGAACAGAAACATCATGATGCTCCAGCGTTCACATCATGAGGAGAAGTTAAGATGCTACTTTCAAGGAGTAAAGACTCCTCCAACATTTGTCAGTGTGAGTGTTGTAACAGAACTGGAAATGATCAGTTGTAACATCAATGTTTGTTTCAATGTTTGGGCCATCTAAATGTCCCATATTTTGTGTTTTCTTTTCTTTTATCTCTTTCCTTGGGATTAACTTGCAACACACTTATTTCTTTTTTAAACAGGCTGTTTATGTCGCTGTGTAAACTGCTGCTTAAAATTGTGTGAAAACTTTATACATTTATTATACTTCTGCATTAATATGATCTAAAACATTAAAACATCAGATGTTCCAATTAGCAAATATAGTTTAAAAAAAATTGCTAATTTATTTATTGACCAAAAATCCAATATTACATTCAGTTTCTTCTGTGATCTCCTTGTTTAACATCTGCAACTGAACTTTTCCTGCAATTTTGACTAGCGTGGCACTTTGACTTTTTGCTCATTTCTTACAAAACAACCCAGCAGTGGCCCAGTGGTTAGGGAGTTGTCCCCGCATCGGAAGATTGTGGGTTTGATTCCCTCACAAGTAGGTTGCCCTGAGGTACCCCTGAGCAAGGTCCCTGCTCCCTGGGCGCTTTCAATAGCTGCCCACTGCTGCATGGTGTTTGAGTGCATGGGTTAAAAGCAGAGGTCCAATTTCGTTGTGGTTCACATGTGCTGTGCTGTGACCTTGCAATGACAAGGGTTGTCACTTTCACTTTCATTCTCTGGGATGATAATGGGATTCATCAAATAAACTTGATCTTCAGGTCTTTCCACAACAGGTTTTTCTATTGGGTTAACTCTGCCTCATTCATAAAGCAGCTTTGATGGGTGTGACTAAACAGCTATAGACTGAATAGACAGTTATTTGTAGATGAGCTTGTGATTGTGATGTCATAAATCAATATATTAACTGTATCTATTTGGGAGTGAACGGTACACTTTTAAACTTCAGTGTTTATTCAACACATTGGTCTCTTTTATAAAAAAAGAAGCAAAAAACCTTTATGTTCCATATAGGCTTGTATTTAAAATGATTTAAAATTTTTAAATTGCATTAGAAATTTTTCAGATGCTATAGCAGACTTTATAAACACAGTGTTTCTGTTTTATGTTATTTTGGTGGATACTTTGCCAAGAATGAGACAAAGAGGAGATTTCCAGCTCATTCCTGCTTCTTCTAATACATTTCTTTCACCTCAATCCAAATATAGATCATTCCAGCCCTCTGCTGGTAAACTATTAAATTTGCATTTTTGTATTCTACAGAGATATAATTTTTTTTATTTTTTGAAAACCACTGTGTAAAAGCTCTTGTTATAAGTGCACTTTCTAATTTCTTTTAATACATTTCTCTTTTTTCCACACAGAATTCAGATCTTCAAGTAGGGTTTTGAAATACAAATAGCACTTTTCTTCAGCTGGCCTTTGTGCTCGTACACACTTTGATATTCAAAAGGATGATTTGCCTTAAGTTGCTTAGTTGCATTTAGTTGCTTTAGTTGCTCTTAATTTCTCATTTTTTATTTTGAGAATAAATTTTATATATATAGATTGGGTACCTAGAAGATTACCTACACCGCTTATAACAAAAACTGACTGTGTGTGCTAAGTGACTTACAAATGATCTGCTAAGTGGAATTGGGTTTTCTGAGTGATTAATGACACTTCTCTTCATTGCCATCTGATGGATAAATCTGGGTTTCATAGATTCCTTGAGAACACTACTGGGATGCATAGTGTGAACTTTCAAGTTTAGGAGAGAAAACAACACGGTCTGCTGCATGGAACCCTTCTTACAGTTAATAGCAATGTTAATGCTTCATAATACAAAAATATTTGAACAACTATATTTTTCTTAAGCATTATGTGAAAGCCATTACCTGGACAATGTGCCTTGTGCAGAAAGTAAATTCCGTAAAGACGTGATTTGTCTCTACAAAAGCACAAAATCCTCATTTTAATCCAGCTGATTACTTTTGGGATTAATTGGAAAGGCAGTTGCAGAAGAAGCTTCTCTTTTAACAGAATAGAGACAAAATCCAATGAACACATTCCAGACAAGACCAGAGTAGGATGGGTCCTTTAGCAATGTTGCAGGCGATATAAATCAAACAATTTCATATGTATATTTTTGGGTAATGTAGATGTATTATATATATATTCAATTCAATTCAATTCAATTCAATTTATTCTTGTATAGCGCCTTTTACAACAAAGTTGCCCCAAGGCACTTTACATTGATGGTCGATGAATATATATATATATATATATGTGTGTTTTACCTTTGTTCTAGTAAACTTAGTAGTCTTTTAAGATCTTCTTTTCAGGAAATATACTTACATTCGGCACAAAATGAGAATGGGAAAGTATCTAAATATGGGAATTAATATCTGAGAATGAAATGAGGAAGATAGTCTTAGACTATCTTAGACTTTTTGCTTGGTCCCTCAATTCAGATTCCTCTTTCAAATGCACAACTCACCAGGTCTCCAGTTCATTTATGATATGAAACTGGAATTAAACTCTAGTATCATAAACACTTTGAGTCTTTTACTGCATTCTCCTTAGAACTGAATGCCTGACATTTACAGCATTTAGCAGACGCTCTTATCCAGAGCGACTTCCAGTTCCTACTTACAAGAACAGTCCACCTGGAGCAACTCAGGTTTAAGGGTTTTGCTTAGGAACCTAATGATGGTAGTGCTGGAAATGGGAATCAAATTTGCGACTTCTTGCACTGTAGATGAGTATCCTACCACTAAACCATGTGGTTGGTAGGCCAGGAGTTTGCATATCTTTTTACTTTTTGTTGTAAACACACATTGATTTTTCCATCATTAATCTGCTTCTCAAAATCAAGACCAGTTTCAGCCTAAATGGACAAAATTGGTGCAGACAATGCATAACATGCCTAACAAAGTATAAATGATTTAACAAAGAAAAAAGAGTCGATGGTAGAGAGAAGGCTTGTAGTGAGTTTAGTGTCTGTGATGGGATAACAGGGATAAAAGTGCAGCAGTGACATTAATGTTCATTATTTTCTGTAATTGTTTTTGTTCTTAGAGCTGAAATTTTAATTGTTTTGAAGTCTTTGAATTTTATTAATGCAACACGACGTTCAGTTAGTTTTGCACAGCTGGTAGAGCTGTCTATAATAGTATGTATTCTAGCTACATCTGAACAAGCTGATTGATGTTGGGAACAAAACAGAACCCTTAAATATCACCATATTATGAACAGTTAATTACTAAATGGTTTTGAAGAACCACAAAAACAACTTCTTTTACCTTAAGAAATGTTTTAAAATTTACTTTCTGAAAGGTAATATGGATTTAAAAATGTCACTCCCATTTCTTTCTTTATTTTTCAGTGCCAACCAGAGCAGGATGGGTTTCCCTTTTGGAGTCTTGGTTCCAAACAGGTTCTGTTGCTTTCAGCTTGCTCATTTGGGGCTCAAACCTGAACTCTGTAAAGCTTCTTTGTGACAATAACAGTTGTAAAGTTTTGGTGGCTCTGCAGAGAAAGGATTTCTCATCAATAGACTTTGTGGACTATGCCCTAGTTTTCTGGAGAAAAACAAAAAACAAAACTCTAAAACTAGTTTGTCATGCCATCAAGGTGAGTCTGACTGCTGGATGGCTATTCAGACTATCTCTGGTACAGGAAAGGTCCCAAAGATCTTCCTTTCAAGATGAATTTGTGATCCAGTTCTCAGTATTGGCTGAGAGATAACATGGATGCCGTTTTATTGAGACTGGAAAATGGTGAGTGTTCTTCTATTAAAAGTTTCTCTCTAGAAGTATGTAAAGGTGACTCAGTATCTTACCCTCAGGCAGCCCTTTTATTTTGCTGTGGTACAACAGCTATTTTTCTGGCTCTTCACAAAAAATCTGTAAAAGTTGTCCACCTGTTGCACTGAGCTTGATTGCAAAATTTGCAAAGAAAAGTACACACTTTGTAGGATTTGCAGTTTATACCTTCATTTCATGCAGTCCATCCATCCATCCATCTAGTGTTACAGGGGTGCTGGAGTGTTTCAAAGCTTTTAATGGGAGAAGGGTGGAGACACACCCTTGACAAATCAGCACTCCATCATAGAACAGATTCACACTGGTGTCCATGTGACATAAATATACAGAATTTCATTACTGATTAGAGAAAGCTGGTTATCAGCTGTCGTTGATGCATTCATTAGACTTTTATTATTTACAGTATCCAAAAAAATGACCAACAAACCAATATAAATGTCACTCAGTATAAATCTAAATTCATTTTTCTGCTACTTTTTTTTTTCTTTAAGTCGAGAAGAACACCTGAAAAGGAAACAAAGCAATAGGGCTGTGTAGTTCTTGTACAGCTGAGCTGAGTTTCCTGTCACTGTGGGCTGCAGGGCGCAGTAGTAAAGTGCAGAGTCTGATGCTGCAGCAGGGAAGATCACCAGATCCACGCTTTTTGCAGTAACATCCACTTCACCAGTCAGAGTTCCATGCCTCGCAGGTTCTGATCCTGGAATGACCATCAGTAAATACTGTGGTTTGGATCCAGGATACTGACGATACCACTGCAGATTTCGCACATCACCATCATAATTGCAGGAGAGATTAACTGTTTTGCCTTCAGGAACCTGCACATTGTTATCCTGTGGTCTTATTGACTGTGCAGAACACTTCCCTGTGAAGAAGAAAAAAATCAATATTTCAATATAACATTTGCGATTACAGCTAATTCATCACCAACATGCTTGGACACAACAACACATGGTGTCTTTCACACAGATATAAATGTAGTAAAGGACACATACTCATCACCATCATAACCATAGCCAGAGAGAACAGAAACATCATGATGCTCCAGTGTTCACATCATAAGGAGAAGTTTAGCTGCTGCTTTTCAAGCAGGTACAGACTCCTCCTACATTTATCAGTGTGTGTGTTGTAAGAACAGAACTCAGGAGAATGAAACTGTTCTCCGTTTATTCTCTTTTCAAATGACCGTCAGTTGTAAAGTTGTAACGGTGGCGTGGTACCGGAGGGACGTCAGTTCAGAGCCAGGAGTTCAGAACAGAAGTTTATTATGCACAGTGACAAAACAAACAAGAAACAGGGAACGGGGGACTGCAGTTCTACAGCAGGCACTGGTGTCGGAGAAGAGAGTAGAGATTCGATGAGGGCCAATTTACCTTCCATACCTCTGACCTGGTTTTCTAGCTCGGTGAGCTGGCTGGCCTCATAACGGGCCTCTCTCAGGTCAGCCTGCAGAGCGATGTTGTGGTCCTGCACCTGTCTCAGCTCTGTCCTGCACTGATGCAATTGCCCCTCCATTGTGGCTATTTTAGCCTCCAGTTTCTCCTGAGTGGTTGGAGTCTCAACTCTCCGTGTTATCCGGCCTACGATCTGGTTTCTCTGTTCCTGTCTTCTCCCCAGTCCCTTTCTTTGGGAAACCCTCACAGTGTGTATCTTGAATCGAAGGACCTCTCTGCCCTCTCTGAACTGGCTGTTCCTTCCGTGACGCTCACCTTTTACTTGAGCCAAAGTCTCCTCTTTTTCCTTCCTCCGGTCCTTCGAGACCGTGGTGTTCACCTGTGGCATGGAGGTTCCCTCGGTCAGCTGATGGTAGAGTCCCGTCAGCAACTCCTCCTGTTCAGCAAACTGAACATTACTGCAGCTGATCTGCTCACCTCCGAGGTGGGACTGGATTGTCCTCGCCTCTCTGTGCCACACGGCCCGATCCCTCACCGGCTCCACTCTGACTGACTTCTGCAAGCACTTCGCAGCATGTTTACGCCTTTGACACCTCTGTCCTTGTTGAAGTCCCGGTCTCCACCTTCCGAACCTCCTCTGACGTCCACCTGTTGCCCAGCGCGGCCTCTTGAAGACAGACCCCCGCTGGTGCACTCTCCCAACAGCCTGAATGACGACAGCAGCTTTGTTCATAGCATTACCACTTTTTCGCACTTAATAACCTCTAAAAGCTGCCTGGATGCGTATCGCTGACTTTCTCAACACCTGAAATCTTTCATGTTCGCTTTTGCCCCTGATGTAGGACCTAAAATATCTTTGAATGAAGATGGCTGACCTCCTTATGGCCTGGTACTTTGTTACCTCCCTGTGTCTTCTGAACGCAGCCTGAATCAGGGAAGCGGCCTGATGGTGCAGGATCACAGCCTTTCTGACCCTCTGACCTCTGAAGCAGGCTTGCAGGAACATTGCAGCGGAGCGCAATGTCAAAAATGTTTTCTGGCTTCACGTGTGGAACAATACCTCCGCTGGATTGCAACAACAGTCTGTTTGATGTATGAGTATCGTGCCCGAGCACAGTGTGCCCTGTGAGCCCTTTGTATAACCGTGGCAGCCTGGTGCTTCAGTTTCAGAGTCTGTCTGGTCTTCATCCCTCGGAATGCAGCTTGTAGAACAACAACAGCCCCTTTTTTCTCCTTCAAAGACTTCATTTCTTGCCTCATACTCTTACTAGCTCTATAATATCGCTGAACAGTCTTGGCTGCCCACAGTAGCTTCAGGTAGTACTTTCTGTTTATGTGTTTCCTCACCTGTGCCTGAATGGTTACAGCAGCCTCATGTTCAATTCTCCTTTGCACCCGAACTTTCCTTTTAAACTTGCCACTAACCTGGAGCTGCTCCTTCTCTGCTTTCTGTGTAGCAGATGGCTTCATGGAGCTGGGTTTGGGGGTCGACTTCTTGATGCCGCTTTCCTTGCTGCAAAGGGCTTTCTTGGTCGACCTCCCCGGTTGCGCGATGCAGGAAGTGGTCTCCACCCTCCTCCTGCTCTCTGCGTCCGGAACTGCCTTCTTTGCCATTGCCTCGCTTCTCTTGTTGCGGGTGGCCTTCTTTGCATTCCTCTTGGTGGACGCTGTGCAGTCACGTTGTGGCGCGGTGGGCGCCGTGCAGGCGCGTGGCGGCGCGGTGGGCGCCGTGCTGTCGCTGTGAACACGGAAAGGCGCGTTTGCTACCAACCTCTTGTGGTGATTCGCGTTGGCCGTGTTCCCGCTATCAGCTGCGCGCGGCGCTTTCTCCGCTGGCGGACTGTGGTTGCTGGCGCGCTGCGGCACGGTGGGCGTCTTGCTGTCGCGGTGCGGCGCGGTGGACGCCGTGCTGTCGCGCAGCGGCGCGGGGGATGCCGTGCTGTCGCGCAGCGGCGCGGGGGACGCCGTGCTGTCGCGGTTAATAAGGCAAGACGCGTTAGCTACCAACCTCTGGTTGTGAATCGCGCTGGCCGTGTTCCCGCTATCAGCTGCACGCGGCGCTTTTTCCGCTGGCGGATCGCGGTTACTGGCGCGCGGCGCTCTCTGGCGCTGAATCTCCGTGTTGAACCGCGTGCGGCGCGGTTGGCTTCGTGCTTCCGCGTTGAGGCGCTTGCGCCGCGGTTGACGCTGTGCTTCCGCGTTGCGCAACGCCAGCCCTCAACGAAGCCCCGCCTTCAATGTCGCGTGCGGAAAACAACACGCGGTCCAGCGTGTTGAGATAGCGCTGCGCCCTTGTAGCCTCGGAGATCAGCATCCGGGAACAAAGCGCGAACTGATCCCTGCGAAGCTCGGGATCTGGGATGATATCGAGTGGGAGCAGCGACATCGTCCTCTTCAGGCGGCGCTCTAGCTCCCTTGCCGTGGCCGTCGGCGTCCGTCGCACCCACTCCTCACCGTCCAGATGCTCGCGGAGGTCCAGAGAAGACGCCTCTGGCCCCCAGGTCCTCATCAGCTGCAGCGTCCGCTCGACAGCACTCGCTGCCGCCCACAACACGCACTCCTGCTCGCCCTCGTGGCTCGTGACGTCCAGGTACAGGCGGCTCATTCTGTAACGGTGGCGTGGTACCGGAGGGACGTCAGTTCAGAGCCAGGAGTTCAGAACAGAAGTTTATTATGCACAGTGACAAAACAAACAAGAAACAGGGAACGGGGGACTGCAGTTCTACACCTGAAACCCTAGAACTGGGGAACTGCAGTCTAACCCTAGACACTAAGTGATCTATACTAGGTGACCTATACCTAGTCATAGACACAAAGTTGACACATACAAACACCACCCGTTACGCATAGGTTTGACCTACCTAATGAGCCGCGCTCTGTTCCGACTCATCGGGGCTTAAATAGTCAGCCCCAATGATACACACCTGCCCGCAGGGGCTCACGTGTGCTCAGTCAGAACAGAGCGCCCTCTTGCGTACCCAAAACACCTCCTGTGACATACCTTATACGTGATAGAGAGCGCCCTCTAGCGTGCCCAACACACAACACAGGTGACAGAGGGCGCCCTCTAGCGTGCCCAAAACACCCCATGTGTGACAAAAGTATATTCTACATTTTCTATTTTATTTATTTCCTTTGGAACCACTCATAACACCCATGCGATTTCCTTTAACCATGCTTCATAAAAAATGCTTAAACATTTGTGAACCCTTCATACATTACTATATTGCTGCATAAATATGACCTAAAACATTAAACATCAGATGTTCTTAGATGTAGATAAAGAGTACCAAGGTAAAAATTAGACAAACATATTATACTTGCTCATTTTTTTTACTGACCAACAAATCCAATGTTACACACATGAATATTTGCTTTTGGTTTCTGCTGTGACCTCTTTGTAAAACAACAGCAACTGAAGCTTTGTTTTAAGCCCCTTCCTCTGTTCAGAACATCAACTCTCAGATGTCAATGGGATTCATCACATAAACATCTATCTTCAGCTCCTTACACAACATTTATAATGAGTGGCTTTTGTGTTTCATTCATTTCAGTATTTTACCTTTATGTTATTTTGGTTGATACTTTGTCTACAGTGAGACGAATACAATCATTAAATTTTCAGCTCATTTCTGCTTTCTCTAGTAATCATTCACACATGTATTAGTGTGATTGTTGTAAGAACAGAACTGAAACTGAAACTGAAACTGTTCTTCATTTGTTCTCTTTTTTAATGTCCATCAGTTGTAACCCATATTCTACATTTTCTTCTATTTTATCTCTTTCCTTTAGATCCACTTATAACACACATGAGCTTTTTTCAACCCTGCTTCATTAAAAATGCTTAAAAGTGTGTGAACCCATTTATTATATATCTGTATAAATATGACCTAAACTTTACCGACTTAAAATTTGACTGTTTAACAGCTTTGTTTCCATGCACAATCTTCATGTAATTGGGAGTGAATGGTAAAACTTTTAATCTTTTATTTAAGAAAAGCATTTTAAACCTTTGTGTGATATGGCTTGGTTGATACTTTGTTTTGAATGGGACAATGGCAATAAATCTAGATCAGACCTGCCCTCCATTGGTTAACAGTCTCAACTACATCTCTGTTTTCTACAGGTTTTCTTTAGTCTCCTGCAGAGGACAATGGACTTGCCCAGGGTGTTTTCCCATTTTTTGCCATGTGAGTGCTGGGATAGGCTCCAGCATAGCCTATGACCCAGATAAGCAATTAAGGCACTGAATGAGTGAGTGAGTGAGTGAGTGAGTGAGTGAGTGAGGGGGAATCTTGTGTCAACAATGTGGTGAAAGGCATTACCTGTACTCTGTGCTTTGTGCACAAAGTGAAATCCATAAAAACATGATTTGACAAATTTAGTCTGAAGGAACTCCGCAAATGTCCTGGCCTGAACAAAGCCATCAACTCAGCCCGACTAGCCACCTTTGGGATGAATTAGAATCTCGGTTGCAATCAAAACTTCTCTTTTAAATTAATAGAGAAATAATCCCATGAATATATTCCAGATCCTTTTGTAAAGCCTTTCCAGATATATGGATGCTGTTGGAACCCTTACAACTATGGCCAAACATTTTGAGAATGACAGAAGTATTGGTTTTCAGAAAGTTTGCTGCTTCAGTGTTTTAAGATCTTTTCATCAGATGTTTCTATGGAAAAGGAAGTATAAGCATTTCACACATTTCAAAGGCTTTTATTGAGAATTACATTAAATTTATGCAAGGAGTCAATATTTGCAGTGCCTTCTTTTCTTAAAGACCACTGCAAGTTGTGCTCCATCATGCTGGGAAACACATTGTGCTGTTCTTGGATGGTCGGGAGAAGTTGCTCCCTGAGGATGTTCTGGTACCATCTTTTCATGGCTATGTTATTTGGCAAAATTTTGAGTGAGCTCACTCCACTGGCTGAGAAGCAAACCCACACATGAATGGTCTCAGGACTGGGTTTCTTTTACAGATAATCAGGATCAGCAACATTAATGTCAGTTTTGAAGGGAACATGTTTTTCAGTGCCATTGTGCTCAGTTCTGGATATCAGCCCTTTATAATCCAGAAGTAGACAGACTATGGACAAAAGATTAAAGAGAAAATCCTGGGAGGATTTCTCATTCATGTATTCTTCACAGACAATGCACTTAAACTGCATCATCATTGCACCATCAATTTGAATCTGAATAATCAGACACAGGTCAGACTTAGGCTCTGCTCACACCTGGCATTAATGTATAACTTGGATATTCTGATCAGTGGAAAGTTTGTCAGCTCACAATCTTTACATCATCTCTATTTATAAAGACCTAAAATGTCATTTTTAACTAGAGGCAGGCAGCACTGCACTTTCCATATGTGCCTTTCAAAAATTAAAGATAATCAAAAGAACTCCATACTTTAATATGAAATCTTTTAATTATTAAAAAAGCAGTAATCTAGTGAATCAGAACTTCTGCTTAAGCAGTGGATATCAGCCGAATGGATGGTCCTTAAGCGGCACTGGACACATTGGCTTACACACAGCTGAATAAATATGGCCTCATGCTGATCAGACCATCTCCGAATGTGGTATGGAGATATAATTGAAGATCTTCCTGCATTTTTTTGTGTGTTCAACTTTGTATGTTAATGTGAGATATCCATCCATCCAGGGTTATGAGGGTGCTAGAGCTTTTCAATGTTTTCAAAGGCGATTGGTGGAGACACACCTTTGATAAATCAGTTGTCCATGTGACATGAAGGTATAGGATTTTATACTGATGACAGACAGCTGATTATTGGCTTTCATTGATGCTGGTTAGACTTTTATGGGTTACAGTAACTATAAAATGCACAAACATTTTACACCTGAAAGGAAACAAATACATTATAATGCTGTATATTTTTTGTATAGAGGAGCTATGTTTCCTGTCACTGTGGGCCTCAGGGCACAGTAGTAAAGTGCAGAGTCTGATACTGCAGCAGAGGAGATTGACAGATGCACTCTTTTTGCAGTAACATCCACTTCAGCAGTCAGAGTTCCATGCCTCACTGGTTCTGATCCTGGAAAGGCCATCAGTAAATATTGTGGTCTGGTTCCAGGATACTGACGATACCACTGCAGACTAGTCACATCACCATCATACTTGCAGGAGAGATATGCTGCCTTGCCTTCTGCAATAAACTGCACTTTGCTCTCCAGAACACTTCCCTGTGAAAAAGAAAAAAAAAACTTTGTACCAACCCAGTACAAATCATTCAGTTTTGTTTTACATTTTTGCTATTCAAACTAATTAATCAGCAATATGCTTATAAACAGGAGAAGAGTTTTTAACACAGATATAAATGTAGTAAAGGACACATACTCATCACCATCATAACCACAGCCAGAGAGAACAGAAACATCATGATGCTCCAGTATTCACATCATGAGGAGAAGTTAAGCTGCTACTTTTCAAGCAGGTAAAGACTCCTCCTACACTTGTGTTGTAAGAACAGAACAGTTTTTTTCCACCCCTGCTTCACTAAACAGACTGCTTTTGTTGCTGTGCCTATACATCTACAGTGTTGCTTAAAATGTGAGAAACCTTATACATTTATTATACTTCTAAATATGACCTAAAATATTAAAACATCAGATGTTCCTATAAATAAATGAAGAGTTAAGAAAAAAGACATAAAATTAAGATTATTTCTTAATTATTGACCAAATGCAATATTAAACTCTTGAACATTTGCTTTCTGTTTCTGGTGTTAATTTCCTTGTTTAACAACTATGAGTGAACTTTGCTGCCCTGCACTTAGATTTTTAGCTTATTTCTTACACTCACGTAAACTCAAACTCTTCTTCTTCTTCTAGCAGCTGCTCCCATTTAGGGGTTGCCACAGTGGATCATCCGTCTCCATTTCTTCCTGTCCTCTGCATCTTCCTTCTTCAAACCGACCACCTGCATGTCCTCTCTCACCACATCCATAAACCTCTTCGTTGGTCTTCCTCTTTTCCTCTTTCCTGGCAGCTCCATCTTCAACATCCTCCTCCCAATATAATCCTCATCTCTCCTCTGGACATGTCCAAATCAGCGCAACCTTGCTTCTCTAACTTTGCCTCCAAGACGTCTAACCTGAGCTGTCCCTCTAATATACTAATTTCTAATCCTGTCCATCCTCGTCACACCCAATGAAAATCTCAGCATCTTTAACTCTGACACCTCCTGCCTTTTCATCAGTGCCACCATCTCCAACCGATGCAACATAGCTAGTCTCACTAGTCAGTCATTTTCTGCCACTTGTCCCAAGCAGGGTGCTGGAGATTATCACAGATCACACAGGGTGAAGGATGGGGGACACACCCTGAAAAGGTCACCAGCCAATCGCAGGGAGGAGTGTGATGGGGATGGCACCTTGCTCAAGGGTACCTCAGGGCAACCTATTGGGAAGGGGTTGAAACCCCCGATCCTCCGCTAGGCCACCGCAACATAGCTAGTCTCACTACTGTCCTGTAAACCTTCCCTTTTACTCTCACTGGTACCCGTCTGTCATAAATCACTCCAGCCACTCTTTTCCATCCATTCCAACCTGCTTGCACTCTCTTCTTCACCTCTCTTCCACACTCGCCGTTACACTGAACTGTTGATCCCAAGTATTTAAACTCTTCCACCTTTGTATAAATAAGTAAAAAGAAATTAGTAAAAAAAAAATACTTTTAGTACTCTTAGTACTTGATCATTTATTTATTGATCAAAAATCCAATTTTACACTCTTGAACCTTCCATTTTATTTTCTGGTGTGATCTTCTTATGAAATAATGGCAAACAAACCTTTCCCCAAAACATTTGACCAGCCCTGCACTTGGACTTTTAGCTCATTTCTTGCAGAAAAACCTATACTCAGGGATAGCAATGGGCCTAATAAACATTTCTTTTGGGTTAACTGTACCTCATTCATAAAGCAGCACTGATGGGTGTGGCCAAACAGTTGTAGACTGAATAAAGATATTTGTAGATGAGCTGGTGATTGTGATGTCACAATTTGTTGGCGGCAGTCTAGTGGTAGGATACTTGCCTATGGACCTGTGGCTTAAGAGGTCCCAGGATTGAATCCCACCTCTGGCACTACCACCACTGGGTCCCTGAGCAAGACCCTGAACTGAATTGCTCCAGGGGGACTGTCCCTGTAATCATGTGGAAGTTGCTCTGGATAAGAGCGTCTGTTAAATAATGTAAATTGAAATGTATGGACTGTGTGTATTTAGGAGTCAGTGAATGGTACACTTTAAAAGTGTTTATTTAAATATTTTTTCTCTTTTATTAAAAGAAAGGCAGAAAACCTTTGTGTTCCATGATATTGGTTTGTAGTTATGAACAAAAAATGATTAAAAAATGTTTAAAATTAGATTAGAATTGTTCAAATTTTGCCAACAATTACACAAAGACAAAGGAGACAGAGATTTCCAGCTCATTCCTGCTTCTTTTAATACATTTCTTCAATCCATCAAATATAGATCATTCCTGCCCTCTACTGGTAAATTGCAAAAAGACACTTTTAATAATAAATAAAACTACGTTTTATTATTATTCAGGGTTTTTTTTTATACCACTGTGTAAAAGATCTTCATATAAGCTCACTTGCTCATAACTTAAATATCTTTCTCTTTTATGCCACACAAAATCCAGATCTTCAAGTAGGCTTTTGAAATACTATTTGCACTTTTTTCAGCTGGCCTTTGTAATCTGACAGTCTTGGATATGCAAATTGATTATATGTGTTTAGTTGTTTCTTGGCCATTTCTAATTTCTTGATCTGAGAATAAATGTAATTTCGACCAACATCATATTTAACATTTGTACCAACAACTACAGGCTGACTGGGTGCCATATGTTATATTTATAGACAGATAAGTAGCATATTAATAGAATTTTTATTAGTTTTCTCTCTGAAAGGTAATGTGGATATAAAAATGTCACATTTTTTCTCTCTTGACTATTATATTATAGTGTCGACCAGAGGAGGATGTGTTTCCCGATTTTGAGTCTTGGTTCCTGTAAATGTTTCTTCCTCCAGTTTTAGGGCGTTTTGCCTATGTCACCTTTTGCTTGCACACTGAATTCTGTAAAGCTGCTTTGTGACAATAACAGTTGTAAAAAGCACTACATGAATAAAAATGACTCGACTTGGTTTGGATTATGACACACCTTGTCCAACACAAACTTTTTCTGTTTACATTGCACTGTCACAAGAAGTAGTGAGTCTGTTTGATGTCCAACTGTGCATGACGTTAATGTCACTTCTGCAGTCTGGAGTCAGACCCTTCTCATTCTGGTAGCTGTGCTAGTCACCAAGTCAAACTACTGCAGCATTAATGGATGAAAATATAAATTGTATTTATCCACACCCATGCCCTAGAAAGGTTTTGGACGGGGGTGGGGGGGGGCTACTGTTGTGAGCCAAAGCACCTGAATGCACCTGAATGCCCTCCAGCTGTAATCATCAATTAAGCACAACTATTGGTGGAACATCAGTAGCAGGAGGAGATAAATAGGACATTATTACAAATGTCATCCCGCTGTCATGTCTCGGTCCTGGTTACTTCTCCTTTCCCTCTGTTCCTTAAAATCTACCCTGCTGTAACGGTGGCGGGGAGTTCAAAGGACGCCAACGCAGAGCCCGGGTTCCAAAATGTAACTTTATTAACAAAAACTAACATACAAAACCAAAAGTGCCACCATTAACTGTGAGGCAGAGCCTCGTTAATGAACCGCGCTCTGTTCTGACTCACTGGGGCTTAAATAGCAGCCCCAATGAAGCACACCTGTGTCAGAACAAGCCCAGGTGTGCTCAGTCAGAACAGAGCGCCATCTGTCGTGCCCGGCCGGTACCACAGGCACGACAGACCGTGACACCTGCTGTGTGTTTTAGTGGTTAGTGGTTAGCATTTAGCCTCCGATGCTAAGCTCCCTTGTTAAATGTTTGGTTTCTAGTTTAGTCAAGTCAACTTTATTTATATAGCACTTTTTACAACTGTTGTTGTCACAAAGCAGCTTTACAGAATCCGGGTCCGAGCCCCAGTTGGGTAAGCCAAGGGCGACAGAGGCAAGGAAAAACTTCCCAAACATGAGGAAGAAACCTTGGGAGAGACCAAGACCCAAAAGGAGAACCCGTCCTCCTCTGGTCGACACCAGAAATGAAAGGAAAGAAAGAGAAAAACACTGTATAGTGTTAATTTCCAGTAAAAATGAGTTACAGTAAAAGATTCCACTGGTGACTGTAACTGGAGGTTGATGATCTAATGGTGGGAGCTCTGTTTGAGTGGGTGAAGCTTTAATCTTCATGGCAGCAGCTCCTGCAGAAGAGCCAGTCTGATGTAGCTGGTCTGAAGTTCAGGTTGGGAGAGAAATAAGATGATAGTAGCTTTGCTGACTCGGTGTAGCAGTTGACATGGAACTTAGGAGACCCTCATGGAGATTGATGAACTTGCCCTCAGGAAACACCCAAACCGTCCACCACAGAGGTGATGAACAGCCGCACATCTCAAACAAAGAGAAAGGAATTAGATCCGCTTTGAACTCATTGTACAGACCGTAGGTTTAAAGAATGCAGTAATGTGACTCCTATTACAACCCGACTAAAAAGGACTGATCCTGACTAAAATGGACAGATCTGATTTAAAAGGACAGATCCACGGCTTTTACAAACACCCTGTCACACTGGCGACCCCCCACACCACCCTCAACAAACCTGAATTTACTGATTTGTCTGGGCCAGGTTTGTTCCTGAGTTTTAGTTTTAGATTTTTTTTGGATCTCCTGGCAAGCAATGGATAATAAAATTCACCGACCTGTCTGAGCCTTGGTTTGTCTGAGTTTTTTGAGTGTGAGTTTGAGTGTGAGAGAGGTGGGTCAGCAGCACCAACATCCCAGTTTACTGTAATTCTCTGTATCCGTGAACCCCCGGATCTGCACCTCTTAACGAACAGGAGAATTAATTACTAAAAGCCTGACTTAACAAATATGTCTTGACGTAAATACTGAGAGTGTGTCTGAGTCCTGGACAGCAGCTGGAAGACTATTCCAGAGATTGGGGCCTTTGAATGAAAAGGCTCTTCCCCCTGTTATTTTCAAAATACTGGTTAGAACGTTAAGGTTCATATTCATATTTATCTTCAGGTTTAGCTGAGATATAATTGTGTGTCATCAGCATCACAGTAAATGAATATGAATATGTCTCTGGATAACTGAATCCAGAGCATGTATAATATGAATAGTAGGGGCCAAGGACAGAGCCTTGTGGAGCTCCATAACTAACTTTTGTATGTTTCTTCACTTACGTTTACAAATTGATAAATGTTGGTCAAGTATGATTTTAACCAGGAGAGGGCTATTCCTGTTATACCAACCAGGTTTTTCTAATCTGTGCAGTATTGTGGTCTATGTGTTGTGTGCACCTGCACGGAGGAAGACACCTGAACAGGATCACAGGACTGCTTTGTCTACCTCCGGCTGGGAGAGAATTTGCTCAGACAGACCAGGAATATGAACAAAATATAATTCTTTATTTATGAGACACCTAAACACCACAGCTTTGAAAGTTACCACACTAGCTCATGCATTACTAAACCTCAACTAGATCACTGGAGATCTTCCTGGATAGCATGGAAAAGTTTAAAATACACATAGATGAGGTAATCATCATAACTGCAGTTCACATGAAAGCAGACATAAACAGTAGACTCATCTGAGTTCGGTGGCAGAAGTTTTCATAGAAAATCCATGGTGCTGTAGTGAATAGATGAAGAATGCCAACGCAGCCACTAAGCATCGTAACGCCCTGTATATTCCCTCCTGCTGCTGAGGTTCCACCAATGGTTCCGCTTTGGTGATAATTACAGCAAGAGGGCCTTCAGGTGCGTTGGCTCACAACACTATGGTGTCAAATGCTGCGCTAAGGTCAGGGAGGACTAGTAAGGATACTGACCCTTTGTCAGATGCCATTAACAGATCCTTTATCATTTTCACTAGCACTGTTGCTATGGTGTGGTCAAAATAGCAGACATGGTACATTGAAAGTTTATGTCACATAACACAAAAATTCATTGATTTATGGTAAAATGTCGAGAGTGGCTATGTACGTGGTAACTCATTTATGTATTCAAAATGGCGGCGTATGAATTTCCTGATTGAAATTTTGGTACAGATTTATGCGACTTATACATGTATTATACAAGAGTAAATACAGTATAACACGCATGAGATTTTCTTCAACCCTGCTTTATTAAACCCACTTAAAAGGAGCTTGAAAGTTTGTGAAGCCTTTATAGATTGATATTTCTGCACAAATATGACCTAAAACATTAAAACATCAGATTTTTAGTTGTAGATAAAGAGAAGCATATATATATATTTTTTTTTTTAATGGATTTTTGGTTAAGAGACAAATGAGCAAGTATAATATTGACCAAACTTCCAACACATGAACATTTGCTTTTGGTTTCTGTTATGACCTCCTTGTAAAACAACTGCAACTGAAGTTTTGCCGTAACTTTTGACCAGCCCTGCATTTTGAACAGGAGGAATTTTAGCCCCTTCCTTCATTTAGAACATCACCTATGGGAAAGTAATGAGGTTCATCAAATAAACTTAATCTCTAGGTCTTTCCACAATATTTCTATTGGGTTAATTGTAGATCATTCATAAAGCAGCACAGATGGGTATGGCTAAACAGCTGTAGACTGAATAGACTGTTATTTGTAGATGAGCTGCTGATTGTGATGTCACAGATACAGGAAATTTTAATTGGTCTGTTTTTACTGCTTAGTTTCCATGTATTGACTGTATGTATTTGGGTGTGAACAGTACACTTTTAATCCTTTGTGTTCCATGATAAGGGATTATAAAAAAGTATGTGATTTAAGAATGCTAAATACAATATATCAAACTGGATTTTAATTGTAAGAGTAAAACAGTTTATATTCACTGCAAAGTGAATTATATAAATGACGTATTTTCTTTTTATGCTATTTTGGCAAATACTTTGTCTACAGTGGGACAATGACAGGAGAAAGAGTTTCAGCTCATTTCTGCTTCCTTTAGTAATCTTTCACCTCAATCCAACAAATCTAGATCAGACCTGCCCTCTACTGTTAAACAGTCACAACTACATCTGTGTTTTCTACAGTTTTTTTTAATTAAATGAAAACCACTGTGTTATTGGTTCACTTGCATCACAACTTTTTTCCTTCAGAATTCAGACCTTCAAGCATTTTGGAATATTAATGACAGTTTTCTACTTTATATAATCAAAAAGATGATATTTGTTAAATTTGCTCTTGAAAAGTTTAATTTCTTGCTATTTGTAATAAATGAAATTAGAATTATATTACAATAAAATATGATTGTATTATAAAAAAAATATATAATAAAACACTGCTCACACTGCTTAAAGTGAGAACTGTTTCTGATCTGTGCTGTTTGTGTTTGCTAAGAGATTTAAAGTACCATTACTGGCTTAAAAATTATTACCTGTGGTTTGTTTCTCAACTGAACAGCTTTGGGATGAATCTGAATGATTACCTTTATCTGTACTTGTGACTACAAGATCATGCCTCCAACTCATGAAGGTGTCAACAAATATTTTGTGATAGTTAAAGGGATTTTACTAAAAATAAAAAGTAATAACCATATATGTTTTATAAGTGCAGGGTCATGGAAAAATAATAAAAATTTAGTTCTACTTTTTTCCATTATTGACAGCGACACCTGAAAGGAAACCAATCCATTATGTTGTGTAGTTTTTGTACAGTGGAGCTGGGTTTCCTGTCACTGTGGGCCTCAGGGCGCAGTAGTAGAGAGCAGAGTCTGATACTGCAGCAGAGGAGATCAACAGATCCAGCCTTTTTGCAGTTACATCCACTTCAGCAGTCAGAGTTCCACGACTCTCTGGTTGTGATCCTGGAACGATGATCAGCAAATTCTCTGGTCTGTTTCCAGGATACTGACGATACCACTGCAGAGTTTGGACATTTCCATTATACTTGCAGGAGAGATTAACTGTGTTGCCTCCATGAACCTGCACCTCATTCTCCAGTGATTTTATTGACTGTGCAGAACACTTCCCTGTGAAGAAGAACGACTTTGCATAAATCCAGCATAAATCATTTTTGTCAATATTCTAAAACATCTGTCATTCAAATTAATTAATCACAAACACACTGGAGTAAAAACTGGAGAAGAGTCTTTCATTTGGATGAAAAATGTAGTAAAGGACACATACTCATCACCATCAGAACCACAGCCAGAGAGAACAGAAACATCATGATGCTCCAGTGTTCACATCATGAGGAGAAGTTTAGCTGCTGCTTTTCAAGCAGGTACAGACTCCTCCTCCATTTATCAGTGTAAGTGAGAGCAGCACAGAACTCAGGAGAATGAAACTGTTCTCTGTTTATTCTTTCTTATAAATGACCATCAGTTGTAACCTATATTCTACATGTTCTTCTATTTTATTAATTTACTTTGCATCCATATATAGTACTTTGCCAAAGTTTTAGGCAGGTGTGGAAAAAATGCTGTAAACAATAAATGCTTTCAGAAATATAAATAATGATTGTTTATTTTTTATCAATTTACAAAATGCAAAGTAAGTGAACAAAAGAAAAATCTAAATCAGATCAATATTTGGTGTTTCTACCTTTTGCCTTCAAACCAGCATCAGTTCTTCTGGCCCCACAGAGCCCTGATCTCAGCATCATCCAGTGTGTCTGGATTACATGAAGAGACAGAAAGATGTTAGGAAGCCTACATCCACAGAACATCTGCGGTTAGTTCTCCAAGATGTTTGGAACAACCTACCAGCCAAGTTCCTTCAAAAACTGTGTGCAAGTGTACCTTGAAGAATTGATGTAAAACGAACACCGGAATATGAACACCGGAGACAATGAAACAGACTTCCATAGCAGATTGGTCGAGGCCTGAGTTATCAAAGACCATCCCCATCACTGCTCCCCAGGTGCTTTCAATAGCTGCCCACTGTTGCACGGTGTTTGCATGGGTTAAATGCAGAGGTCCAATTTCGTTGTGGTTCACTGTGTGCTGTGCTGTGATCTCACAATGACAAGGGTTGTCACTTTCACTTCACTTTTTCATCTTCCTCCTTCAAACCAACCACCTGCATGTTCTCTCTCACCATGTCCATAAACCTCCTCTTTGGTCTTTCTCTTCTCCTCTTTCCTGGCAGCTCCATCTTCAACATCCTCCTTCCACTATAATCCTCGTCTCTCCTCTGAGAGAAGAAAAGGAAGGCATGTCCAGAGGGAGGAAGAGAGAAGTAAGTGGAGGAGAGAGGAAATGAGGGTAGGAAACTTGAATGTTGGCAGCATGACTGGTAAAGGTAGAGAATGAGCTGATATAATGGAGAGAAGGAAGGTTGATCTTCTGTAAGTGAGAGACTAGATGGAAGGGCAGTAAGGCCAGGTGTATTGGAGGAGGGTTTAAACTGTTCTACCATGGTGTGGATAGAAGAAATAACAGGTTAGGTTTTAACCTGAAAGAAAAGTATGTGAAAGTGTTTTGGTGGTGAAGAGGGTGTCAGATAGGGTGATGAGTTTGAAGCTGGAAGTTATAATAAATGCTGTTAGTGTTTATGCTCCACAGGCTGGTTGTGAGATGGAAGAGAAAGAAGAATTCTGGAGGGAGCTGGATGAAATGATTGAGAGTTTATCCAGGGGAGAGAGAGTGGTGATTGGTCAGGCGTTAATGGACATGTTGGTGAAGGGAACAGAGGTGATGAGGAGGTGATGGGTAGGCATGGTGTCAAGGAGAGGAATGCTGATGGTCAGATGGTTGTAGGTTTTGCAAAAAGGATGGAAATGGCTGTAGTTAATACTTATTTTAAGAAGAGGGAGGAGCACAGGGTGATGTATAAGAGTGGAGGAAGATGCTCACAGGTGGATTATATTCTTTGCAGGAGGGTCAGTCTGAAAGAGATTGGAGACTGCAAAGTAGTGACAAGGGAGAGTGTAGTGAAATTCAGGCAAGAGTTTACATGGCCACTGGGAGGTGCTGAAGAGTAACCGGATTGCTGGGAAACTACTGCAGAAGTGGTAAGGCGGACAGCTAGAAAGATATTTGCTGTGAAAAATAGAAAAGTAATTAATTCAAAAATAAATGTATTAAATGACACATAAACATCACCATCACAGACAGAGAGAACAGAAACATCATGTTGCTCCAGCGTTCACATTATTATGAGAAGTTTAGCTGCTGCTTTCCAAGCAGGAAAGACTCCTCATTTATTACATTCTTTTAGACTGGATAGCCGTTGGTGTAAGTGCCCTTCAAATGCCTGCAAAGCCAAGGCAATTCAAGGCAGAATGGTATGTTTCTAGTTTTGTCAGCTGCCATTTCCTCTCTAATTTCCATGTCTTTTGTTGTGGGATGGATTTTGGATGGATTTGCCTTTGAGCAAGCTTTTTTGTCCAGATTTGTTGCACCTTAATGGATAATGGTTACTTAATTCTTAATTCTTAATTCCAGGATTCTGTCATGTTTACATTATACAGCATTTAGCAGACACTCTTATCCAGAGCAACGTTCAATTCCTGCTTACAAGGACTGTCCTTCTGTGGCAAATTGGGGTTAATAGTTTGACTGGGTTTCAGTAACCCAGTGGTGTTAGTGCTGGAAGTTGGATTCAAACTTGCAACCACTTGGTCCATAGGCAAGTATTCTACCCCTAGACCACTCACCAGCATACTTTCAGTATTATGGTCACTGTCAAGCATAAGACATTCATGATGATGTCTTTAGCACTAGTAATCTAATATTCATGAGTCCCAGCTTTAGATCTAAGGTGCCTTTATAGGCTGACATTGAAAGTATGACCTTTATTGAATTGATAGTGCAGACCTTTGAGGTTTTCTTTGTTTGGGGAAAAGACCGTCTTGACCTGATGAACTTTAGCTGGCAGACAGACAGTTTTGTCATTTTGTCCCCAATTAACCCCAATTTGCTCCAGGGAGATTATTCCTATAATTTGGAAATGGAAGTCGCTCATGATGCAACTTTGATGCTGAGACTCATGATGATAGAAGTGGTTGTATTACCATAAAGCATTTTGCTAAGCAAGAGAGCAACACCTGACAGGAAACCCACTACAAAAACCTCATCACCCAATCAGTTTTTGTACAGTGGAGCTGGGTTTCTTGTCACTGTGGCCTGCAGAGCACAATAGTCGAGAGCAGAGTCTGATACTGTAGCAGAGGAGATCACCAGCTCCACTCTATCTTTCTGAACCTCAGCAGAGAACCCAGGGGCTCGATGGTCACTCAAAGTCCCATATGAATAAATAAAAAGAAGGAAGTCCAGTTTAGAAGAGTGATATTCCTGACGATACCAGTAAAGCCTGTACACACTGCCACTGTAGCTGCAGGAGAGGGAAACACTCTCATCCACTGAAACTTGCTCCTCAGTTTTCATTGGACTGATTGAATCTGAATCTGCTGCACCTGATTATAGAGTAGAATGTTTTAAAACCAAGTCAGGACGACAAATGCAAAATCACTGTTAAAGCTTAGTTTTAGATTTTTTCATTAAAAACAACAAACATATTAAGCACATATCATTCTCACTCACCTACAAGCAGTAAAAGCAGTAAATGAACCAATGGCAGAATGATTGGTGATGCACGTGTGTGTGTGTGTAATGAGTGAAGCTCAGGGAAAACCGCACATTTCTAGGGAACAAAATGATGTTTGATTATTTTTAATGACCATCACTTTTTGACATCACTATTTTTTATTGTTTCACTCTGAGCTGCTTTAGTTATTGTGGGGTGCATGTGGTCTTTTGTACTGCTTTTGTAAAAGTACTGATTAAACCTTTATACTTTGAAAATGTACAATGAAAAAGTGAAAAAGTGGTTTGGTGAATGAGATGGGGGAAATTAAGTGACTATATTGCCCATATGAGCTATTGTGTGCACTGCTGTCTCCATTATCTGCCCTCATTATTTTCTACTGGCTGATGCTTATAGAGATTAGCGGCAGTTTTATTGTTGAGAACATGAAATCTAGAAGTGCTTGAAATAGGTTGGCTCATAGAATGGCCAGATAAAAGCCCAGGTAAAACCATGTAGAAATCCTGTGAGATGCTTTTATTGGGTAGTATATACAAGAAACCTACTAAATATCACAAAGCTAAAAGGGTTTTCAAAGAACAGGAACAAATTCTCCAAAACAGCGCCGGAGATTGATGACAACTGCAATAGCTGCTTACAGGAAAGGATTTTTGGCTGCTTGATTTTTAGCCCAACTTGTTATAAATCATTCCCATACAACACCCTTTCTATGCATATTTTCTCTCTTCTAAGTACAAAAAAAATGCAGATATTGAGGTCTGAGGTGAACTCAAATACATCGACCACTATTTTCTGTGTATTTTGCCTAACAAAAGAGCAACACCAGACAGGAAACAAAAAGCCACAGCACATGACTTTATCACTAATGAGTTTTTGTACAGTGGAGCTGGGTTTCTTGTCACTGTGGGCTCCAGAGCACAGTAGTAAAGAGCAGAGTGTGATATTGCAGCAGAGGAGATCAACAGATCCACTCTATTGTCCTGAACTTTAGCAGAGAATCCAGGGGCTCGATGAGTACTTAATCTCCCTGATGTTTGTATATAAAGGAGAAAGTCCAGTTTAGATGAGGGATATTGGCGATACCAGTGAATGCTGTACACACTGCTGCCACTGTAACTGCAGGAGAGAGAAACACTCTCATCCACTGAAACTTGCTTTGAAGTTTCCACTGGACTGATTGAATTTGAGTCAGTTCCACCTGATAAAAGAAAAAAAACATTTAACCACATTAGACCATCAAATATAAAATCACTGTAAAAGGTTAGTTTTAGATTTTTTAAGTTAAAAAAAGCACGTCACAATAAGCACATGCCATTCTCACTGACCTACAAGCAGTAGAAACAGTAAATAAGCAAATGATGGCATGATGGTTGATCCTCTGTGTGTTCAATGGCAGAATGAGAGCACAGCTAATAAGGAAAATGAAACATTCAGGAAGGAAGTACAAAAGTGTCTAAGAGCATCACCCCATTCACCATTACTTTTACCAAATTTGCTGAGTGCTGGAGAGTTCATATGGGAGAGGGAGTGAATGGTTACTCTTTCCTTGAGGGAATTCATATTTTGCTCTTTTAAAAGTAAGAAAGCATTTTAAAGCCAACTAAGCTTTAACCAGAATGGGTCTGTTTGGTAAAGCAGTAATATGTGTCAACAAGGCTTCAGCGTGACTGTGTTTTTGACAAATGCTTAAACCGTGGCAATGAATCTATGTATGGCTGTGTAGCTGTTGGTGCACAGGAAGTATCAAGAGGGTTGAGCACACAAACCACTGGAATCTGTGTTTTTTGAGCTGGCAAATTTAGCTACCTGGCAAAGGCTAGGCAGGTACTTCAAATTGCATTGGATTGCAAACTACAGGTGGTATGGCGCTGATGAAGGCTCTAAGCAGACTCTCCAAGCACTTGCTAATAAAGCACGTTGGGGCAGTTGATGCAATCATTAACTGACATTCCAGTATCTGTGGTAATCAGCCATGGGGTGGAGGATGATATTTTTACATTAGTATATGGTGAATAGAACTTTCAGAGAATCCATCAATCCAAACTCTTCTTACATTTGTCAGTGTATGTCAGTGTAAGAACAGTGAAAAGGAGCTGAGGAGAAGTTCAGGACAGTTATCTTTCAATGATAATCAGTTGTAACTGCTTTCATTGCTTCTTTCTGAGCTACTTTTGTTAGTGTGTTGTGTATGTGGTTCTGTTTACAGAGCTTTCATTTCTAATGTTTAGATGTTTAGAGATGTATTTTCTATGTTTTATTCAGGTAATCACTCTGTATGCTGGAAGATCAGTTGTTTGTGTAGATACTTTGGTCTGGTCAACTTTCTGCTTTCTGTGAAAGATGAATGTATTGGTATGTGTGGAATATATTAAAAGGAGGAACAGAAGCCTTAGATATAGTCTGAAGATGTGAGGATTAAACTGCAATCTCTTATTTTCTACTGGCTTTTTGTAAACCTTACTCCTGCATCCTCATGCTAGGATTTCATTTACCATAAGCCAGCAGATCCTCATTTAAGCTGCCCTCTTCTGGTAGATTTGCATCATTACATCTCTGTGTGTTTATAGATCAAACAGTCACTTTCACTTAAGCAGACGTACACATGCGTAAAAAATGTTTCTGGTTAAAGGTTTAACATACTTACAAGTGAGCAACACCTGAAAGGAAACCCACCACAAAACCACTTCACCTACCTACCCAATCAGTTTTTGTACAGTGGAGCTGGGTTTCCTATCACTGTGGGCTCCAGAGCGCAGTAGTAGAGAGCAGAGTGTGATACTGCAGCAGAGGAGATCACCAGATCCACTTTATTGTTCTGAACTTTAGCAGAGAATCCAGGCGGTGTGCTACTCAACCCCCCCGATGGAGTTATATAAAGGAGAAAGTCCAGTTTAGATGAGGGATATTGGCGATACCAGTAAAGCCTGTATGGACGGCCACTGTAGCTGCAGGAAAGAGAAACACTCTCATCCACTGAAACTCGCATATCGGTTTCCAGTGGACTGATCGAATCAGCTCCACCTAGCAGAGAAGAGAACAAAATATTCAGTCAGGTCAACAAATGCCACTGGTAGAGATTAGTTTTCTTAGTTTTAATAGGGCAGCAACAATATTTAACACATTCTCACTCACCTACAAGCAGCAGAATCAGAAGACTGATTAAAAACACCAGCATGATGGCTGATCCTCTGTCTTCAGTGAAAGACCAAGAGCATGGCTACAAAGGAAAATTAAATATTCAGGAAGGAAGCACAGTGGAGTCTAGGAGGACTACCTCATTCACCACTGCCTACACCACTACACTACTAACAAATATTTCAACTGCAGTAGAGTTCATATGGGGGAGGGAGTTAATGGCCTTTGCTGAGGAAATCCAAGTACCATTATGCATCAAGTTCACCAAGCCTGAAGTGAGAAAGCTACTAAGTGTGGTACAATGAGAAGATGGGTACAATGGGTGAATATTTTTTTTTTTAGCAAACCATTTCTGTTTCCATTCATTTGTCTCAGCTCATTTAGCAAGTGTGGTAATCAGCCTAAGCATGCAAGAGAGCTTAATGAGGTTAAAAGTTTCAGTCAGATTGCCAGATGGTTTGATGTAAGTTAGTGACACATTCATTTATTAAGAGATTTTGACACTGCGGCATGGGCTTTTCTAACAACTAATTCAATATTGAATTTACTGTTGCCGTTGCTCACCTGGTTTCCTCCAACACATTCATATGTGTTCTGCCTGTGCTCTATGTCAGTTTCTTTGTTATGTCATTGTTTTTACACTGTATGTTTCTTTGTCTGCAATCATTTAGTCATATATTTTATTTTATTTTCTGTTCTATGTCATCTCATGTGTAGCACCAGGGTCCTGGAGGAATCTTTTTTTCCCCTGTGTACTATGTATATGGCTAAAAGGAAAAAAAGGCTGCTTGATTTGAATTCAGTACAGTGTATATGTATCGTGTAAGATACTGCATACATATGATTAATTAAAATGTAGGTAAAGAGAACCCATTAAAACTTTTAAACAAAAAAACTATAATTCCTTTTTTATTTATTGATGAAAATGATTTCATATGTTGGAGTGACAAAAATACTTGAACTCTGACCAATTCCTGAGACTTCACTGATATACAGATGCTGCAAAACAGCCCACACTATGATACAACCACTTTATTTCACAGATCGAACATGGTTCTTATGCTGAAATACAGTGTTTTCCCTTCTCCACACATAACCCATCTCATTTGAAGCAAAGAGCTCTAGTTTGGTCAATTCTGTCCATCAAACATTTCCATTGGACTTCTGGCTCTTCCATGTAATTTTTAGCAAATTGTAGATGCACAGAAATGTTCTTCATGGCAGTGGCCCATGCGAGAGAGGCTTTTATATGGAAGTCATCCTGGGTTCCACTTTCAGAAACATCTCTTGTCAGGATCAGAGGCTGATAGATCCCTGTTCTTTCAATACAACAGTCCACAAACTAACCCCTGATTGTTCTTCCTATGACTGTAAATGGCTGACTCTAAATTCATCTTCAAATTAACTGCCAATCACAGACTTTCAAGTATCACAGCATTTTCTCATTGACTCATCTCAGGTAAGATAAACAGAAAGTTTTAAGTTCTTGCAAGGGCAGATGGTATTACAGCAGGAACAATGAAGGAGCTGAAGGTCTAAAAGCACAAGGCAAACAGCTCCCCCTTCTGGAAAAAGTGATTAAATGTTTTTGTACAGTGGAACTGGGTTTCCTGTCACTGTGGGCGTCAGGGCGCAGTAGTAGAGAGCAGAGTCTGATACTGCAGCAGAGGAGATCAACAGATCCAGTCTTTTTTCATTTTCAACCATTACAGCAGTCAGAGTTTCCTGCCTCACAATTTTTTTTGATGGAAGGATCATCAGTAAATTCTCTGGTCTGGATCCAGGATACTGACGATACCATTGCAGATTGTAAAAACTACCATCATACTTGCATGAGAGATTTGCTGTCTCTCCATAAAGAACCTGCTTTTTGTTGTCCAGTGATTCTATTGACTGTGCAGAACACTTCCCTGTAATAAAGAAATATTTTTCATTGGTCATGTATTAATCAGTAAATTCTACTTGAAAAACTTAAACCTTTGCATTCCAAAACAATTCTTCTTGAACTGCTTGAACAGAGAATCAAAGATAAAGAATGATAAAAGTAGATGTAAAAACAAAGAAGAGTTTTTCACACAGATATAAATGTAGTAAAGGACACATACTCATCACCATCATAACCACAGCCAGAGAGAACAGAAACATGATGCTCCAGTGTTCACATCATGAGGAGAAGTTCAGCTGCTACTTTTCAAGCAGGTACAGACTCCTCCTACACTTATCAGTGTGTGTTATAAGAACAGAGGAATAAAGCTCAGCAGAAGAACACATTTATCTAAGTTCTCCAAAAACAAAATTAAGTTTTATTCTTTTTAATGATCATCAGTTTTAACTGTTTTTATTGTTTCACTCTGAGCTGCTTTTGTTAGTGTGGTGTGTTTGTGGTTCAAAATATTGTAAATATTTTCTCTTCTTATTCTTGAAAACACTCACAGATCATTTGCTTGATGGGAGAGTTTTTGTCTGGTTCACCTCCTACTGATTGAGATAAATGAATGTATGTGCTGAATTTATTAAAAGGAGGATCAGAAGCCAGCAATAGGATTTGGGGATTAAAGTGCAGGCTCTAATTTTCTGCTGGATTTTTAAAACCTCACTTCAGCTTCCTCTTCAGCCTAAACATCTGCAGTTAAACTGCTCTCTTCTGGTAGCTTTCCATCATTACATCTGTGTTTAAACAGAAAATTAAATAAACATTTTCAAGCTATTCAACCTTTTGCCAATGACTGTTTGCAAAAGAAAAACAAATTCTCTTTTTTTCCTTCACCTTTCAGAATAGTTGGCAGCGGTTTGAGGTACAGTTGAAGGTAATTCATTTCAGGAGCAGCTACACTGTGTGTATGTTTTAAATGTAGAACAAACATTTTGCTGGGGTTCAACACTTTCACTAAAAAAATTTAAATATTAAATTTAAACTAATCGGTGGCCACAACTTAGTAACCCAGTCACTAGGTATTTCTTTGTGCTGAACTCAAGCCTGGATTAATGGGGATGGATACGTCAGAAAGGGCATAAAGGGTATAAAACTTAGTCAATAAGTTTAAGCCAAATCAAAATGCTGAACAGATTTTCATACTGGATGGGTTGAGGCCTGGATCAACAACAACCACCACCAGTGCTATGCAGGTTGAAAATTGGTCTTCTGTTGGCCAAAGGAGAAGAAGAAGAGGAGGAGGAAGACATATCCAGAGGGAGGAGGAGAGAAAGAAGGGGAGGAGAGTTGAAGTGAGGGTAGGGACTTTGAAAGTTGGTAGCATGACTGATAAAGGTAGAGAATGAGCTGATATGATGGAGAGAAGGAAGGTTGATCTTCTGTGTGTGCAAGAGACTAGATGGAAGGGTAGTAAGGCCAGGTGTACTGGAGGAGGGTTTAATCTGTTCTACCATGGTGTGGATAGAAGGAGGAATGGGGTAGGTGTTATAGTAGAGTAGAGTAGAATAGAGTAATCTTTTATTATCCCACGAATGGGAAATTTGGGCGTTACAGGGCTCTTATGAAAGTGACAGGTGTAAAAAGAATAGAAAAGATATATAAAAAAATAAAAATATAAAGATGTAAAGAAAGCTGAAGAGGAACAAGTACAGTAGAAAGTAAGTACAGGAGCTATAAATACTAGATAATAAAAAAATCTATCTATCTATATATATACATATACATATACATATCTACAGGGAGAATTAGGTGACCATATATACAGTACACAGTAATAAATAAGTTTTAAATAAATTATAGATATAATTAAACAAGCAGCATAAATATAAATGTAATAACAATACTAATAATAAATGTAATAATAATATATAATATATAGTAATAACAATATACATTAATTAATATACATTAATAATAATATAATATAATATAATATAATATAATATAATGTATATATATATATATATATATATATATATATATATATATATATATATATATATATATATATATATATATATATAATATAGCATAATATATAATGATAAACAAGTGATGTAATGTTATGATGAGTTGTGGAGTCTTATTGCTGCAGGTAGGAATGACCTGCGGTAGTGTTCTTTCTTACACTGCGGGTGTAACAGTCTGCTGCTGAACGAGCTGCTCAGTGCTCGTACAGTCTCGTGTAGGGTGGGGAGAAGTGTTGTCCATGATGGATGTTAGTTTAGATAACATCCTCCTCCTACCTGCTCGTGGACTTGAGTGGGCAGTCCAGGACAGAGCTGACCCTCTTGACCAGTTTGTTTAGTTTCCCTCTGTCCCTCTCTGCGGCTCTTCCACACCCAGACCACAGCGTAAACGGCGGCCTTTACAGTGTCATAAAATGTCCTCATGAGATTTTTGCTTACTCCAAAGGACCTCAGCCGCCTTAGCAAGTGGAGACTGCTCAGGCCCTTTTTGTACAGAGCAGTAGTGTTTGTGGACCAGTCCAGTTTATTGTTGATGTGGACACCCAGGTATTTGTACTCCTCCACCATTTCAATGCACAAACCCTGGATGTTCACCGCTGTAATGGGGGGTGACTTCCTGCGAAAGTCAATCACCAGCTCCTTCGTCTTGCTGGCATTGATACACAGATGATTTTGATTGCACCATCTGACGAAGTCATGATATTGTATTCCTAGGGTTAGGGTTAGGGTTAGGGTTAGGGTTAGGGTTAGATGTAGGTGATAACCTCACAGAGTTGATCTGCACAGTCCTGTGCTTCAGGGGCAGCGGTGGCCTAGTGGTTAGGGCGTTAGCTGCATGATCGGAGGATCTGGGGTTTGAACCCCTTCCCAATAGGTTGCCCTGAGGTACCCTTGAGCAAGGTACCGTTCCACGTCCTGCTCCCGGGCGCTTTCAATAGCTGCCCACTGCCTGAGTTTGAGTGTGCATGGGTTAAATGCAGAGTCGGGCAGCGGTGGCCTAGTGATTAAGTTAGCCACACATGATCGGAGGATCGAGTTAAACCCCTTCCCAATGGAGTTGCCCTGAGGTACCTTTGGGCAAAGGTACGTCCATTACTGCTCCTGGGCGCTCAATAGCTGCCCACTGCTGCACGGGTTTGAGTGTGCATGGGTTAAATGTAGAGGTCCAATTTCGTTGTGGTTCATGTGTGCTCTCTCAGATCAGGGGCCAGCCATGGTTTATTATTGGAGTAACACCGTACTCTCGTGGTTGGTACAGTGTTATCCACATAGAAGGTGATGTAGACTCATCAGACCATCCTCTCACATACCTCGTAGTGGGGGATTGTTTGTATACTAAGGGTATGTATGAAGGAACCAGATGGACCAGGTTATGGTCTGAGTGTCCCAGTGGAGGGAGGGGTGATGCTCTGTATGCATCCTTGCGTTTGCATACAGTAAGTCCAATGTCCTGTTGTCCCAGGTGCAGCAGTCAACATACTGGGTGAAAGTAGGCGGGGTTGAGGACAAGGAGACATGATTAAAATCACACCAGAAATGAGGAGGAAGGCCGTCGGCGAGATGTAAACAGTTATCGTGATAACTTGCGAGAACTCGCGCGGCAGATAGTACGGTTGGATGCTAACCACTAGCAGCTCCACGTCCGATGTGCCTTTTGCTCTTTAGCGGAGATGTGCCCTTGTTACACCATCTCACCGTTCACGCATCCACAATCCCCCGCCTTTCCTCTTACCGGTCTCCTTCGCTCCTGTCCGCTCTCACAGGTGGAATCCCGGTACAGCAGCAGGAGAGTCTGGAAGTGGTGTGTCAGCGGACTCCGTGAAGCACATCAAGCTGACCTCTGTACTCTCTCTGGAGCCTGGTGAGCGCCGTTAGCTCATCGATCTTATTAGGGAGAGATCTGATATTCCCCATAATGACCAATTATCCTGAGGAAGAGTATGTGGAGAGTGTTTTGGAGGTGAAGAGGGAGGGTGATGAGTTTGAAGCTAGAAGTTGAAGGTGTGATAATGAATGTTGTTAGTGCTTATGCTCCACAAGTTGGTTGCAAAAAAGAATAGAAAGAAGAACTCTGGAGTGAGTTAGATGGAGTGATGGAGAGTGTACCCAGGGGAGAGAGAGTGGTGATTGAGATTTTTTGAATTTTAATAGTCATCTTGGTAGAAGGAACAGAGGTGATGAGGAGGAGGTGATGGGTAGGCATGGTGTCAAGGAGAGGAATGCTGAAGGTCAGATGGTTGTAGATTTGTGAAAAGGATGGAAGTGGCTGTAGTTAATATTTATTTCTAAGAAGAGGGAGTAGCACAGGGTGACATATAAGAGTGGAGGAAGATGCTCACAGGTAGATTATATCATTTCCAGAACGATCAGTCTGAAAGACATTGGAAACTGCAAGGTTACAGTGGAGAGTGCAGCTAAACAACTTAGGATGGCGGTCTGCAGGATGACCTCGGAGGTCAAGAACAGGAGGAAAGTGAGGGCAGAGTCGAGGGTGGAAGGTGGAAATCGGGCAAGAGTTGTGCACTAGTGAAGAGTTTCTAGATTGCTGGACAACTAAGGGAGAAGGAAAGGTGCTTGGTGTGATGTCTGGAAAGGGGAAGGCGGAAACTTGGTGGTAGAACCTAGAAGTTCAGGAGTATATACAGGAGAAGAGGCAAAGAAGAGATGGGATAGCCAGAGAAATTAGAAAATGAGCAGTAGTACAAAGTCATGAAGTGCAGGTTCCAGGCAGTGGTGTCAGGAAACCCACCACAATTCACCCTACCTCAAAGTAGGATTGTGGAGTGGAGCTGGGTTTTATATCAGTAATGTAGTGGGAGCAAAGTGTGATATTGCAGCAGAGGAGATCATCAGAGTTACTCTATCGTTCTGTACCTTAACTTGCAGAGAATCACTCATTAGTTTCATTTGTTTCACTAGAGTTAACCCCATTGATTAACATGTGACTTGAAATTTACCTTCAAATTAACTGCTAATGACACATTTTGCAACATCCCCATGAATTACTATTCACTAAACACAGGGAGAATAAATACTTAGTCTTCAGCCTAAGGTCAAGGATGCTGAACGTCTAAATGCACAAGGTTAGCAACTCATTTCTTTTAGTGCACTGGAGCTGGGCTTTCTGTCACTGTGGGCCTCACTGTGAGTCGTAGAGTGTAGCATCTGATACAGCAGCAGGGGACATTGCCTGAGATGGATGGCTCACATTACTTGATCCTGGATAAATTAAATGTAGATTTACAGGAATGAAGAAATAATTTGGACTACAAAGCACTGATACGTACATCAGTGCTTTGTAGTCAAATCCCTAACTACTGAATAAGAACCTCTGTAAAATGCTATACATGTACATGTTATGCATGATCTGCACAAATGGATTCACCAGAAGATCATCTTTTCTGTGTGCTAATGTCCGTTTAGGTTGAAAAAGTGTTGGGAAGAGCTGAAGTGTATAACTATCATTCTTCTGGTGAAGTACATGTGGTGAAGTTTAAAGAAGTAATGTTAATGGTGGAATCCATGTGAGGAGGAATGGACAACTGGAAAAGTGGAATTATGTGTTAGTTTATCAGTTAGTGTGCACGAACAAATAAATTATGTTAACGCAATCGTTTGGTTTAAACACCTGATTAAGTCAAAGCCTTGCCTTAGTTTCTCATTTCAATGCGTTAACTTTAAATAAGGATCCTTTTCCCACACCTTAGTGTCATTAGTGATGCTCTATATGTGCAGATATGTATGTGTATTAGTGGGATATGGGGTTTTGTTTTCTTAATCTATCAAAGTGTGGTGGGTGGGTTACAGTTGCTTTTGTTGTTTAAAAAGTTTTTTTTTGACCTGTTAAGAACCATGGAGATAGCTCACCTCATAGCTGTTAACTGACATGCTGTCACATGTGGGGTGTTTTGGGCACGCTAGAGGGCGCTCTGCTCTGACTGAGCACACGAACCTAAGCAGCACAGGTGTGCATCATTGAGGCTGACTATTTAAGACCCGATGAGTCAGAGCAGGCGTGACTCCTTCAAATGAAGCTAAGCCTACATGTAAAGTAGTTCTGGTTTTTAGTTTGGGTTTTTGGATTTGGATAGCAGTTTAGGCTGCAGTTCTCCTGTTCCTAGGTTCTGATTCAAACTGCAGCCCTTGTGTCTTGTGTTTGTGAACTGTGGTCAATAAAACAGTGCTCCGAACTCCTGGCGTCCTTCCGGTACCCCGCCACCGTTACACATGCCAGTATATTTGAAGTAGTAGGATTTATATCTGCACATCAGCTCTACTCTTTTACCTCTGCACTTTATTCTCTTCTTCTCATTTTTATCATAAAACAAAACAAAGCAAAGTACAGATCTTAGTACTTTTCTTTTGGCTCTAACTTACAAGATTAAGTTTGTTACTTGGTTTAAAATAGTTGATCAGCAGTTGTTGATCTTATTATTATTAGTTGGTTACTAGAATGAAGATCAAATGTGGAGACAAAACACTGTAAGTCGCTCTTGATAAAATAAATGCTGTAAATATAATGAGAAAGCTTATCATTGTTAGAAACAGCACACAATAGCAAATTACTTCCCCTCGTTTTTTTACCATACACCATGTGCAGAGTGAGCAGCCATATATCAGTGCCAGAGGAGCAAGAGTTGGAGATAGTACCTTGCTCAAAGGGCACCTCAGGGGAGACCTGCTCGTCAGGATCAAACCCACAGCCTTCCAATCCTGAGGCCTAATGCCTAACCAGTAGGCCACTGCTGCCCCCTCGCAAAAGAGATTTCAACCAAGACAGAAGAACAAACATAAAATACCACCTTTCCAGAGTTCTAAAGCAAACTGTAATAGGTCTCCTCTTTCCTACATCCATATTATTCATTCTATCACCACCTACAAAATATGCAGATACTGTGGTCTGAACATATGAGCTCTCATTAACCACATTAACCACATTGTTGTAACCACATATTTTCTGTGTACTTTGCTCAGCAGAAAGCAACACCTGACAGGAAGCCCACTACAAACCACTTCACCTCATCCCACCCAATCAGTTTTCTACAGTGGAGCTGGGTTTCCTGTCACTGTGAGCCAGAAACACAGTAGTAGAGAGCAGAGTCTGTTCTGCACGGCAGAGAGATCAACAGATCCACTCTATAGCTCTGAACTTTGGTTAGAGAATCAGGTGGTGTGCTACTCAACCCCCCTGATGGAGTTATAAAAAGGAGAAAGTCCAGTTTAGATGATGGATATTGACGATACCAGTTAATACTGGCCACACATTGCTGCCACCCTTAGCTGCAGGAGAAAACTCTCTCACCCACTGAAACCTTTTCAGTTTTCCATGGTTTGATTAATTTGAATCTGCTTCACCTGACAGAAAAGAGTCAGATGTAAAATTACTGTAACATTAGTTTAAGATGTTTTAGTTGAAAAAAAAGTAATAGTCATAGTAACCACATGGAGGCATTCCTCTCTCACCTACAAGCAGTAGAAACAAGAAATGAGCTAATGGCAGCATGATGGGTGATCTTCTGTGTTCAGTGGCAGACTGGGAGCACAGCTAAAAGGAAAATGAAAACAATATAGAGGCAATACTGAAGGAAGTACTGGGTGCACCACCTTATTCACCACTTTCTTTACTTTGTTTATTAGTACATGTTACAGTGGAGTTCACATGTTTGTACTGGGGGGTGTGCTTCTCAGAGAATCTGTGCATCATTTTATATTTTTAATCAGGAAGGGGAAGTTTGGGAAAGCAGCATGTGTCACCAGTTTAAAGCAGTTAAACCAAGAGGTTGCCAGTTTTATCCCACCTTCAAGGAGATGGTGTTTAATTCCATGACAAAAGGAGTAGGTTTGTCACTCTTTATATCCACAGTATTGGATTTGTGTGTGATGGTACAGTTACTGGTGTACAGAGAGTATATAAGAGGACTGAACACAAAACCCTTTGGTGTAATGATTCTGCTCATTCTTATCACTTGGACAAAGCACTCCAGGTAGTTGAAGTTCTACATGAGGAACTCCTTAGCACCCATGCAGGACATTAAAGGTTGAGCTTTGGGAGTAATTTGAATATTGAGCTCTTATTTTCAGATATCACTGTCTCATATGTGTCCCTACTATCCAGAGGTGGGGGCTGGGGTTCAATGTTCCCAGTGTCAAGACTATCATGTCATCACTGGATGTTTGCTGTTGATGGGCAGATTTTAGTGTGAAGGTTGGTGAGAAGAGCTTAAATTCTATAAGCAGACTCTCCAAACACTGATGTTTCAGACAGTCTGGGACTGTCAAGCTTCTAAATCTGTCCGGTTCATATGAATTTTTAGTTGACCTGGGTTTCCTGTTGCAGTGGAGTTTGTGCTCAGGTTCAGAAATGTCTTTAAAGGTTTTGTACAGATGTTGAAGGCAGAGTAGATGTTTTACAGGTGTAGTTGCTAATAAGACACTGAAGTGCTAAATATTCTGCCTGTTCTAACCACCTGGTTATGGCTCCATCTTTCATGCTGACCGTCTGTATGTCCTCTCTCACCACATCTATAAACCTCCTCCTTGTCCTTCCTCTTCTTCTCTTGCCTGGCAGCACCACCTCAACATCCTTCTGATATACTCCTCATCGTGTCCTGTACGTGTCCTAACTAATCTTACGTTTCTGTCCAACCCGAGCTTCTAATAAACACATTACATGTTTTTAAATAAGAAAAATGTGCTTGACGAATATTGTATGAAAAGACAATACAATAGAATGTACTGCAATAAACTGGTTTTATTAAGTATAATGTGAAGCATTTGCCTTGGAGATGTGAGGACTTGAATATGTTGATGAAGGTGGTGGAGAAAGGCTGAAGTCGCTGATTTTTGCCCATTTAGCCACACTTTCCACACCTTCATGGGCGGGATTTCGCTAAAAACCTGTCCAATGTGTCTGTTTCAGTTGCAGATTGTAGAAGTGCTGCGCTCGTACTGCTGTACCAAGTTATTCCTTTTACCTTGGTCATGTTTTTCGATCATTCTTTCTTTAATTCAATGCACATCATCCACTTCTTCTTCTCAGCACTGTCCTTCACACTCACTTTCTTCTGAGTTTCTGGTTGGAAAATAAAAATTTTGCAAAATAACTGCAAGCACAAATGTGAGCACAACACAGACGCTTCCACTGCAAGCTAACCGCTTAAAGTGAACGAGTGAGACATGGGATGCTGGGCGGATGTGTTCACTACGCCATCTACGGGTGGGTATCTGAAGCTGGCTCGTAACCCGAATTTTTAGCCTCAACATAAAACAAAAAATGTAATAATGAAATCTGAGAAGGCTTACAGTAAATATTTACAGTAAATTTAGAGAGAATCAGCTGAAGATGTGTATGAACTGTTTCAGCTGGTTAGATCATTTGGACCATTACTGGGGCAAAACATTAAAGGTTAGAGATTAGGCCCAAGGATGGGACGGTCATAGGTTCCCAGACCAGGTTATCCTGAGGTACCCTTGAGCAAGGTACTGCTCCCTAGGCGATGGATCTGGCTGCTCCCTGCTGCATAGTGTGTGTGTGTTGGTTAAATACAGAGGATTCACTGTGTGCGGTGCTGCACTTCAACAGTTAGTAGCTGTGCTAAACCTATCACTGCTCGTCACCTCTAAAATGAGCTGAATTGTTTGTCTGAAAGTTTCAAAGAACTTTAACAGTCAAGGGTCAAAACCAGTCTGCTTTACTGTTCTTGTACATTCTCACTGACCTGACTCAGTGAGACTTTCACTTATAAAGCTCAGAAGAGCAGAACTGGCTTACTGTAGTTGCCAGAATGATACTTTGTTCTTCAAAGAAGATGATATTATGAGGGCTCCACCTTCTAGAAAAAGTAAGATTCTGTCTGATTCATATGAAATGTTTTTGTAGCTGGGTTTCCTGTCACTGTGGGCGTCAGGGCGCAGTAGTAGAGAGCAGAGTCGATGCAGCAGAGGAGATCAACAGATCCAGTCTGTTTAAAGTCCTGTCCACTTCAGCTTTGTTTCCTCTCAGGTGCCTCCAAAAAATGCAGGATGGGGTCATTGTCAGGTCACTGTGGAGGAAATGCTGACTAACTGGTTCTGTTATGTCTTTAAGTAGTTGTTGCAAGCTTTAAAAAGAGTTTGTGTTGAGCTCTGCTGCAGAATAAATCTCTCTACAAAAATGATCTGTGATCAAAGATAACATGCTTCTGAAAAATGGAGTGATACTGGTTGTAGTTGTGGTTGTCATTTGTCTGCTTGTACTTTTAAGTGCAGGTGCTCCACTCCAGAGGAGGTAAAACACAAAGAAACTCATTTTTAAAAAGCAGTTTAAGAGGTTTTGTAGGGAGAAGTTGTGGACATTTATCTCAGATGTTGTTAGAGGCTTACAAACAACTAGCAACTGTCATGGTAGGCAGCACTCTGCTCTGTTCTGAACCCACACCTGCCTTCTCATGAAGGACGTCAGGTGTGTCCCATTGGTTTCAAAGGAGTTTAAGGTCTGCGATGAGTCCCAGAGCAGGCGTTAGTCGTTCTTGGTGCAATTCAAACACGTGCAGGTGCATCTATGTTTGTTATGTTGAATAAAGTTAAATCACAGGTCCCTGGCTACGCTTTTACGTCCAGACCCACACAGGACCAGCGGACTCAAAACTACCACCCAGGCCGGATTATTTATTATTGCGGAGATTTCAACATGCAATCTCAGGTCAGTTCACTAAATTCCATCAACATGAACTGCGGCGAGGGGAAAACACGCTGGACTGTGTTTACACAAACCTGGCAGTAGCGTACAGGCGGGCCCGCCCCACCTCGGACCTCAGACCATCTGTACTGCTGATCCCAGCGTATGCAGACCCATCGTCAGGCGGCGTGGACCTACCTGAAGCAAGTAAAGACCTGGCCCCACAGGGAGCCATCTCTGCTCTTCAGGACTGTGACATGCTGAGCGGGACATGTTTAGGAGGCTGCAACCTGCAGTGACTCCATCAACCTGGAGTACACGGCACAGTGACTGGCTACATCAGCAAGTGCATTGAGGATGTTACTGTCTCCAAGTTCATCATAACTGACAACCAAGCCATGGATGACCGCTGACCAGGCCGCCTAAGCGAGGCAAACCTGTCTCGGGCCATCAGAGCGTGACTGACTCAGAGAAGGAGTATGGCCACTTCAGAACACTGGTGACACGGGCGCATGTGGCAGGGCATCAGGCCCTCACCAACTACAGGACATCCTCACCTGCCTGTGACAGGCCCCTCCCTCCCAGATCGCGCTGAACCACTTCTACGCCGCGGTTTGATGCAGCTGACGACACGCGAGAATGAGAAGACCACCCCTCCCCACTCCGAGCGACCAGATTCTCCGTCTGACCACAGCCGAGGATGAAGATCTCTTCTCAGAGTCAACCCACGAAAGCTGCGGTCAGACAATATTCAAGGTCGAGTGCTCAGAGGATGTGCAGAGACAGCTGGCAGTTGTTCTCACTGACATCTTCAACCTCTGAGCACACTGTTGTTCCAAAAGGTGCTTCAGACCACCAGCACATCATTCCAGTGCCCTAGAAACCATCATCTCCTGCCTCCGCGACTATAGATCGTCGCACTCCACCCATCATCATGAAGTGCTTCGAGGCTGGTCATGGGCACATCAGAATCCCAGATCCCTCCTCACTGAACCCCCTGCCCGGTTTCGCGTATCGTCCCGCCGTTCAACGGATGATGCAATCTCCACCACCTCCATCTGGCCTTTCTCATCTTGACAGAAGGACAGTTCCGTCAGAATACTTGTTCATGGAGCTACAGTTCAGCTTTAACACTATCATCCTCAGCACCTGGTGAGAAGCTGAGGCTGCTGGGCCTGGAGCACTCCCTCTGTAGCTGGATCCTGGACTTCCTGACTGGGGGCCCCAGTCAGTCCAGGATCAATGGCAGCACCTCAACACCATCACACTGAGCTGGAGCCCAGGGCTGTGTGCTCAGCCCACTATGTTCACACTGATGACCCACGACTGTGCCCAGCCAAGCACAGCTTGAACCACATCATCAAGTCGCTGATGATGCAACCGTGGTGAGTCTGATCGGTGGAGGCAGGCAACTTACAGAGAGAGAGATACAAGAGCTGACGGACTGGTGCAGAACCAACAGCCTGTCTCTGACGTCGACAAAGACTAAAGAGATGATTTGCTGACTCAGAATCACGGCGAGGACCACACTCCACTTATCATCAACACCTCACCTGTGGAGTTGGTCCAGAGCACCAAGTTTCTTAGTGTTCACATCACCGACAACCTCACGTCTCCATCACAAAGAAAGCCCAGCAGCGCCTCTACTTCCTGCGCAGACTGAGGAAAGCCCATCTCCCACCTTCCATCCTCACCATCTTCTACAGAGGAACCATCGAGAGCATCCTGAGCGGCTGCATTACTGCCTGGTACGGGAATTGCAACGTCTTAGACCGCAAGTCCCTACAATGGGTAGTGAGAACAGCTGAGAAGATCATCGGGGTCTCTCTGCCCTCTGTACAAGACATTTTCACCACTCGCTGCATCCGCAAAGCAACCAGCATTGTGGATGATCCCTCCAACCCGTCCCACACTCTCTTCTCCCTCCTGCCATCCGGGAAAAGGTTCCGCAGCATACGGGCCTCCACTTCCAGGATGGGAAATAGTTTCTTCCCCCTGGCCATCAGACTGTTGAACTCTGGAACCACCAATATCATGGACTCTTAAAACCCACCAATAGCTTGAACTCTTAAACCCACCACTTCCTCCACTTTTCATTCTGTATTTATTTATTTATCTCGTGTTGCACTCTTGCACTTTAAATACAGTAACACCGCTCCACCACACTGCTACACCATAATGTGCCTGGGCTGCTTTGTTCCACAACACTGCAGCCTTCCACGGATGAATGTACTGTCTGTCGTGCCGTCTGTTGTTGTCTGTCTTGTCTGTCTTGTCCGCACTTGTTGCCCCGTGTTGTGTCTTATGTTGTCTTGCGTCTTGTGTTGTGTCTTGTCTTGTGTGTAGCACCAGGGTCCTGGAGGAACGTTATTTCGTTTCACTGTGTACTGTGTATATGGCTGAAATGACAATAAAATCCTACTTGACTTGACTTGACCCAAGCGCTACAGCAAGGATTCCTACAAAAAAGCATTTACATCAAGATAATTGAACTAACATGAAGCACAAGTTACCCAAAGCCTCTTAATACAAAAATGTATAGATACTGTGGTCTGAACTGATTACCCCATATTTAAAGCCTTTCTGCATTTGCTATGTATTTGGCTGAACAAAAAAGCAACACCAGACAGGAAACCCACTACAAAACCACTTCACCTCACTGCCCAATCAGTTTTTGTACAGTGGAGCTGGGTTTCCTGTCACTGTGGGCTCCAGAGCACAGTAGTAGAGAGCAGAGTGTGATACTGCAGCAGAGGAGATCAAAAGATCAAGTCTATTGTTCTGGACTTTAGCAGAGAATCCAGGCGGTGTGCTACTCATATGTCCCGAAGGATAAATATAAAGGAGAAAGTCCAGTTTAGATGATGGATACTGACGATACCAGTAAAGCCTGTTCATACTGCCACTGTAGCTGCAGGAGAAAGAAACACTCTCATCCACTGAAACTTGCTTTTCAGTTTCCAGTGGAATGATTGAATCTGAATTAGCTTTTCCTGATGAAAAAGAGAACCACATATTTAGTTCAAGTCAGGTCAATGAAAATCACTGTAAACAGATTCATCTTAGATTTTTTTATAACCATGCTAACAAACTCAGTAAGCATGTGACTCTCACTCACCTACAAGCAGCAGAAACAATAAATGAGCAAATGGCAGCATGATGGTTGATCCTCTGTGTTTAGTGAAAGACTGAGAGCACAGCTAAAAGGAAAATGAAAAGGATGGAAGAACAGTAGAGTGTAGGAGCCCCACCTCATTCACCACAACCTCTCCTCAACATCAGTGCAGTGGAGATCATCAGAGGAGGAGGGGAATGGTCATTACTGAAAGAATCTGTGTGTTATTTTAAGTCTGTTAACCAGGAAGAGGCTGTTTAATAAAGCAGTAACACTGAAACCCTAAGATTTTCCTTCATTCCTCTAAACGTTTTGCTGGGCCAGGTGCTGATCCCACCTTCTTGAGGATGTGAGTGAGTAGTGATATGATTAGTTGTGCTTTTGAACAAAAAAACCACGCCTGCTGAAATTCTTCAGTAAATTGGTTGTGCCGCATCTCTCTGACTTCGCTTGGTTCTTGACTTGGTTTGATTTCTGACTTAAGAAAAACCTAAGAAAAAGTTTCAGACTTAGGCTCACACTTCAATTTTCCACGACAGTTTCAGCCTTACGGCTCTTCTGACCAGTGTGAACAAGTATCTCACCTTTGAATCATTATGTGCCGGTTAGATTTGTGTAGCTGTGCAGTTGTCTACAGGGAGTTTTAGAGAGCTGCAGGGCACAGCCATTGAATGTGCCCAGGGAGCAGTGATGGGGATGGTACCTTGCTAAAGGGTATCTCAGGGCAACCTACTGGTAAGGGATTCGAACCCGAAATCTTCAGATTTTTTTTTTGTTTGTTTCTCTCAGAAAGTGAAGGTGATGTGTTGAGTGATGCTGTTCTAAAGTGCAGGATTTTTGTGAAAATGACTAACTGAAGGAGGTGGAAAACAAAGCTGTTTCCAACATTGTTTTAATAAATGTAAATGTTTGGTGCAGTCTTCTGCATCTTCCTCCTTCAAATGGACCTGAGATATGCCTCTAATATATTGATATTCCTGACACTTTTTATAAAGCCATGACATAATCCTACATAAACCTATTAGGGCCTTATATGAAAACTGACATAAACCTACATAATATTTACATTTCTAGGATAAAAGCAGCACTAACTCAAACTCTAGTAAAAGGAGGACCGGAATAATAGAAAACAGCAATTAAAACCAAGACACAACTTGTCCCTCTTAAAACTACAACTCATGGGGGCAAACCTCACATCATCCTAAAGCTTCCAGAATGCAAAAAAGTAATAAAACAAATGAATAATAAAAAGGAAAGAAAAATAAGCAGAGAAAACAGCATTGGCAGGAGACAGATCTGGAAAAAACGCAGTCTTTCATGATGTCTGAACAGAAAGAAGAGAATCTTTCCAGAAGTTTGGCTCAAATCTCTCCAACATAAGATGAAACCATCTCAGGAGGAAACCCAGGAGATACTCAGTCTACTCAAATGATCCAGCAGCTCTCAGAAATGGAAGACTCAATGAGTGATGTACTGAAACCAGTCCTGCAGAACTAAACACACTGGAGCAGGAGACTCAGCTCTGAATGATCCTTAATCCTTAATCATCAGCTGACTGTACGTCCCGGTGTTTCTGTATTTATTTGGTTTGGTTTTGGTTTCTGTTTTTTTTTTTTCTCTTATGATCAATTGCTCTTTTAGGCCTTGTTGTATGTTTTTTTTTTCCTTAATTATTGGTAAATGAACTTTTATATTTTTGGTTAATGATGTGTCTGGTCTCTAGTGTGTACAAATCTGTTTGCTGCACCTATAGTAAAAATCCCTTTACTATTGTCCCTTTACTTTTGTCCCTGTCCCACAGTGTCTCACACCACTGAGTTCCCACGGAAAAGCAAGCAGTTGCACCTGTAAACAGTTACATTTTGTCCAGCACCTTCCTAGGGTTCCTAGGGGACATCCAGCAGCAAAGAGTTACATTTTTACTAGAGCAATAGTTTCCATAGATAGCCAGTAGCAAACGGTTACATTTTTAATCAAGCAGCTTCGTTTACAATTGAGAACTGAATGGGAAACTGGATGGGAAGAAACCTTGAAACGCTGGTAGCGGATAAGACCATCAGTGAAAAGACCTTTGTCTGTTGTTGGTGAAGTGGTAAAGGAGGGGAAACTGAGGATTTAATCATGACAGCATTGAATATTATTGGTGGAAAACTATTAATGGAAAGGATTTATGTACATTTTAAAGGTGTTTGCAATGTATTTAAAGTCCAAAGTTGGGATGAGCATTTGGAGCTGCTCCCACTGGACCACGCCTGCTGAAACTCTTCAGTAAAGTGGTTGTGCCGCATCTCTCTGACTCTGATGTTTGATTTCTGACTTATCAGAGAAAGTTTCTGACTTCAGTTTTCCATGACACACCTCAAGTTAGTTTTCTGTAGTTTAGTGGCCAGAAACAGACTCTGTTACACTGTTTCTCACATCAGTCATGTCACAATTAGAACAACTGACACTTGTTAGAATAAACTTTTAATACCTTTACAGAGTTTTGAAGCCTTACACATACTGTCCTTTAATCAAGTGCTACTGAAAAAAGATCTAGTACTGTTGGAGCAGTGATGTAATGTGTGGGATTTTTGGGACAGTAGTGTGTTCCTGAGGTTTTGTGGAAAGGACAGAATTCATTAGTGTCCATTATTGTGTGGACATGTGTGAAATGATCTGGTCTACTGTCTGTTGTAGGTGTAAGAACAACACAAAATTACCATTCATTTAGAAAGAACTACTTTTCTGGACAGTGTGATGCAACAAAGCGATGAGTGTGATTTTTTAAAGTGCAAAAATAAAATTTTTTTTGGTGGCCCAGCTTTAAGGGAGTTTGCCAGAGGATCGGAAAGTCATGGCCTCAAATCTCAGACCAGTAGGTTACCCTGAGGTACCCTTGAGCAAGGTACCATCCCTGTCACTGCTCCCTAGGCGCTTTCAATAGCTGGCCCCTGCTGCATGTGTTTGTGTGTTCACTGCATGTTGGGCCATGTACATGACATATTAAACATTGAAAGATAGGAGACACTTACCAGTGAAAAACAAAGGTTTTGTATTAAACCTCAACCAGCAGACCCAAACAGTTGATGCAAAACCACAAATGGTCTTTTCGTGGCTTCACAAATTGAGTTTTAAAAGCCCGGTGTCTGGAACATCCACTCAGAAAATTCTTGTACAATGTCTTGTTCATTGATGTAACTCAGAAAGAAGAAACGCAGTTTATTGTCATCGCAGTGATGATGGCTGACTTTCTAAGGCAGATAACTGCTTGAGGACAGAAGAAGCTGAAGGTCTAAATGTTCAATTCAAACAGCTCCACCTTCTGGAAAAAGTGAGATTGTGTCTGATTCATATGAAATGTTTTTGTACAGTGGAGCTGGGTTTCCTGTCACTGTGGGCTCCAGGGCACAGTAGTAGAGAGCAGAGTCTGATACTGCAGCAGAGGAGATCAACAGATCCAGTCTTTTTTCACTTTCATGCACTTCAGCTCTCAGAGTTCCCTGGATCATGTGTTTTTGTGATGGGGAGATCATCAGTAAATACTTTGGTCTGGATCCAGGATACTCATCAGTAAATACTCTGGTCTGGATCCAGGATACTGACGATACCACTGCAGATATCTAACATACCCATCATACGTGCAGGAGAGATTTGCTGTCTCATCTTCAAGAACCTGCTGTATGTTCCCCAGTGGTTTTATTGACTGTGCAGAACACTTCCCTGTGAAGAAGAAAGACTTTGAATCAATAAATCATTACATTCTGCTTGAAAGTCTTTAACATTTCCTGTCTAAACTAATCTGACATGAACATTACTGAAAACAGCTGCATGAGATGAAAAGATGATGTGGATGTAAAAACAGAGAAAAGAATCTAACAAAGATATAAATGTAGTAAAGGACACATACTCATCACCATCATAACCACAGCCAGAGAGAACAGAAACATCATGATGCTCCAGTGTTCACATCATGAGGAGAAGTTTGCAGGCTTCAATGAGAGCTTTTAATTCTGCTTGTTGAGTGGATGTACCTTTTGACATGCTTCCGCTGGTCAGAACATCTGTTTCTGTTTTCACTGCCCATCCTGCAGTTCTCAATCCATTTTTGACCATCGAGGAACTGATAGTGTACAGTACCAGATCGGGATTCTGCAAAGGCACTTCTTGGGTGCGCGCCACTTCCTCCATTGTCGTGATTATTTGGTCATCGATTTCTGTGTCTGTTGGGAGTAGGGTCACAGGGTTGGACAGACTTGCTTTTTCAATGACAATATTGGATGATTACAAAATGGTGGACCATTTCGCCCATTGAGCGGCTGTGACTTGTGATGCTTGACTCAAGGTTAGCAGAGTATGGACAGCATGTGGACATTTGACCACCAGTGTCTGGTCTGACACCAGGCTGGAAACTGTGTTAACGGCCAAATATGTTGCTTGAACTGCTCGAAGACACAGACCCCATCCAAGGGCCACGTTATCCAGTTTCGCTGAGTAGTATCCAACAGATCTCTGCAAACCACCATGATTTTGGGAAAGCACTGCTGTCATGTATCCATCTCTTTCATGGACATTCAGTATGAAAAGGCTGTCCTCTGTCTAGAATTCCCAGAGCAGGTGCTAGACAGAGCGCCTTTTACAGACTCTGGAAAGCTTGGATTTCTTCTTTGTGTCCTTTTTCATGTAGAAGATACAAGATATGCAAAACATCTTGCTCATGTTGATCTTCTTCCTCTGAAGCAATCAGGATGTCATCAATGTATTGAATAACTGTTGATTCCATTTCACGTCTTCTTCTGATGGGAACAAGGCGGGCAGGAACATGATCAGTGTCACTCTCGCTTTCACTCTCACTTTCATGCCAGAGGGATGAGGGAGGGGTAAGCAGGCATCACAGACATTAACTCATAGGGAGGGTCAAATGGAGGGCCCCCATGCATCGAGATGCCTCCCTCATTTAGAGAAATAGAAGAAGATGCTCCGCCCCCCTGGGGTCGTTCCTGCACACCAGGCTGCTCGGCATTTGCTCCGTTTGCACCCGATAGCAAAACAAAAGCAGCTCAGTTTTTTCTGAGTTTAGTGAGAGGAAGTTGTTATTCATCCAATCCCTATCACTGAGGCAACTAATTAAAGTGCCGGTTGATGCTTTATCAAAAAACTGAGCTGCTCTTGTTTTGTAGTAGTGATGTAGACAGGGCCAACTTAATTTCGCATATCTGGGATGCAGGGTTGAAGTTTTCAGTTAGTACTTTGGCACCTTGGTGTTATTTTTTATTCAAATCTTTCATTTAATCCCCATGTTAATGCAGTTGCGAAGACATGCTTCCTGCAACTTCAGAACATTGCCAAACTATGGCGTTTTCTGTCAGTGGAAGACACGGCGAAAGTAGTACATGCATTTGTATACAGTAGATTAGATTACTTTAATGCCCTACTTTCTGGAAGCTCTCAGGGCACATTAAGCACCCCACAGCGCATTCAGAACACAGCCGCTAGGATTGTTAGCAGGAGCAGGAAGTACGAACACATAACTCCCATACTCTCCTCGCTTCACTGGCTTCCTGTTAGGTACAGGGCTGACTTCAAGGTCCTCCTCTTAACCTACAAGGCACTTAAAGGTCTTGCCCCAATATACCTAACCAAACTGCTTTATACCTATACACCTAATCGCCCACTTAGATCCCAGAATAAAGATCTCCTAATTGTCCCTCCATAAATAAATGTACTGGAGCACGAGCTTTCAGTTACAGGGCCCCTAGATTGTGGAATAGCTTGCCTGCTTATGTATGGGATGCCGAATCAGTCTCAGTCTTTAAATCACGGCTGAAGACTTACTTTTTTAGTTTAGCTTACCCACACCAATCACCATAGTGCACCACTACTAATGTCGCTGGTGCTGCTGTACATGCCATCGCGCTGTATTGTTTCATTTCTGTGTCTGCCACTACTGGATCCTGCTAATTACTGACCATCCCTATTCCATTTCTCTCCCCACATGTCCGGGGGTCCCGCTGTGGTCATCACCTGAGTCCAATGCCGAACTACCATCTGGTCTGTGTGATGCATCTGATACGCCAAGGGACCCTGGCAGCTCATCGGTCCCTGGGGCCACACCCGACTTGTTGAGCCTGGGAAGCAGCTTGGGACTCTTTATTGATCCTGGAGTTTAAAACCAAACTAACTTTGTACTGCTAGTATACCTAAGGGGGTTGGGTAGCCAGTCGACCTTGGACCTCCAGAGGTTTTTTTTCTCCACACCGTGGAGTTTTTGGTTCCTCTCCTTCATAGTCGTCCGGCTTTGACTTCTATTACTGTGACCTGTTCCACCATCTACCACCAATGTAAAGTGCCTTGGGGCAACTCTGTTGTAAAAGGTGCTATACAAGAATAAATTGAAATTGAAATGGAAATTTATCACATGATTTAACAGATAAGTATAACTGAGTGTCATCAGCGTAGGAGTGGTAACTAATATTATGCTTCTAATATGCTTATAATAGTGCTTAGTGGGAGCATGTAGAGGAGGAAGAGCACTGGGCCTAACACAGACCCTTGTGGGTCTCCATAATTAACTAGTTACATAGGTGAGGGGGTGCCATATTCATCTATTTGGATGAAGTAATAACGGTTTGTGAGATAGGAGTTGAACCATTTAAGGGCTGTTCCGCTAATGCCAACAGTGGAGTGAAGCCTGTTTACCAAAATGGAGTGATCCACCATGTCAAAAGCAGCACTAAGATCTAACAGAACAAGAACAGTAATGTTTCCTGCATCACTTGAAACCATTATATCATTCACCACTTTAGTTAGAGCAGTTTCTGTGCTATGGCTGTGCTGGAAGCCTGATTGGAATTTATCTAAGAGATTATGCGTGTCTAGATATGACTGCAGCTGTCTTGCAACTAATTTTTCTAGAATCTTAGAGAGAAACGGGGCATTAGAGATAGGTCTATATTTACTTGGTGAGCGAGGGTCCAAGTTAGGTTTTTTAAGCTGTGGTCTAACCACTGCCATTTTAAATTGATTAGGGACTACACCTGAGTTCAAAGATGCATTCATGATATCAAGTATAGGTGTTAATAGTACTCCTAAGGGTTCCTTCAGGAGCTTGGTTGGAATGCGATCTAACCGACAGGTTGTGGACTTTGCCTTGGTTATAACTGAATTTAGCACCGTTCTGGTAATGGACTAATTTGAGGCCTGTTAGGGCACATTTGGTAAGGAGTGTATGTTCTGCATTTTGTTCTCAATAAGTTTTGAATAGTACTCAGTGCGAGCGCTATATAAAGCTTTCTTAAATTGTTTTAATTTAGTGCACCATAGAGCCTGAGAGGCTTGGAGACCTGTTGTCTTCCATCTGCGCTGTAGCTTACGGCATTCCTGCTTAGCAGCCCATGTGTAATCATTGAACCAGGGAGAGTGCCTGATAGTTCTAACCTTCTTTGTCTTATTTGGGGCGACCTGATCAAGGATCTGCCCAACTACTTGTAACGGTTCTGTGCCAGTAGAGGGCCTCATTGGGGGCTGGTGATATAAGCCCCAGTGAATCAGAGCAGGGCGCTGGTCATTCTGTGTGCGCACTGTGAGATTACTCGGGTTATGTTTTACATTTGTTATGTTGGTTGATATCTTTTTTAAAAAGTGAAAGTGACAACCCTTGTCATTGCGAGGTCATGGCACAGCACACATGAACCACAACGAAATTGGACCTCTGCATTTAACCCATGCACACTCAAACCCGTGCAGCAGTGGGCAGCTATTGAAAGCGCCCGGGGAGCAGTGATGGGGATGGTACCTTGCTCAAGGGTACCTCAGGGCAACCTATTGGGAAGGGGTTTGAACCCCTGATCCTCCGATCATGCGGCTAACGCCCTAACCGCTAGGCCACCGCTGCCCCGTTAATATGTTTAGTTCTGAGCACTTTATCCGTCATTAAAGTCCAGTACGAAGCTCTCGGCTCTGCACTGGCATCCAGCCCTCAACACCACTCCGTGACAGAATGACCAGCCGCCACAAATGGACGTTGCGAGCCGAGAGCTCCGTGGGGATGTCCGTGAAAGACCACCGCACCTTCCAGATGCTGGAGGCTGGGGAGATAGGGGTTGAGTGGTGTTTGCTCCCCTCCCGGGATTGGCCGACGTTGTGCCTGTTCCAGCTCCAGCAACAAGGAGTGTGTGGTTGCGGATCCAGCTCCCGCGTGAGCCCCTGGGGAAGTGGGGCTGCGATGCTGGCTCACTTGTCAGCACGAGGTGGGACTCAAGGGACATCCGCCATCACCGCGATGGCGTCGGGGCTTGAGGGACGAGGTCCAAGTCCACCGGAGGAGGTGGGGCTTGAGGGACGAGGTCCAAGTCTGCCGGAGGAGGCGGGGTTTCGAGGGGCTGCGTCCAATCTAGACCGCTGGAGAGAGAGCGGGGTTTCGGGGGCCGCAGCTGAACCCGCCAGAGGACCGCAGTGAGAGCGGAGCATTCGACTAGACTTTGTTTGGACTTTTTGTTGAATGTTTGCGCTACCCCTCTCCTTTCGGGGGATCCTGTTTCGGATGAAGCAGGGTCTGGCGCCCCGGGAGTAGGCGCCTTTGGGAAGGGGTACTGTAACGGTCCTGTGCCAGTAGAGGGCGCCCTGCTCTGATTGTGCACACCTGGAGGTCTATAAATTAATAGAATATGGACCAGAAAATCTGACCTAATGCTTAGCATTGTAAATCTACAAGGTTAACATTTACATTTACATCACTTAGAAGACCTGTCCTAATTACAGGGACAAGTAGGCAAGTACCCTACCACTAGACCACTGCCACAGCTCCAACAGCTCCAACAGCTCCACCTACTGGAAAAAGTCAGATTCTGTCTGATTCATATAAAATGTTTTTGTACAGTGGAGCTGGGTTTTTCTGTCACTGTGGGCTGCAGGGTGCAGTAGTAGAGAGCAGAGTCTGATACTGCAGCAGAGGAGATCAACAGATCCAGTCTGTTTAAAGTCCTGTCCACTTCAGCTCTCAGTGTTCCGTCACTCGCTTTATTTGATCCTTGATAAATCATCAGTAACTGCTCTGGTCTGGATCCAGGATACTGACGATACCAATACAGATTGTCCACATTACCATCATACTTGCAGGAGAGATTCACTGTCTCCTCTTTAAAAAACTGCTTTATGTTCTCCAGTGGTTTTATTGACTGTGCAGTACACTTCCCTGTGAAGAAAAATGACTTTTAATCAATATTTAATTTCGCTTCTGCTTAAAAGTACTTTGGTGTCCAAACAGACTTATCACTCTTCAAGTGCTTAGGCAAAGCTCTACAAGAAAAAGAAAATACAGAAAAACAGATGTAAAAACAGAGAAAAGTTTTTTTACACATACAAAAAATCTAGTAAAGGACACATACTCATCACCATCATAACCACAGCCAGAGAGAACAGAAACATCATGATGCTCCAGTGTTCACATCATGAGGAGAAGTTCAGCTGCTACTTTTCAAGCAGGTACAGACTCCTCCTACATTTATCAGTGTGTGGGTGCGTGTGTGTGACCTATAATGTCTTTTGATGATGATGGCTGACACCCTTATGGCCTGGTACTTTACTACCTCCCTGTGTCTTCTGAACGCAGCCTGAATCAGGGAAGCTGTCTGATGTTTCTGACCCTCTGACCTCTGAAGCAGGCTTGCAGGAACATTGCAGCAGAGCGCGATTTCAGGAATTCCTCCCGCTGCTTTCTGGCATCTAGTGTGGAACGATACCTCAGCTGGATGGCAACAGCAGCATGTTTGATGCAAAAATATTGCGTCCGAGCACAGTGAGCCCTGTAAGCACATTGTATCACAGTGGCAGCCTGGTGCATCTGTTTCAGAGTCTGTCTGGCCTTCATCCCTCGGAATGCAGCTTGCAGAACAACAGCAGCCATCTTTTTCTCCTTCAAAGCCTTCATTATCTTATTAGCTCGGTAATATCGCTGAACAGTCCTGGCTGCCCATAGTAGCTTCAGGTAGTATTTTCTGCTTAAATGCTTCCTCACCTGCGCCTGAATGGTTACTGCAGCCTCATGTTCAATTTGCATCTGCACCCGAACTTTCATTTTAAAGTTCCCACTAACCTGGAGCTGCTCCTTCTCTGCTTTCGGCCCAGCAGACGGGTTAGTGGTGCTGGGTTTGGGGGTCGACTCCTTGATGCCACTTTCCTTGCTGTGAAGGGCTTTCTTGGTCGACCTTCCTGGTTGCACGCTACAGGAAGCGGTCTCCTCTGTCCTCCTGCTCTCGGTGTCAGGAACGGCCTTCTTTGCCACTGCCTCGCTTCTCTTGTTGCGGGCGGCCTTCTTTGCCTTCCTCTCGTGTTGAAGGGTGCAGGGAGCATTTACTTCCACTGTTTCACTGTTATTCACGCTGGCTGTGTTCTCTAGTTGAGCTGCGCAGAGTGCCGCGTTTACCGTAACGCCTCCATTAGCCGTGCAGGGAGAATTCTTTACCGTAACGCCTCCATTAGCTGCGTAGGGAGAATTCTTTAACGTAACGCCTCGATAAACCGCGCAGGGAAGAATTTTTTACCGTAACACCTCCATTAGCTGCACAGGGAGAATTCTTTACCGTGGCTCCTCTATTAGCGGCGCAAGTTGAATTCTTTACCATGGCTCCTCTATCAGCTGCGCGTGGCACTTTCTCCGCTGGCGGATCGCGGTGATTGGTGAGGGCGACTCTACTATCAACGTTCCACTTTGAATGACGTAGGGCTTGTTGACTGTCGTCCTTCCGCGTTGCGTGACGCTCGCCATGTCATTCCATGTTCCACATCCGTAGACAAAGCGCGAACCGATCCCTACGAAGCTCGGGATCCGGGATGATATCGAGTTGGAGCAGCGACGTCGGTGCCGTCTTCCCTCCCTGGCCGTGGCTGTCGGCGTCCGTCGCACCCACTCCTCACCGTCCAGATGCTCGCGGAGGTCCAGAGAAATCGCTTCTGTCTCCCAGGTCTTTATCAGCTGCAGCGTCTGCTCGACAACTTTCGCTGCCACCCATAACACGCGCTCCTGCTCGCCCTCATGGCTCGCGATGTCCAGGTACTGGCGGCTCATTTCTGTAACGGTGGTGGGGTGTGGGGAGGACGCCAATGCTGAGCCAGGAGTTCGGATTATAACTTTATTAACTATATTTACAAAACAAGAGCAAAGGTCTGCAGTTCAAACCAAAACCAAAGAACTGCAGCCTAAACCAAGATACCCAGATTACCAAATACCAAAACCACCACAGAGTGTGTAGGCTGAGCCTAACGAATGAGCTGCGCTCTGTTCTGACTCATCGGGGCTTAAATAGTCAGCCCCAATGAAGCACACCTATGCCTTCATGAGCTCAGGTGTGCTCAGTCAGAACAGAGCGCCCTCTACCGTGCCCAAAACACACCTCACCCGTGACAATTTAATAGTGGTTGTGTATTTGTTTCTCATTCCAACGCCTTATTCAATTTCCTGAATACTCCACAATCGCCAGTCCTTATTTACTCTCTGTTCACACAGAGATCTAGTAATTGGCTGATTGATGGTGATGTATCAGATGTATCACTGTTAGGAGGAATAAAAACAATCAATAAATGATCACCTGATTCGAGCATCACTTCTGTAAACCAGGCAGTTGCAGGGCTGCAATTGTTCATGGACTCCTTTGTGATTCCTTTAGTTACACATGCTGCTGGTTGTTCTTCTTTTCACTGGGGTTTACAGAGTCGACCATGAACATCAAAAGTCAAGCCCCCTGTGCTGCTCCATTACAGCATTTTCATCTTTTATGTCTGTTGTGCAATGACAGTGAAAGGCCTGAAAAAGTCTGTTACTTAACTTCAGTAATTCAGTAATTCAGCAGATTGGCAGTTGCTGTTTTAAATATTGATTTACAGGAATGAAGATTAAATGTGGACTACAAAGCACTGATGTATATGACTCTGGATAAGAGCCTCTGTTAAATGCCATTAATGTAGATGTTGTGCATGATCTGCACAAATGGATTCACCAAAAGATCTTCTTTTCTGTGTGTTTTATTATCAATTTAAGTTACAAACATGTTGAGAAGTTATGAAGTATATTAATATCATTCTCTGGCTACATGTGGTGAAGTTTAATGAAGTTGTGCTATTAATGGTGGAATCTGTGTGTGGAGGAATGGCCAACTGGAATAGTGTAATTATGTATTAGTTTATTTATGTATTTATGTAATTATGTATTATTGTGCAGAACAAATAAATGATGTTAACAACCCAATCTTTTTGTTTGCACACCTGACTAAATCAAAGTCATGCTTAAGTTTCTTATTTTATTATCTGTTAACACCTTAGTATCTCATTTTCTTTGATAAGGAATGGCATGAATGTCATGCTGATGCACTGATATGTACTGAATGTGTATTAGTGGGATGTGGGGGAGTCTTTTCTTAACCTGTCGATGGGTGGCGGGCTGTTAAAAATGATCTTTCATGTATCTGTTAAACTCAGAAACTTGGTGACCTCATAGCTGCCTGCTGGTATGCATTAAACATCATACAGCTGAAGGGATTTTATATGAAGTAGTGGAGTTTAGTTTATTTCTCCAAGTCATTGTTGGAGACTTTCAAACAGCTGCAAGTGATGCCTCCAAGAAAGCACTTCTGCCAAGACAGCAGAACAAGCATAACTCCACAAGCTTTCTAGAGTTCTAAAGCAAACTGTAACAAGCCTCCTCTTTCCTACATCCACATTATTCATACTATCACTCCACCTAAAAAACGAGCAGATACTGTGGCCTGAACATATGAACTCTCATTTATTAACCACATATTTCTGTAGCAAGAGAGCAACACCTGACAGGAAACCCCCTACAAACCACTTCAACTCATTACTCGATCAGGTTTTGTATAGTGGAGCTGGGTGTCTTGTCACTGGGCCATGACATTTTAGGAAAACATTTTTTTAGTAGTACACATTTCTGGGTAGTCACATATCAATAGTCTGCTCTGTGATCTGCTGCATTTGTAACTAATTTTAATTAAAGAACTGTAATGTCTAGTTTTTTTTATTAAACTTTAACAGTTCAATACAGTGTAACAGCATAAAATAACAAGGCCTATTGCTTAACATTACCACTAAAACACAATTGTAACTTAATTATTTCTCTGACAGTATCAACGTTTAAATAACTTTTAGTTAGTGTCAGAACAGCATTGCTAACATTGTTACATTACATTACAACTGAGAGAACAATATAAATTAAATATAAAGTAAATATATGCAATTTTACATATTACAAATATGTACAAACATGCATTACAAACCATATTACCACCACCATCTCATCCATCCAGAAAATGGTTTTCTAATAACTTTCTAACCTGTCCATGTGATCTTTAGCAAACTGTACATGGGCATTAATGTTCCTTTTGGAGAGAATTGATTTTCCTGCACATGTGATGGAGGCCTTTATTTTCTTAGATCTATCTCTGAGATTCTTTGACATTGACAATATTAAATAATCCTAATTTTATCAGGGAGTTTTTTAATGTTTACTGTTAACTGTTCTTTTTCTTTTTGCTTACTCTCATTACATTTCTAGACTGACAAAGAACAAATTTACCAACAAAGGTGTGAAATTCTGTGGTTGTGCTTATATACTATATCATTGATCCAAGATGGCGGCACGGTAACACGCAGCGGCCGCTCCGGGATCCAAACTTTGGTGCTAAAGTCTGTAAAAAGTCTTTCATCCAACTACTTTTCACCATAAGACTTGCACATGAGCGTCACATCCGTGAATGCTCTTAAATTTAACCGCCAAACACTGCTGGAGCTCAGGAATCAGCCAGGATTCAGTCTTCCAGCGACTCTCCGAACAACGCTACAGGAGCTCGGCGTGCTGAGAAGACCAGGCCTTCAGTCCCCGAGATCGCCTGCTGAACCTGGCCGACTGAGAGGACATAGGAAGTGCTGGGGTCCGGGCTCAGCTCAAGGCTAACACTAGCCGACCGGCTATCCCGTCCGTCCTCCTCGCCAATGTCCGCTCCCTGGATAATAAACTGGACTGTATACGACTTCAGCTGAACACCCAGAGTGAGTACAGAAACTGCTGTGTTTTTGTTTTTACGGAGACATGGCTCAGCAACAGCGTTCCGGACACCGCCATCCAACTCGCTAGACTCTCCGCGTTTCGTGCGGACAGAAACTACGCTCTGTCTGGGAAGACTCGCGGAGGGGGGCTGTGTGTTTACGTAAACACACAATGGTGTACAAATGCTGTGCTGGTCTCAGTACACTGCACAACACTGCTGGAGGTGATAACAGTCAGGTGCAGACCGTTTTATTTGCCCAGGGAGTTCTCTACAGTGTTTATTACGGCGGTCTACATTCCACCCAGCGCTAGCGCTAACAGCGCCAATGCTAACAGTGTGCTGGCTGAACTTTATGGAATTATCAGCGGACTCCAAAACTATCACCCAGACGGATTGTTTATTGTTGCCGGAGATTTCAACCATGCAAATCTCAAGTCAGTTCTCCCCAAATTCCATCAACATGTGAACTTTGCAACGAGGGGGGAAAACATGCTGGACTGTGTTTACACAAACCTGGCCAGCGTGTACAGAGCAGAGCCCCGCCACCACCTCGGATACTCAGACCACATCTCTGTGCTGCTGATCCCAGCGTACAGACCCATCGTCAGGCGCGTGAGACCCACCCTGAAGCAAGTAAAGACCTGGCCCACAGGAGCCATCTCTGCTCTTCAGGACTGCTTCGAATGCACCGACTGGGACATGTTTAGGGAGGCTGCAACCTACGGTGACTCCATCGACCTGGAGGAGTACACAGCTTCAGTGACTGGCTACATCAGCAAGTGCATTGAGGATGTTACTGTCTCCAAGTTCATCATAACACGTCCCAACCAGAAGCCATGGATGACCGCGGAGCTGCGCAGACTCCTGAGAACCCGGGACAAGGCCTTCAAGTCAGGGGACGAGGGCCTAAGAAAAGCGAGGGCAAACCTGTCTCGGGCCATCAGAGCGGCAAAGTGAGCTCACACAGAGAGAATCCATGGCCACTTCAAGAACACTGGTGACACGCGACGCATGTGGCAGGGCATCCAGGCCCTCACCAACTACAGGACATCTCCACCTGCCTGTGACGGTGACCCCACCCTTACAGATGCGCTGAACCACTTCTATGCACGGTTTGATGTAGTGAACGACACGCGTATGAGGAAGACCACCCCTCCTCCAAACGACCAGATTCTCTGTCTGACCACAGCCAAGGTGAGAAGATCTCTTCTCAGAGTCAACCCACGGAAAGCTGCCGGTCCAGACAATATTCAAGGTCGTATGCTCAGAGGATGTGCAGAACAGCTGGCAGATGTTCTCACCGACATCTTCAACACCTCTCTGAGCACCACTGTTGTTCCAAGGTGCTTCAAGACCACCAGCATCATTCCAGTGCCAAAGAAACCATCCATCTCCTGCCTCAACGACTATCGTCCCGTCGCACTCACACCCATCATCATGAAGTGCTTCGAGAGGCTGGTCATGAGGCACATCAAGTCCCAGATCCCCTCCTCACTAGACCCCCTGCAGTTTGCGTATCGTCCCAACCGCTCAACGGACGATGCAATCTCCACCACCCTCCATCTGGCCCTTTCTCATCTTGACAGAAAGGACAGTTACGTCAGAATGCTGTTCATCAACTACAGTTCAGCATTCAACACCATCATCCCTCAGCACCTGAGTGAGAAGCTGAGGCTGCTGGGCCTGAACGCCTCCCTCTGTAACTGGATCCTGGACTTCCTGACTGTCACACTGAGCACAGGAGCCCCCCAGGGCTGTGTGCTCAGCCCACTGCTGTTCACACTGATGACCCACGACTGTGCAGCCAAGCACAGCTCGAACCACATCATCAAATTTGCTGATGATACAACCGTGGTGGGTCTGATCAGCGGTGGAGATGAGGCAGCCTACAGAGAGGAGATACAAGAGCTGACGGACTGGTGCAGAACCAACAACCTGTCTCTGAATGACAAGACTAAAGAGATGGTTGTTGACTTCAGGAGATCACGTCGGGACCACACTCCACTTATCATCAACACCTCACCTGTGGAGATGGTCCAGAGCACCAAGTTTCTCGTTGTTTACATCACTGACAACCTCACGTGGTCCCTGAACGCCAACTCCATCACAAAGAAAGCCCAGCAGCGCCTCTACTTCCTGCGCAGACTGAGGAAAGTCCATCTCCCACCTTCCATCCTCACCATCTTCTACAGAGGAACCATTGAGAGCATCCTGAGTGGCTGCATTACTGCCTGGTATGGGAACTGCAACGTCCTAGACCGCAAGTCCCTACAACGGGTAGTGCGAACAGCTGAGAAGATCATTGGGATCTCTCTGCCCTCTGTACAAGACATTTTCACCACTCGCTGCATCCGCAAAGCAACCAGCATTGTGGATGATCCCTCCCACCCTTCCCACACTCTCTTCTCCCTCCTGCCATCCGGGAAAAGGTTCCGCAGCATACGGGCCTCCACTTCCAGGATGGGAAATAGTTTCTTCCCCCTGGCCATCAGGCTCTTGAACTCTGAATCCACCAATAGCTTGAACTCTTAAACCCAGTCCACTTTTCATCCCGCATTTATTTATTTATGTCATGTTGCACTCTTGCACTTTAAATTCAATAACACTGCTCCACCACACTGCTACACCATAATCTACCTGGGCTGCTTTGTTTCACAACACTGCAGCCCTCCACGGATGAATGTACTGTCTGTCGTGCCGTCTGTTATTGTCTGTCTTGTCTTGCACTTGTTGCCCCGTGTTGTGTCTTATGTTGTCTTGTGTCTTGTCTTGTGTGTAGCACCAGGGTCCTGGAGGAACGTTATTTCGTTTCACTGTGTACTGTGTATATGGCTGAAATGACAATAAAATCCTACTTGACTTACTTGACTTGACTAGTGTCACGCCCACCGCTATGTCCAGGCCAGCGGTGAGGGCCCGATCCCTGGAATAATGAGCCAGAGATTCACACTCACCCTCACTCGTCACCTCTGATCACCTGCACCTGGGTAGCCGAGTATGTTAAGCCTGCCAGCCCGACCCAGCCTCGCCTGTTCACTGTTGTTTCTGAATGTCTGTATCTGTGATCACTGCTTGGTTTGTGTGAGATTAAACATATCCTGATGGAAGCTACGCATTTGCGCATTAATTCCAGTTGAGATGATGACAATTAGCATAACCTTTAAAAAAATGATTTAATTCACAATAAAGTTTGTTAGTAATGTCAGCAGCAAAATTATAGGAGTGACTTTAGAAAATATAGTAGCACTTGCATAAAGCAGAGGTTATACAGTGCACTCGATATCTCCCCTCATACATCCATACTAATCATGCTATCTCTCCTCTTAGTACAAACATATATATTTACTGTGGTCTGAACTGATCAACTCAATTTTCCCTGTGTATTCTGCTGAGCAAGAGAGCAACACCTGACAGGAAACCCACTGCAAAACCACTACACCTCATCACCCAATCAGTTTTTGTACAGTGGAGCTGGGTTTCCATTCACTGTGGGCTCCAGGGCACAGTAGTAGAGAGCAGAGTGAGATACTGCACCAGAGGACATCACCAGATCCACTCTATTGTTCTGAACCTCAGCAGAGAATCCAGGGGCTCCACGGGCACCAATACTTCCCGATGAATATATATTCAGGAGAAAGTCTAGTTTAGTTGAGTGAAATTCCTGACGATACCAGTGAAGCCTGTACACACTTCCACTGTAGCTGCAGGAGAGGGAAACACTCTCATCCACTGAAACTTGCTTTTCAGTTTCCAGTGGACTGATTGAATTTGAATCTGCTTCACCTGATAGAAAACAGACCTTTATCAGTCTAAGTCAGATGTAAACAGACAAACAAATGTAAAAAGGTTAGTTTTTGATTTTTTAGTTAAAATATAGTATCAGTTATAGCGAGCACATTCTCACTTACCTACAAGCAGCAGACACAGTAAATGAGCAAAGGGCAGCATGATGGTCGCTCTTCAGTGGCAGACTGAGAGCCCGGCTATGAAGGAAAAAGAAGAATTCAGGAAGGAAGTAGAGTAGAGTCTCAGAGCACCACCTTATTTATCACTACCTTTCCAATATTTCACTACAGTTGAGCTCATATTGGTGAAGTGACGAATGGAAATAGCTGTGGGAGTCCATGTATCAATTTAAGATTTTAATTCTAGGAAATAATTTTTAGGTAAAGCAGTAAACATGTCACCAGAACAAAGCACTGAAACTCAGATATTTCTCATTCATTCCTATATAAAATGTATTGGTGAGCCACCTTCACACTCTCTCACAGGGAACGTGAATGGTCATTTTAGGCAGTGAGAATCAGATAACGTTTCTTAGCAGAAGAGATTTTGAACCTAGAACTTAAATATTAAATACAAACCCTGAGCTAAACAAAGTTGGAGAAAGTCCAGCATCCCCCTGCACCCCTGTCCAGTCAAAGTTCCCTCAGTTTGTTGTGTCGAAGGATGAGCTGTAGCTACAGCATCCTCAGTGTATCTGTTAAGGGCGTAGTTGAATGGCTAAATCACTGGAACAGGTAGAAAATTAAATACATACAGATAAATAAATAAATAAACAGCATGAACAGGAAGCTGTCAGGCAGCAGCCGTGTTATCGTAGATCAAATTTCAGCTTCCAAGGTCAGCTGCAATGCTTTTACTCACATCAACCCACAAATCCACTGTGAAGCTGCCCTCTTCTGCTAGATTTCTATCATTACATCTCTGTGGGTGAAACAGAGAGAACTGTTCTGCAGTGATGTTCATCTACATGCAGATGTGGCAAATATAAACACATTCTTAACTTTAGCATTAAAGAAATACAGAAACCTCTTATAAAGGACTCTCGTAAAAGTAAAAGTGTCTTTTGTACCTTCAATTGGGGTGTTCACTTAATAGTCTTCCTGTTGTCTACTGGGAAATGTTTGTATTCTTCAGCCCATGCTAAGAGTTTTTTTTCTATACCATCCAGAGAAGTGGTTCAAGGACTTTATTGACCCACTGAGAGCACTACTGTGCAGCCTTGCTTTACCTGTAGTATTACTGATCGTAACGCTCACTCTTTATTCAGTATGTTCTGTACCTATACAGGTGTTGTTGTTCTGTCTGTAGTGAATAAAGCTTTTAATGCTGGTTTACTGTGGGTGTAAAACTGTACATGCAGGTAAATGTACAAGTTGGAGGTGATATAACACCTCATGGGCTGGTGAAGCTGAAGCACTAAATGTACAAGGTTAACAGCTCCACCTTCTGGAAAAAGTCAGATTCTGTCTGATTCTGATTCATATGAAAAGATTCATAAGTGAAAGCTTAGGAGAAGAATACAGTTCTCCAAGTTCCCAGAGAACAAAATAAATTTTTTTTCTTTTTAATTATAATCAGTTTTTTATAATCACTTTTGTTAGTGTGGTGTGTGTTGTTCTACACACAGAGCTTTCCGTTTTACGTAAAGATGATAGGAGAGTTTTTCAGTTTATTTTATTCAAGTAAACTTTGTTTATTGGACGATCTGTTTTCTGTTTGAGTGGAGACTTTCTACTCTTTGAGAAGGTTGAATGTATTAGTACTGAGTAATGAACTATCCATCCATCTTCTGCCGCTTGTCCCAAACGGGGTTGCAGGGGAGTGCTGGAGTCCAACCCAGCGCACACAGGGCGAAGGACGGGGGACGCACCCTGGACAGGTCGCCAGCCCATCGCAGGGAGGAGCATGACGGGGACGGCACCTTGCTCAAGGGAACCTCAGGGCAACCTATTGGGAAGGGGTTCGAACCCCCGATCCTCCGGCCAACGCCCTAACCACTAGGCAACCGCTGCCCCCCTTTAACTGACTGTAACTCAGCAAATCCATAATAAAGCTGTCATCTTCCATCATCACATCTCTGTGTATGGAACTGAGAGAACTGCTTAAACATATACAAACACATTTAAATCATGAGCAGAGTCTGATACTGCAGCAGAGGAGATCAACAGACAACTGTACAAATTGCTGCCACTGTAGCTGCAGGAGAGAGAAACACTCTCACCCACTGAAACTTGCTTCTCAGTGTCCAATGACATGATTGAATCTGAATCTGCTTCACCTGATAGAAAGAAGAACCACATTTTCAGTCCAAGTCAAGTCTACAAATGAAAATCACTGTAACAGATTACATGTTAAGTGCAGGATTTTTTAAAAAGAAAAGTCTTTGACTAAATGAAGGAGGTGGAAAACAAAGCTGTTTCCGACAGTGTTTTAATAAATGTAACTGTTTGGTGCTGATCTGATCTCTATGTGAATCATAAAGGCTAAACACAATTTCATTCTGTTTAAATTCAGAGGAATCAGGTAAGAGTTTAATGAAAAACAGATTCTACTGATCCACTGAAACAACGTTAATTTATGGTTTTATACAAGATAATGACATGTCTAGTGAAAGATTTGGACTTTTTTTAAGTTCCATGAACATAAACATTTACTGTCAACTTACATAAAGTCATGACACAATCTAACAAACCTTCATGAGCCTTTTCATGATTTCTGAACAGATAGAAGAGAATGTTTCCAGAAGTTTGGCTAAAAATCACTCCAACGTAAGATGAAACCATCACAGGAGGAAACCCAGGAGATAATCAGACTACTCAAATGATCCAGCAGCTCTCAGAAATGGAAGACTCATCTAGTGATGTACTAAAACCAGTCCTGCAGAACTAAACACACTGGAGCAGGAGACTCAGCTCTGAATGATCCTCAGTCCTTAATCATCAGCTGACTGTACGTCCCAGTGTTTCTGTATTTATCTGGTTTGAATTTTTCTAATTTCTTTTTCAATAATTTTTCTGTTTTGTTTTTTCTCTCTTATGGTCAATTGCTCTTTTAGGCCTGGTTGTAAGTTTTCTCTTTTTCTTTAATTACTGGTAAATTAACTTTTATATGTCTTGGTTAATGATGTCTCGGGTCTCTATGTGTACAAATCTATTTGCTGGATCTCATGTTAGTATTCTTTAATTTAGTGGCCAAAGACAGACACATCAGTCACATCACAATGAAAACAACTGACACTTGTTAGAATAAACTTTTAATACCATTACAGAGTTTTGAAGACTTACACATACTGTCCTTCAATAAAGTGCTATTGGAAAAATCTAGTACTGTTGAAGCAGTGATGTAATGTGTGGTATTTTTGGGACAGTAGTGTGTTCCTGAGGTTTTGTGGAAAGGACAGAATTCATTAGTGTCCATTATTGTGTGGACACGTGTGAAATGATCTGGTCTACTGTCTGTTGTAGGTGTAAGAACTACACCATATTACCATTAATTTAGAATGATCTACAATTCAGTACAGTGTGATGGTACTAAACGTTAAATGAAAGTTAAATGAAATTAAAGTGCAAAAATCCAAATTTAGTAGAAAATTATGTTGATTTCTGTTTTTGATTTGATCTGTTTTGATTGTGTTTGAAAAAAACTGTCCTCGATGTTAGAAAGACAAATATTGCAATTTGATGAGCATCTGAATTAACACATTAATTATTTCAGGACAGCAGACTAAAAATAAAACAACTAATTAGTGATGTGTCTTAGAATGAAAATCAGCAAAGCACAAATAATGAAAAATTATGCTCAATGTGATGTTAATTTATTGTGTGAAAGTCTTTCTAAAGAAATTTAATCTCAAATAAACCTGTAATTCAAATGACCCGGGGCAGCGGAGGCTTAGGGTTTGGGGATTTGGCCCAAGGATCAGAAGGTCATGGGTTCAAATCTCAGACCAGTAGGTTGCCCTTAGGTACCCTTGAGCAAGGTACTGTCCCAGTCACTGCTCCCCAAGCATTTTAAATGTTGGCCCCTGTTGCACAGTGTGTATGGGTTAAATGCAGAGGGTGTTTTGGGGCAGCAGTGTCCTAGTGGTTAGGGAATAGGCCCCAGGATCGGAAGATTGTGAGTTTGAATCCCAGACTAGTCGGTTGCCTTGAGGTATGCTTGAACAAGGTACCATCCCTGTCACTGCTCCCTGGGCTCTTTCAAAAGCTGCCCCCTGCTGCATGTGTTTGTGTGTTCACTGCGTGTTGTGTCGTATACTCACAATCACAAGAAAGGTCACTTTCATTTCATATTAATCACTGAAAGAAGACACTTATGGATGAAAAACAAAGGTTCTGTATTAAACCTCAACCAGGAGAGCCAAAAAATTGCATTGTTAGGTGCAAAAATACAAATGAAATTTTCGTAAAAATTTCACAGATTGTTTAAGTTTTAACAGCCCAGTGTCTGGAACATCCTCTCAGAACATTCTTTTACAAGTTCTTGTTCATTGATTTAACTCAGAAAGAAATTTTATTGTCATCATCATGATGATGTCTGACTTTCTAAGACATAAAGCAACTTGAGGACAGAAGAAGCTGAAGGTCTAAATGTTCAATTCAAACAGCTCCACCTTCTGGAAAAAGTGAGACTGTCTGAGTCTGATTCATAGGAAATGTTTTTGTACAGTGGAGCTGGGTTTCCTGTCACTGTGGGCTCCAAGGCGCAGTAGTAGAGTGCAGAGTCTGATACTGCAGCAGAGGAGATCAACAGATCTAGTCTTTTTTCACTTTCATGCACTTCAGCTCTCAGAGTTCCCTGGCTCACATTTTTTTGTGATGGAAAAATCATCAGTAAATACTCTGGTCTCGATCCAGGATACTGACGATACCACTGCAGATTGCTAACATACCCATCATACGTGCAGGAGAGATTTGCTGTCTCATCTTCAAGAACCTGCTTCATGTTGCCCTGTGGTTCTATTGACTGTGCAGAACACTTCCCTGTGAAGAAGATAGACTTTGAATCAATAAATCATTACATTCTGCTTGAAAGTCTTTAACATTTCCTGACTAAACTAATCTGACGTGAACATTACTGAACACAGCTGCATGAGATGAAAATATGATGTGGATGTATAAACAGAGAAAAGAGTCTAACACAGATATAAATGTAGTAAAGGACACATACTCATCACCATCATAACCACAGCCAGAGAGAACAGAAACATCATGATGCTCCAGTGTTCACATCATGAGGAGAAGTTTAGCTGCTGCTTTTCAAGCAAGTACAGACTCCTCCTACATTTATCAGTGTGTGTGTGTGGGGGTGGGGGGGGGGGGGGGGGGGAGAGTGTGTACATTATAAGAAGGGAGGAATAAAGCTAAGGAGAATACCACAGCTCCCCATCAATTAAAATTAAGTTTATTTTTTTTAATGGTAATCAGTTTCATTTTGTTTCACTCTGAGCTGCTTATGTTAGTGTGGTGTGTATGTGGTTCTACTCATAGAGTTTTCAGTTCTAATGTACAGATGATGTGATGAACTTTTCAGTTTATTTGATTCAGGTGAACACTCTTGGAAAAGAACTTGTGTGATTGTGTGGAGACTTTCTGTTCTTTGAGAAGGTTGGGTATGTCTATTTGCTGAATTAATTAAAAAGCAGAAACAGAAGTCTGAAAATTAACTGCAGTCTCAAAATAACTGGCTTTTTAAAACCTTCACTGCAATACTAGGTCCCATAGTTGGAAGGTTGTGGGTTCAAACCTGATTTATGCAAGGTACTGACCACATCACTGCTCCTAGGGTCCTGCATAAAGCTGCCCACTGCTGCACGTTGCTTGCATATGTTAAATGTAGAAATTGCATTTTGTTCTGGTTCACTGTTCACTGGTTCACTGGTTCACCACCTTGATATGTAACTGGGTCTAAAAATGAATGAAAAGAAATCTTTCATGCTTATTGTATGTCAGTGATACGGTAGTGTAAAGTCAGTCAGTCAGACATTTTCTGTCGCTTGTCCCAAGCGGGGTCGGGGGGGAATGCTGGAGTCCATCCCAGCTCACACAGGGCGACGGACGGGAGACACACCCTTGACAGGTCGCCAGCCCATTGCAGGGATGGTGTAAAGTCCAGGAGGATTTAATTGTAGGTAGTGCATGTCCTGATAAAAGAAGCCTTAACCTGGAGTTTAGACTCTCTGTTCTGGCCAGGAGGTTACAAAACCACCTTCCTGTGTTCAGCAGAACAGGTAGTTACCAGGGTTAGTCCCCCGATGGAGTTATATAAAGGGAGAAATTGAAAGTTTAGATGAGGGATATTGGCGATACCACTGAATGCTGTACACATTGCTGCCACTGTAGCTGCAGGAGAGAGAAACACTCTCATCCACTGAAACTTGCTTCTCAGTGTCCAATGACGTGACTGAATCTGAATCTTCTCCACCTGATAGAAAGAAACAGAACCACATTTCCAGTTTCGTCAAGTCTACAAGTGAAAATCACTGTAACAGATTAGTTTTAATAAGTATGTCATTCAAACACAGTTAGCATGTGGTTCTCACTCACCTACAAGCAGCAGAAACAGTAAATAAGCAAATGGCAGCATGATGGTTGATCCTCGGTGTTTAGTGAGACTGAGAGCACAGTAAAGGAAAATGAAAAGGAAAGAACAGTGCAAGTGTAAGAGCCCACCTCATTCACCCACAACCTCTCCTCAACATCCAGTGCAGTGGAGATCATCAGGGGGAGGAGAGATAGGTCATTACTGAAGGAATCTGTGTGTTATTTTAAGTCTGTTAACCAGGAAGAGGCTGTTTAATAAAGCAGTGACACTGAACCCCTAAGATTGTCCGTCATTCCTCTAAACATTTTGTTGGGCCAGGTGCTGATCCCACCTTCTTGAGGATGTGAGTGAGTAGTGATATGATTACACAAAGTTCTGCTTTTAAAGAAAACATAGGTTTATAGTAAATCCCTTTTCTTTTGCCCTTACACTACTGAGTTCTACAGGGATTTGTAGGCCTAAATCAGACCCAGAAGATAGCAGGTAGATTTGCCTGCAAATAGTTACTTTTTCCCTTTACTTTTGTCCCTGTCATACAGTGTTCTCATACCATAGCTCCCACGGGAAAGTGAATTTTATAAACAGTTACATTTGTCGATTGTCTTCGCGTTATCTCATGAGTTCCCAGAAAACATCAGCAGAAAAGAGGTACATCTTTAATTTGAACAATGAAATTGCTCATAGAGCGACACATTGTGAACAGTTACAGTTCTAATCAGGCAGCTGCACTCATAATTGGGGAAGCTGGATGGGAGAGCAGCAGAATACGGTGGTATAAGACAAGGAGGCATCAGTGAGGGAAAAGACCTTTGTCTATTGTTGGTGAAGTGGTAAAGGTGCAGAACTGAGGTTTACAATCATGACAGCATTGAATATTATTGGTGGAAAACTGTTAATGGAGATGGTTATGTAAATTTTATGTAAATTTTATGTAAAAGATTTATGTAAAGGTGAATAAAATGTATTTAAAGTCCGAAGTTGGGCTGAGCATGTGGAGCTGCTCCCACTGGACCACGCCTGCTGAAAATCGTAAGTAAATTGGTTGTGCCGTATCTCTCTGACTTCGCTTGATTTTTGACTCCGTTTGATTTCTGACTTAAAAGTTTCAGACTTAGGCTCACACTTCAATTTTCCGACAGTTCCAACCTTACTGCTCTTCTGACCGAGTGTGAACAAGTGTCTCATCTGTGAATCATTATGTACCGGTTAGATTTGAGTAGCTGTGCAGTTGTCTACAGGGAGTTTTAGAGAGCTGCCGGGCACAGCTATTGAATGCTCCCAGGGAGCAGTGATGGGGATGGTACCTTGCTAAAGGGTATCTCAGGGCAACCTACTGGTAAGGTATTCGAACCCGAAATCTTCAGATTTTTTTTTTGTTTGTTTCTCTATCCCAGAAAGTGGAAGTAATATGTTGAGTGATGCTGTTCTAAAATGCAGGATTTTTGTGAAAAGAAGTCTTTGACTAATTGAAGGAGGTGGAAAACAAAGCTGTTTCCAACATTGTTTTAACAAATGTAAATGTCTGGTGCTGATCTGGAATCAGATCAAAGAATTTTATGAGATAAACAGATTCTACTGATGCACTGAAACAATGTTGATTTATGGTTTTATATAAGATAATGACATATTTAATGAAAAGATTTGGACACTTTTAAGGTGACATGAACATAAAATTTTCCTGACTTAGTTCTTTGGCTGCCCCTGTTTAGGTCTTGCCACAGCGGATCATCCGTTTCTATTTCTTCCTGTCGTCTTCATCTTCCTCCTTCAGAAAGCGGATCTGAGATGTGCCTCTAATATATTGATATATCTGACAATTTTCATAAAGCCATGACATAATCCTAAATAAACCTATTAGGGCCTTATATGAAAACTGATATAAACCTACATAATATTTACATTTCTAGGATAAAAGAAGCAATAACTCAAACTCTAGTAAAAGGAGGACCGGAATAATAGAAAACAATTAAAACCAAGACACAACTTGTACCTCTTAAATCTACAACTCATGGGTGCAAACCTCACATCATCCTAAAGCTTCCAGAATGCAGAAAAGTAATAAAACAATTGAATAATAAAAAGGAAAGAAAAATAAGCAGAGAAAATAGCAGTGGCAGGAGACAGATCTGGAAAAACCCAGTCTTTCTGATTTCTGAACAGATGAATGAAATATTTCCAGTTTGGCTCAAATCTGCTCAACATAAGATGAAACCATCACTGGAGGAAACCCAGGAGATACCAGTCTACTCAATGATCCAGCTCTCGTGGAAGACTCAACAAGTGATGTGCAGAAACCAGTCTGCAGAACTAAACACACTGGAGCAGGAGACTCAGCTCTGAATGATCCTCAGTCCTTAATCATCCAGCTGACTGTCGTCCAGTGTTTCTGTATTTAGTGGTTTGGTTTGGCTTCTGTTTTTATTTTTTTCTCTTATGATCAATTATGCCCAAACCTTGTTGTATGTTTTCTTTTTCTCTAATTATTGGTAAATGAACTTTTATATTTTTTGGTTAATGATGTGTCTGGTCTCTGAGTATTGGCCACAAATCTGTTTGCTGCACCTAAAGTAAAAATCCCTTTACTATTATCAATTTACTTTTGTCCCTGTCCACAGTGTCTCACACCACTGAGTTCCCATGGGAAAGCAAGCAGTTGCACCTGCAAACAGTTATATTTTGTCCAGTGTCTTAGGATGTCTCACGAGTTCCTAGGGGACATCCAGCAGCAAAGAGTTACATTTTTACTAGAGCAATAGTTTCCATAGACAGCCAGTAGCAAGCAGTTACATTTGAATCAAGCAGCTGCGTTTCAATTGAAGTGGTTGAAACTGTGGATGGGAAGTAAGCGAAAGCTGGTAGCGGATAAGACAGGGGAGCCATCAGTGAAGACCTCTGTCTGTTGTTAGAGTGAAGTGGTAAGGGAGGGGAAACTGAGGATTTAATCATGACAGCATTGAATATTATTGGTGGAAAACTATTAATGGGAAGGATTTATGTACATTTTAAAGGTGAATGAAATGTATTTAAAGTCTGAGGTTGGGATGAGCATTTGGAGCTACTCCCACTGGACCCCGCCTGCTGAAACTCTTCAGTAAATAGGTTGTGCCGCATCTCACTGACTTCGCTTGGTTCTTGACTCCGTTTGATTTCTGACTTAGAAAATGTTTCTGACTTAGGCTCACACTTCAGTTTTCCATGACACACCTCAGGATTAGTTTTCTGTAGTTTAGTGGCCAAAAACACACTCTGTTACACTGTTTCTCACATCAGTCATGTCACAATTATAACAACTGACACTTCTTAGAATAAACATTTAATACCTTTACAGAGTTTTGAAGCCTTACACATACTGTCCTTCAATCAAGTGCTACTGAAAAAAAATCTAGTACTGTTGAAGCAGTGATGTAATGTGTGGGATTTTTGGGATAGTAGTGTGTTCCTGAGGTTTTCTGGAAAGGAAAGAATTAATTAGTATCCATTATTGTGTGGATACTAATTACTAGACTACTGTGTGTGAAATGATCTGGTCTACTGTCTGTTGTAGGTGAGAACTACACCATAATGCCGATAATTTTAGAGATCGAACTACTTTTCTGGACAGTGTGATGCTACTAAACGATGAGTGTGATTATTTAAAGTGCAAAAATACAAAAATTTTTGGTGGCCCAGCTTTAAGGGAGTTTGCCCGAGGATTGGAAAGACATGGGCTCAAATCTCAGACCAGTAGGTTACCCTGAGGTACCCTTGAGCAAGGTACCATCCCTGTCACTGCTCCCTGGGCGCTTTCAATAGCTGCCCACTACTGCATGTGTTTGTGTGTTCACTGCATGTTGGGCCATGTACATGACATATTAAACATTGAAAGATAGGAGACACTTACCAGTGAAAAACAAAGGTTTTGTATTAAACCTCAACCAGCAGACCCAAACAGTTGATGCAAAACCACAAATGGTCTTTTCGTGGCTTCACAAATTGAAAAACGTCAAAGTGAACATCCTCTCAGAAAATTCTTGTACAATGTCTTGTTCATTGATGTAACTCAGAAAGAAGAAACGCAGTTTATTGTCATCGCAGTGACGATGGCTGACTTTCTAAGGCAGATAACTGCTTGAGGACAGAAGAAGCTGAAGGTTGGTTCAATTCAAACAGCTCCACCTTCTGGAAAAAGTGAGATTGTGTCTGATTCATATGAAATGTTTTTGTACAGTGGAGCTGGGTTTCCTGTCACTGTGGGCTGCAGGGCGCAGTAGTAGAGAGCAGAGTCTGATACTGCAGCAGAGGAGATCAACAGATCCAGTCTTTTTTCACTTTCATACACTTCAGCTCTCAGGGTTCCCTGGATCATGTGTTTTTGTGATGGGGAGATCATCAGTAAATACTCTGGTCTCGATCCAGGATACTGACGATACCACTGCAGATTGCTAACATACCCATCATACGTGCAGGAGAGATTTGCTGTCTCATCTTCAAGAACCTGCTTCATGTTGCCCTGTGGTTCTATTGACTGTGCAGAACACTTCCCTGTGAAGAAGATAGACTTTGAATCAATAAATCATTACATTCTGCTTGAAAGTCTTTAACATTTCCTGACTAAACTAATCTGACGTGAACATTACTGAACACAGCTGCATGAGATGAAAATATGATGTGGATCATCATATTTTGTGGAACATCATGATGCTCCAGTGTTCACATCATGGGGAGAAGTTCAGCTGCTACTTTTCAAGCAGGTACAGACTCCGCCTACATTTATCAGTGTGTGTGTGTGTGTGTGTGAGTGGTGTGATGTGAATGTTTTTTCAGCACATTCTGTATCTGTACAGGACTTCTGTTCTGTCTTTCTAACGAATAAAGTTTTTTATGTTGGTTTACTGTTGGGGTGGTGATTTTTGTTCTGCCTGTTCTTATCTGTTAAGATCTTTGTTATGCTTGTGTTTTAATGTGGTGCTGAACATTGAGCTCCAATCCACATCAGCACTCTCTCATATATGATCCTGTTGTCCAGATGAGGGACAGCGTGTAATTTCAGAATTTTAACTAATGAATTGGACTGTGGACTCTTAACAGATCTTGTCGTGGAAAATTGAAGTGTGAGCCTAAGTCTGAAACTTTTTCTAAGTCAGAAATCAAACGAAGTCAAGAACCAAGCGAAGTCAGTGAGATGCGGCACAACCTATTTACTGAAGAGTTTCAGCAGGCCTGGTCCAGTGGGAGCAGCTACAAATGCTCATCTCAACTCCAGACTTTAAACACATTTCAATCACCTTTAAAATTTACATGAATCCATCCCATTATTAGTTTTCCACCAATAATATTCAATGCTGTCATGATTAAAACCTCAGTTCCACCCACCTTTACCACTTCACCAACAATAGACAGAGGTCTTTTCACTCATGCCTTCCTGTCTTATCTACCACCAGTATTTCAAGGTTTCCTCCCATCCAGTTTCCCAATTATGAGTGCAGCTGCCTGATTAGAACTGTAACTGTTCGCTACCGGCCGTCTATGAGCACTATTGTTCAATTAAAGATGTACCTCTTTTCTGCTGGATGTTTTCTGGGAACTCATGAGATAACGCAAGACACCGGACAAAATGTAACTATTTGCAGGTGCAACTACTTTCCCGTGGGAGCTTGGTGGTGTGAGACACTGTAGGACAGGGACAAAAGTAAAGGGAAAAAAGTAAAGGGAATTTTACTATAGTCTCAGCTGATTGGTCAGATTTGGAGGACTAGAAACATTACATGTTATATTTTTAACAAAACTATATTTCATTTATGTATCAAAATCTACCATTTAACTACTATTACTATTCACAGAAACATCTGTTATCATTGTTTGAGGTGAAAGGACAATGTTGCTCAAATCAAAATTTTGAATAACTGACATTTGAGGAATAAGACTTTATAAAGCATTGATGTAGATTTGAACTTGTTTATTTAGTTTCCTGAAGTTTTATGAATACTTGCCTTTATTGAGCACTTTGGGAAGCAGCTCTGTGCTCACACTTCAAGATCACAGAGCAAAAAGGGTTTTTGGAGAAAGATCTGAGAAATAGACTTTTTTTCTGTCTGCTATTGTAAAGAAAATTATGAAAATTTAATGTTAATTATGTATATAACAATAATTCATTACAGTGTTACAGCTTTAAATTATATACTATGACAAAGAATGCTTTCAGAAATATAAATAATGATTGTTTATTTTTATGAATTTACAAGATACACAGTGAGCAAACAAAAGAAAAATGGCGCTGGTCATTTTGTGTGCTCACCTCTTTGTTTATGTCTGTTTTCTTTTACACGTTATTTTAAGTTTATTTAGTTTATAAGTTCTGTGCACGTTATTTCTGTTATTAAAGTTCAGTACGGAGCTCTCGGCTCTGCATTGATGTCCAGTCCATGACACCACACCGTTACAATTTGGTGTTTCTACCTTTTGCCTTCAAACCAGCATCAATTCTTCTGGCCCCCACAGAGCCCTGATCTCAACATCATCCAGTGTGTCTGGATCACATGAAGAGACAGAAGGATGTGAGGAAGCTACATCCACAGAAGATCTGTGGTTAGTTCTATAAGATGTTCGGAACGACCTACCGGCCGAGTTCCTTCAAAAACTGTGTGCAAGTGTACCTAGAAGAATTGATGTTGTTTTGAAGGCAAAGGGTGGTCACACCAAATCTTTTGTCCATTCACTGCATTTTGTTAATTGATGAAAATAAATGATGAACACTTCTATTTCTGAAAGCGTTCTTTGTATATACCTTTGCACAGTATATATACTCATAAAATAAAAAAATAAATAAATGATGATACTTATTCCTTGAACAACTTATCTACCCCTAGAACATTCTAACATGTACTTTAACAATAACGCTGCTCCACCACACTGTTACACTGCCGAACAACCTGGGCTGCTTTGTTCTACAACACTGCAGCCCTCTAACGGATGAATGTACTGTCTGCTGTGCTGTCTGTTGTTGTCTTGTCTGCACTTGTTGTCTTGTCTTGTGTCCTATGTTGTGTCTGTTGTTGTCTTGTGTCTTGTGTGTAGCACCAGGGTCCTGGAGGAACATTATTTTGTTTCACTATGTACTGTGTATGTGGCTGAAATGATAATAAAATCCTACTTGAACATGTGTGTCTGACAATATTAAAGAGTTTAAAAAACTTCAGGATCAGGACAGAACTGGAACACTGTCATATAGCACTGCTTTGAAGCCTTTAAAATTCCCTATTGTTCTCCATAAACATGATGAAAAAAAAATTTAGAGGCAAAAAGTAAAAAATGAGACCCCAATTAAAACGTTCAGACAAAATTCTATACATGTTTTTTAATTTATTGCAGAAAATGTAATAAATATTAAATATCTGTGTGACAAAAGTATTTTAACTTTGACAAATTTCTTAGAATCCTTAGCTGATATACAGACGCTATAAAACAGATCCACACTGTGGTACAACTACATTTTACAGCTGGAACATGGTTTTAGCTCAAATACAGTGTGTTTCCTTCTCTAAACATAACACATCAAAAAAGTTCAATTTTGTTCTCCGCTGTCCACAAAACATATTTCCACTGGACTTCTAACTTATTCATGTCATCTTTAGTAAACTGTAGATGTTCAGAAATGTTCTTTATGTGGAGAACTGATTTTCTCCTTATAACCCTGCCCTGCCCTGCACATCAGTGTTTTTCAGTGTTCTCCTTCTTCAGATGGAGAACTCATAAAACAGAACAGTAGTCAATGCGAGAGTGGCTTTTACATGGAAGTCTTCCTGCAGTCCTTCCTAACCTTACAAACTCCTGAACACCTTGCTTTTTCATGAGCTTCTCAGAATGCACCTGTGGATGTTCCAGGATCAGCATTCATAATCATTTGTTGTGATCAGGGGTTAGTTTGTGTTCATTTATTACAAATGGTCTAAAAGCACAAGTCCAACAGCTCCACCTTCTGGAAAAGTGAGATTCTGTCTGATTGATATGAGATGTTTTTGTACAGTGGAGCTGGGTTTCCTGTCACTGTGGGCCTCAGGGCGCAGTAGTAGAGAGCAGAGTCTGATACTGCAGCAGATGAGATCAACAGATCCAGTCTTTTTAAAGTCCTGTCCACTTCAGCTCTCAGTGTTCCGACACTCGCTTTATTTGATCCAAGATAAATCGCCAGTAAATGCTCTGGTCTGGATCCAGGATACTGACGATACCAGTACAGATAGTCCACATCACCATCATACTTGCAGGAGAGATTCGCTGTCTCCTCTTTAAAAAACTGCTTTATGTTCTCCAGTGGTTCTATTGACTGTGCAGAACACTTCCCTGTGAAAAGGAAAGACTCTGAATCAAGATTGCAAAAAAAAAGTAAAATTCTTCTTTACGTTTTTTGTTTTTAATTGCCATCTGAAACCCTACTTCTGACTCAAATCATCACCGACATGATTGGGGACACAGCAGCAGGAGTTTGAAAAATTGAAAAGTAGATGTAAATCTTTCACACAGATATAAATGTAGTAAAGGACACATACTCATCACCATCATAACCACAGCCAGAGAGAACAGAAACATCATGATGCTCCAGTGTTCACATCATGAGGAGAAGTTCAGCTGCTACTTTTCAAGCAGGTAAAGACTCCTCCTACATTTATGTGTGTGTGTGTGTGTGTGTGTGTACATTATAAGAAGGGAGGAACAAAGCTAAGGAGAAGAACACAGCTCTCCATCGATTAAAATACATTTCTTTTTAATGGTTTTATTTTATTTCAGTTTCATTTTGTTTCACACTGAGCAGCTTTTGTTAGTGTGGTGTTTATGTGGTTTCAGTGGTACAATGGTGTAAGGCCCAGGGAGATTTAATTGTAGGTAGTGCACATCCTGATAAAAGAAGCCTTGCAACCTGGGGTTAAAATTCTCTGTTCTGGTCAAGAGGTTACAAAAGCATCTTCCTGTGTTCAGCAGAACAGGTAGTTATCAGGGTTTGAGGAGTCTTTGATGATTTGGAAAACCCTGGTCCTGCAGCACTTGGTGTAAATGTCTCCAGGTAGAGCAGAGAAGATGGGGTAGCGGTGGCCTAGTGGTTCTCAGAATCAAAAGGCCATGGGTTTGAATATTGTCCCAGTATCTTGCCCTAAGGTCCCCTTGAGCCAGGCACCATCCTATCACTGCACCCCAGGTGCTGGACAAAGCCGCCCACCTGCTGCATGTGTGTATTGGTTAAATGCAGAAAATGCATTTTGTTGTCTGCTGCTTTCTGTAGGAGCTTCCTTCATTTAGGCCAACTCATCATTGTAAGAGATTAGGCTGATCACTACTGTGTCTTCAGCAAACTTCACAATGGAGCTGGAGGTGCTGGTGGCTCAAAACACATCCTTGAGGAGCTCCAATGCTGAGAGTGATGGTGTTGGACTCACAGCTGCTCACTCTCAGTTACTGTGATCTGCCACTGAGAAAGTCCCCCTGCACATCTGGATGTCCAATCAAAGCTCCCTCAGTTTGTTGTGTTGAAGGATGAGCTGTAGTCTATGAATATCAGTCTCACAGAGCTTCCTTTCTTACAGTCCTGGACATGTGTAATGGCTTCCTCAGTATAACTGTTCAGGGTGTAGTTGAGTGCATAAACAGCTAGAACAAGTAGATTTAAATGAAATAAATACACAATCTAAACAGAGAGAACATGAAGCTGTCAGGCAGCAGCCGTGCTATCGTAGATCAAATGTCATCTTCCAAGGTCAGTTGCGATGCTTTTACTCACTTCAACCCACAAATCCACTGTGAAGCTGCCCTCTTCTGGTAGATTTCCATCATTACATCTCTGTGGGTGCCACAGAGAGAACTTTTCTGCAGTGATGTTCATCTACATGCAGAGGTGGCAAATATGAACACATTCTTAACTTTAGCATTAAAGAAGTACAGAAACCTCTTATAAAGGACTCTCGTAAAAGTAAAAGTAGTCTTTTGTCTCTTCAAATAGGGTCTTCACTTAAGTGTCTAACCTGTTGCATAGTGCGAAATGTTTGTATTCTTCAGCCCATGTTAAGAGTTTTTCTTCTTTACCATTAAGAGAAGTAGTTCAAGGACTTTACTGACCCACTGACCTTTACTGACCCAGAGCCAAGTGCAGTGGTTGAATAGTATAACAGCATCGCTTAATATGAAAAATGATATTTGACAGTCAAATTTCTCAGTTATGTCAGAAGCACTGACAGAGGTTTTAGTGCACAATTGACCTGTTTTTACCTGAAATCACTGACTGACTGCAGGGAAAAGCTAAAAATTGTAGATGTAGGTAAATGTACAAGTTTGAGTTGATCACTTTATTAATATCATATAAAATCAACCAGTTACACTTAGCTCAGTGAAATCTGTGGGTCGGTGGGCTGATGAAGCTAAGGTCTAAATCTAAATCTACAAGGTTAACATTTACATTTACAGCCTTTATCAGACGCTCTTCTCCAGAGAGACGTCCATGTCCTGATTACAGGGATAGTCCCCCCTGGAGACACTCAGGGTTAAGGGTCTTGCTCAGGGACCCAGTGGTGGTAGTGCTGGAGGTGGGATTCAAACCTGGGACCTCTTGAGCCATAGGTCCATAGGCAAGTATCCTACCACCAGACCGCCGCCACAGCTCCAACAGGAGAAGAACACAGTTCTCAGAGAATAATATGAAGTTTTATTCTTTCTAACAATCATCAGTGTTATCTGTTTTTGTTTGTATCAGTTTTACTCTTTGCACTCTGAGCTGCTTTTGTTTTTTTTATTTAGTTTTATTTAGTTTCTCTCTGAGCTGCTTATGTTAGTGTGGTGTGAATGTGGTTCTACTCATAGAGTTTTTAGTTCTAATGTGCAGATGATGAGTTTTTCCAGTTTATTTTATTCAGGTAACCTCTGTTTATTGTATGTGCTGAATAAACCAAACAGTGGAAAACAAAGCTAAAGACTATCAGGAGGATGTGGGGATTAAGCTTCCTTGTGCAAAGGTTAACCGACTTCAACTCAGCAAATCCATCATAAAGCTGTCATCTTCCATCATCACATCTCTGTATATGAAACTGAGAGAACTGCTCAAATACAAATTCATTCAAATCATGAATCTCCAGTGAGAGAATTAAATCCATTATTAGTATTTAACACATTTTCCAGCTTTTTACTGTAATGACAGTTTGCTCTCACTCTCACATGGACTCTGCAAGTTTGTGGAAAACCTGAAAAGTATCAGCTGCTACACAAACACTATCAGCATCACAATGGGATACTATGACGTCTAAAATAGTGGAAGGAAAAGACTAAACCACCAACCAACAAACACACCTCGATACCAACCAGCATTCATATGAAAAAAGAGTGTGTTACCTGGTGAAAATCACCTGCCCTAATATAGTACCATTCAGGATTTGGCACATTGGAGTCAGTCAGTCTTCATTCAGCACATGATGCATTTATGCAGGGTTTGCTGTTCTGTATCTCAGTGAATAAGATTTATGTGCTGGTGGTCTCTTGGTGTTGTCACCTTTGTTCTGCCTGATCTGGGTTTGAATATAAATCATCCAGTTTAGGCAGAGGATTTTAGGGAGTCATGTGCTGTTCTCTACAGAAAATTCTAGCACCAAAAAAATGACATACATCTTCCTTTAATATTGCATAATATAACAAGGATTCCTACTGGTCACTACTTACAGACTTGTAGTAATGGGAGTCTAATGCTTGTCTATGATGCAGTAAAGTGTGGGAACATGATTCCCACTGTAAAATGTGGGAACGTAGTAAATCATGGCCAAGACATATTAAGTCAAGTTAGTCAAGTCAACTTCAAACTCCCCCACACACAAGGAAGAAACCTTGGGAGAGACCAAGACCCCAAAGGGGAACCCGTCCTCTGGTCGACACCGTAAATAAAAAGGAAAGAAAGAAAGAGAAAAACCCTGTATAGTGATGAATTCCAGTAAGCATGAGTTACAATAAAAGAGCCCACTGGTGACTGTAACTGGAGGTTGATGATCTAATGGTGGAAGCTCTGTTTGAGTGGGGAGCTTTAATCTTCATGGCAGCAGCTCCTGCAGATGAGCCAGTCTGATGTAGCTCATCTGAAGTTCAGGTTGGGAGAGAAATATGATGATAGTAGTTTCGCTGACTCGGTGGAGTAGCTGGTATGGAATTCAGGAGACCCTCATGGAGATTGATGGACTTGCTTTCTTGTTAATTAACCTTGTTTAAGGTTAATTAGGTTAATAAGGTTAGCCTAGAGGGGCTGTACTCAGTTATAGACCAAGAGGTTTTGGGTTTGAGCTCTCTTCTATTTCCAGTGGACCGGAATAATAGAAAATAACTACATCAAGAGACAATTCGTCCCTCTTAACTCTACAACTTATGGGTGCAAACCTCACATCATCACATCAAGCTTTCAGAGTAAAAAAAAAAGTAATGCAAAACAAATGAATGATGAAAAGGAGAGAAACAAGCAGAGAAAACAGAAGCAGCAGATCTGGGAAAACCCAGTCTTTCATGATGTCTGAACAGATAGAAGAGAATGTTTCCAGAAGTTTGGCTCAAATCACTCCAACATAAGATGAAACCATCACAGGAGGAAACCCAGGAGATACTCAGTCTACTCAAATGATCCAGCAGCTCTCAGAAATGGAAGACTCAACAAGTGATGTACTGAAACCAGTCCTGCAGAACTAAACACACTGGAGCAGGAGACTCAGCTCTGAATGATCCTCAGTCCTTAATCATCAGCTGACTGTACGTCCCGTGTTTCTGTATTTATTTGGTTTGAATTTCTTTTAAATTTCTTTTTCTGGTTTTTTTATTTTTTTGGCCAATTGCCCTTTTAGGCCTGGTTGTATGTTTTTTCTCTATTTATGGGTAAATTAACTTTTATATTTTTGGTTAATGATGTGTAACGGTGCGAGAGGGACGCCAACGCTGAGCCAGGAGTTCGTATCCTAACTTTATTAACAAAACAAGATCCAAGGACTGCAGTTCTAACTCAAACTAAGGAACTGCAGCCTAAATCAAGTGATACCAAGATTACCAAATACCAAATACCAAATACCACCATTGCATGTAGGCTTAGCCTAACGTATGAGCCACGCTCTGTTCTGACTCATCGGGGCTTAAATAGTCAGCCCCAATGAAACACACCTGTGCCTTCATGAGCTCAGGTGTGCTCAGTCAGAACAGAGTGCCCTCTACCGTGCTCAAAACACAACTCACCCATGACACGATGTCTCTGGTGTGTACAAATCTGTTTGCTGCATCAAGTTAGTTTTTTTAGTTTAGTGGCCAAAGACAGACTCACAGTTATAACAACTGACACTTGTTAGAGTAAACTTTTAATACCTTTATAGAGTTTTGAAGACTTACGCATACTGTCCTTCAATAATGTGTTATTGAAAAAAATCTAGTACTGTTGAAGCAGTGATGTAATGTTTGGGATTTTTGGTACAGTAGTGTGTTCCTGAGGCTTTGTGGAAAGGACAGAATTCATTAGTGTCCGTTATTATGTGGACACGTGTTAAATGATCTGGTCTACTTTCTGTTGTAGGTGTAAGAACAACACCATATTACCGTTCATTTAGAATGAACTACTTTTCTGGACAGTGTGATGCTACTAAATTGACGAGTGTGATTTTTTAAAGTGCAAAAATACAAATTTAGTCGAAAATGATGTTGATTTCTGTTTTTGATTTGATCTATTTTGATTGTGTTTGAAAAAACTGTCTCAGTGTTAGAAAGACAAATATTGCAATTTGATGAGCATCTGAGGGACACACATTAATTACTTCAGGACTGCAGATTAGAAATAAAACAACTAATTTCTGCAGAATGAACATCAGCAAAACACAATGATGAAAGATGATGTTCAATGTGATGTTAATCTATTGTGTTAAAGTCTTCTAAAAGACATGACTTTATAAATAATCCTGTATTTTTAAATAACCTGGGGCAGTGGTGGCCCAGCTTTAAGGGAGTTTGCCCGAGGAACGGAAAGTCATGGCTTCAAAACTCAGACCAGTATGTTGCTCTGAGGTACCCTTGAGCAAGGTACCACAGCCCAGCCTTTCAGTGCTAACATGGAAGCCAGCAGAGTCTTCAAGTGCGAAGTGAGTATAGTGAAAAGTGGAAGAACATCCAGCTTACCAACAGTTTAGCTTCATAATTTAAAGCTCAGTCTGGTTAAAATGAACACACCTGCCTTAAACTCTTCTACTGACCAGATAACCAGAATATAAGAGTTGATGGTTAATAGTAGAGCAAAAGCACATTGGACTGAACACTGTTCACATGATTATAACTTATCTTACAGACTAGGTTTGAACAACTTTTGTGATCATTGGTGAGTTTGTCTCAAAAATTGTTTTACAGTCTTCTTCTTCTTCTTTTTCTTTCGGCTGCTCCCGTTTAGGGGTCGCCACAGCGGATCAACTGTCTCCATTTCTTCCTGTCTTTTGCATCTTCCTGCTTCAACCCGACCACCTGCATGTCCTCTCTCACCATGTCCATAAACCTCCTCTTTGGTCTTCCTCTTCTCCTCTTTCCTGGCAGCTCCATCCTCAACATCCTCCTTCCAATATAATCATCGTCTCTCCTCTGCACATGGCCAAACCAACGCAACCTTGCTTCTCTAACCTTGTCTCCAAGACGTGTAACCTAAGCTGTCCCTCTAATATACTAATTTCTAATCCTGTCCAACCTCATTGCACCCAACGAAAATCTCAGCATCTTTAACTCTTGACACCTCCAGCTCCGCCTCCTGCCTTTTCGTCAGTGCCACCGTCTCCAACCCATACAACATAGCTGGTCTCACTACTGTCCTGTAAACCTTCCCTTTTACTCTAGCTGGTACGCGTCTGTCACAAATCACTCCAGCCACTCTTCTCCACCCATTCCAACCAGCCTGCACTCTCTTCTTCACCTCTCTTCCACACTCGCCGTTACACTGAACTGTTGATCCCAAGTATTTAAACTCCTCCACCTTTGTTACCTCCACTCCCTGCATCCTAACCACTCCACTTTCCTCCCTTTCATTCACACTCATGTATTCTGTCTTTGCCCTACTCACTTTCATTCCTCTCCTCTCCAGAGCATATCTCCATCTCTCCAGGTTCTCCTCAAGCTGCTCCCTACTCTCACTACAGATCACAATATCATCAGCAAACATCATCGTCCATGGAGACTCCTGTCTAACCTCGTCCGTCAACCTGTCCATTACTACAGCAAACAAGAACGGGCTCAGTGCTGATCCTTGATGTAATCCAACCTCTACTTTAAATGCATCCGTCACTCCCACTGCAGATCTCACCACTGTTACACTGCCCTCAAACATATCCTGAACTACTCTCACATACTTCTCTGTAACACCAGACTTCCTCATACAAAACCACAACTCCTCACTAGGCACCCTGTCATATGCTTTCTCCAAATCCACAAAGGCACAATGCAGCTCCTTCTGACCTTCTCTGTACTTCTCCATCAACAACCTCAGAGCAAACATTGCATCTGTGGTGCTCTTTCTCGGCACAAACCATACTGCTGTTCACTGATCCTCACCTCTTTTCTTAACCTAGCTTCTACTACTCTTTCCCATAACTTCATGGTGTGGCTGATCAACTTTATCCCTCTATAGTTACTACAGCTCTGTGCATCACCCTTATTCTTGAAGATCGGTACCAGTACACTTCGTCTCCACTCCTCAGGCATCTTCTCACTTGCCAAGATTGTGTTAAACAATCTGGTCAGAAACTCAACTGCCATCTCCCCTAAACATCTCCATGCTTCCACTGGTATGTCATCCGGTCCAACAGCCTTTCCATTCTTCATCCTCTTCATCGCTGCCCTTACTTCCATCTTGTTTATTTGCTGCACTTCCTGGTTAACTCTTCTCACATCATCCAGTCTTCTCTCTCTCACATTTTCTTCATTCATCAGCTCCTCAAAGTATTCCTTCCATCTGCTCAACACGCTCTGTTCACCTGTGAGTACGTTACCATTTCTATCTTTAATCGTCCTGACCTGTAGCACATCTTTCCCAGATCTGTCTCTCTGTCTAGCCAATCGGTAAAGGTCCTTTTCTCCCTCTTTACTGTCCAACCTCTCATACAATTCACCAAACACCTTATCTTTGGCCTAAAAATTGTTTTACAGTCTAGAGTCAAAAGAGGATGGCTGGGCTGCTCTTGTACAATCTCACTGACTCGACTCAGTGAAGATAAACCTTTATAAATCTCAGAAGAGCAGCACTGGCTTACTGTAGTTACCAGAATGATACTTTGTTCTCCAAAGATGATTTTATAGCTTGAGGGCTCTTCCTTCTGGAAAAGTGAGATTCTGTCTGATTCATATGACATGTTTTTGTACAGTGGAGCTGGGTTTCCTGTCACTGTGGGCGTCAGGGCGCAGTAGTAGAGAGCAGAGTCTGATACTGCAGCAGAGGAGATCAACAGATTCAGTCTTTTTAAAGTCCTGTCCACTTCAGCTCTCAGTGTTCCCTCGATCACTTTATTTGATCCTGGAAAAATCATCAGTAACTGCTCTGGTCTGGATCTAGGATACTGACGATACCAATACAGATAGTTCACGTTTCCATCAAACTCGCAGGAGAGATTCGCTGTCTTGCCTTCAAGAACCTGTGTTTTGTTCCCCAGTGGTTCTATTGACTGTGCAGAAGACTTCCCTGAAGAAGAAAGACTTTGAATCAAGACTGTAAATAAATGTTAAATTCTTTTTAATGTTATTTTTTGTTAAATTGCCATCCTAAATCCTTCATCTGACTCAAATCATCACACACATGCTTGGACACAGCGTTGAAAAATAGAAAAGTAGATGTAAATCTTTCACACAGATATAAATGTAGTAAAGGACACATACTCATCACCATCATAACCACAGCCAGAGAGAACAGAAACATCATGATGCTCCAGCGTTCACATCATGAGGAGAAGTTTAGCTGCTACTTTTCAAGCAGGTACAGACTCCTCCTACATTTATCAGCGTGTGTGTGTATGTGTGTGTGTGTGTGTGTGTGTGGGAAAGAGTGTGTACATTATAAGAAGGGAGGAACAAAGCTAAGGAGAAGAACACAGCTCCCCATCAATTAAAATTAAGTTTTATTTTTTTAATGGTAATCAGTTTTATTTAGTGTCTCTCTGAGCTGCTTATGTTAGTGTGGTGTGAATGTAGTTCTACTCATAGAGTTTTCAGTTCTAATGTACAGATGATGTGATGAGCTTTTCAGTTTATTTTATTCAGGTGAACACTCTTGGAAAAGAACTTGTGTGGTTGTGTGGAGACTTTCTGCTCTTTGAGAAGGTTGGGCATGTCTGCTTGCTGAATTAATTAAAAAGCAGAAACAGAAGTCTGAAAATTAACTGCAGTCTCAAAATAACTGGCTTTTTAAAAACCTTCACTGCAATACTAAGTCCCATAACTGGAAGGTTGTGGGTTCAAACCTGATTTATGCAAGGTACTGACCACATCACTGCTCCTAGGGTCCTGGATAAAGCTGCCCACTGCTGAGCGTTGCTTGCATGTGTTAAATGCAGAAGTTGCATTTTGTTCTGGTTCACTGTTCACTGGTTCACGGGTTCACCACCTTGATATGTAACTGGGTCTAAAAACCAAAGATAAAAAGCAAATGCATTATGATGTGCAATTTGCATATGTAGATGCATGAAGCAAGCAGCTTGAATGAAAATAAATGCTTATTGTATGTCAGTGGTACTGTGGTGTAAAGTCCAGGAGGATTTAATTATAGGTAGTGCACGTCCCTATAAAAGAAGCCTTTACCTGGGGTTTTGACTCTCTCTTCTGGTCAAGAGGTTACAAAACCACCTTCTTGTATTCAGCAGAACAGGTAGTTTCCAGGGTTTGAGCAGTCGTTGATGATTTGGAAAGCCCCGGTCCTGCAGCACTTAGTGTCCTGCAAGGAGGGGAGCGCAGCTGGGAAAACGGTGGTCTAGTGGTTAGGGACTAGGTCCCAGGATCTAAAGGTTGTGGGTTTGTACCCCAGCCCTGCAGCTTGCCCTAAAGTACCCTTGAGCAAAGTACCGTCCCAGATGCTGCACATGGCTGCCCCCTGCTGCATGTGTGCATGTGGATTAAATACAGAAAATGCATTTTGTTGTGGTTCACTGTGTGCTGTGCTATTTTTCACAATGACAGTCACTTTCACTTCATCTGGTACAGCACTCTGCTGGACAACTCTCTACAGGACTTAGGACTGAGCAGCTCCTGAATGAAGATATGATGCTCATGGTCAGGATGTCCTAAATAGCAGCTGTGTAGAAAGAGATACTAAATCTGCTCAGCTGCCTCAGGTGGAAAAGCCACCCCCTCATCTTAGTGACCTGAGTATGTGTGTGCATGGTTGTGCCAAATGGGATCCTCAGAGAGCTGAGACACAAGGTACTACTGGAGCTCCACTGATTCTTTGGAATGAGTAGGAACACTCCTGCTTTCTGTTGTAGCTTCCTTCATTAAGGCCAACTCATCATTGTTAGACATTAGGCTGATCAGTCTCACAGAGCTTCCTTTCTTACAGTCCAGGACATGTGGAATGGTAGATGAATACATAAACAACTTGAACAGGTAGAAGAAGAAATAAATACACAATCTAAACAGAGACAACAGGAAGCTGTCAGGCAGCAGCCGTGCCATCGTAGATCAAATGTCATCTTCCAAGGTCAGCAGCATTGTTTAAACTCACATCAACCCACAAATCCACTATGAAGCTGCCCTCTTCTGGTAGATTTCCATCATTACATCTCTGTGGGTGAAACAGAGAGAACTGTTCTGCAGTGATGTTCATCTACATGCAGAGGTGGCAATTATAAACACATTCTTAACTTTAGCATTAAAGAAGTACAGACACTTTTTATAAATGACACTAATAAAAGTAAAAGTGATGTTTTGTTTTCTTTACTCAGTAGAAATGGAAAAGTATAGGTTGTGAAATGAACTCTTCATTATTAATATGGATATTAAGAAGAGTAAAAGTACATTATTTCCAGTTTCTGGCTAAACATTGATTTGTGATGTTGGTTATGGCATGTGTGTGGATTTATATAAATATTTATTATAAAGTAATGATCCATGTTATCCCAGTGGGATTTCAAAATATTCCAAAGAGCATCTTTAAATTTGACTAAAAGCTTGGCTTTCTCCATCTTCTGGTGCTCCCCATAAATGCATGACAGGTTCTGTGAAAGGTGACATTTGAAAAATCTTCAATATTCATATTCAACATTATTTGATCTCAAATCAAAAACATCATGATGTTCCAGTGTTCACATCATGAGGAGAGGTTTAGCTGCTACCTTTCAAGCAGGTAAAGACTCCTCCAACATTTATAGAGTAGAGTAGAGTAGAGCGATCTTTTATTATCCCACGAATGGGAAATTTGGGCGTTACAGGGCTCTTATAAAAAAGACAGGTGTACAGACAGAAAAGAAAAAATATATAAAGATATAGAGAAAGAGGAAAAGGAACAAGTACAGGAGAAAAGTAGAGGAGCTATAAATAAATAATAATAAATTATCTATCTATATATATCTATATATATATATACATATACATATCTACAAGAGTAATATACACGGTAATAATTCAAAACTTTTGAATGAATTATACATATAAATAACAAGTAGCAAAATATAAATATAGCAAAAATATGAATATAAATGTAATAATAAATAATAAATGTAATAATTTATTTATCAGTGTGAATTAGCAGAGCAGAGAAAGCTTAGGAGAAGAATACAGTTCTCCAAGATCCCAGAGAACAAAAAGAAAGCTTTTTTAAAATTATCATTAGTTATCCATCCATCCATCCATTTTCTGCCACTTGTACTAAACGGGGTCGCGGGGGAGTGCTGGTGTCCAACCCAGTGCACACAGGGCGAGGACGGGGGACGCACCCTGGACAGGTCGCCAGTCCATCGCAGGGAGGAGCGGGACATGGACGGAGTTCCTGATCCTTGGATCATGTGGCCGATGCCCTAACCTATCATTAGTTATATCTACTTTCATTGTTTCACTCTGAGCTGCTTTTGTTAGTTTGGTGTTAATGTGGTTCTAATGTACATTTAGTTCTAAAGTACAGATGATGGGAGTTTTTCAGTTTATGTCATTCATAACTCTGTTGACTGGGTGATCAGTTTTCTGTTTGAGTGCAGACTTCCTGCTCTTTGAGAAGGTTGAATATGTGCTATGAGTATGTGCTGAATAAACTAAACATGGGGATGTGGGGGATAAAACTGCACTCTTTTCTTTTTAAAACCACAATTAAGCTTCCTTGTGCAAAGGTTAAATTGGCTGTAACTCAGCAAATCCTTCATAAAGCTGACATCTTCCATCATCACATCTCTGTGTATGAAACTGAGAGAACTGCTCAAACAAATACAAACTCCCTCAAATCATGAATCTACAGTGAGGGAACAAAAGTCAAAGTCCATTGTTAGTATTTGGCACATCTTCCAATTCTTTACTGTAATGACAGTTTGGTCTCAGACTCACTTGGACTCTGCAAGCTTGTGGAAAACCTGTGGAAAATCTGAAAGGTATCAGCTGCTGTACAAACATCAGCGTCACAATGGTGGGTGGCAGTGGTCTAGTGGTAGGATAGTGATACTAATGACCTATGGCTCAAGAGGTCCCCAGCTCGAATCCCATCTCTGGTACTAGCTCCACTGGGTCCCTGAGCAAGACCCTTAACCCTGAGTGTCTCCAGGGGGACTGTCCCTGAAATCAGGACATGGAAGTTGCTTTGGATAAGAGCGTCTGCTAAATACTGCAAATGTAAATGCAATGGGATCCTATGATGTTTAAAATAGTGGGAGCAAAGCACAAACATCCAAAACTAAAGACCACCAATCACATCAAACACACCCTGCAACCAACCAACATTCATATGACTAAAATAATGTGTTACCTGGTAACAATCACCTAGGGGTATCCCAAAGTCCCAGTCCACTCCAGGGTCCCATTGTCATAGGAACAGTCTTTTGTACCTGGTACGGAGACCTGACCGACAGTGTTTACATGACTAACAGTACTGTGTAAAAGTTTTAGGCAGGTGTGAAAAAATGCTGTAAACAAAGAATGCTTTCAAAAATGGAAGTGTTCATCATTTATTTTCATCAGTCAGCAAAATGCAGTGAATGAACAAGAGAGAAATCTAAATCAAATCAATACTTGGTGTGACCACCCTTTGCCTTTCAACTTGGGAACTTTCTTTTTTTCACACAATATAGTAAGTTATAGCAAGACATATTAACAACTACATTTCCTTGTTTTCACATTTGGCTAACACATGACCATATACTTTTAAATATTATTTCAGTGCCTAAAAGCATTTGACCATGTATTAGTCTTTTATTCTCATACCTAAGCAAGTTATATTGTTTAAGAAGGGAATGAGATTTCAGAATGACATGAAATAGTTATTATAAGGCAGGTGGTTCGAAGATTCCTGCTCCACTGCTCTCAGTACGTTCTACATCTTGTTGCTTTTAGAGATAAGGTGACTTTATGGACTCCTTTATAATATGTATGAGAGCTTAAAGTAGGAGGTGGTAGCCTAGAGGTACTGTATTCAGTTATAGACCATAATATTGTGAGTTTGAGCCTGGTTCTGTTCTGCTCCACCTTCTGGAAGAAGTAAGATTCAGTCTGATTCATGTGAAATGTTTTTGTAGAGTGAAGCTGGGTTTCTCATCACTGTGGGCTCCAGAGCGCAGTAGTAGAGAGCAGATGTGATACTCCAGCAGAGGAGATCAACAGATCCACTCTATCGTTCTGAACTTTAGCAGAGAATCCAGGGGCTTGATAGGAACTCAACCCCCCCGATGGAGTTATATAAAGGAGAAAGTCCAGTTTAGGTGATGGATATTGGTGATACCACTGAATGCTGTACACATTGCTGCCACTGTAGCTGCAGGAGAGAGAAACACTCTCATCCACTGAAACTTGCTTCTCAGTGTCCAATGAGTTGATTGAATCTGAATCTGCTCTACCTGATAGAAAACAGAACCACATTTTCAGTTCAAGTAAAGTCTAGAAATGAAAATCGCTGTAACAGATTAGCTGTGGAACTGTGGGTCTACAGGGAGTATAAGAGAGGGTTGAACACACGACTCTGCAGAGCTAATGCTTTGACTGAAGCTGTTCATACGAAAGTGCAGGATTTTTGTGAAAAGAAAAGTCTTTGACTAACTGAAGGAGGTGGAAAACAAAGTTTTAATAAATATAACTGTTTGGTGCTGATCTGATCTCTGTGTGTAGCATAAAGGCTAAACACAATTTCACTGTTTAAACTCAGTGGAATCAGACCACATAATTTCATCAGATAAAAAGATTCTACTGATCCACTGAAACGATGCTGATTGATGGTTCTATACGAGATAATGACATGTCTAGTGAAAGATTTCTAGAAATAAATACACTTAAAAGGGCACTTTTAAGGCGACATGAACATGAACATTTCCTGACTCTTATTTCAGCTGCTCCTGTTTAATGGTCGCCACAGCGGATCACTCCTTTCCATTTCTTTCTGTCATCTGCATCTTCCTCCTTCAAACTGACCACCTGCAGTTTTTATTCCTCTTTTCCTGTCCTTTTCCTGTTTTCATTTTTTTCCCTGGCAGCTCCATCTTCAACCTCCTCCTCCTAATATAATCCTCGTTTCTCCTCTGAACATGCCCAAACCAACGCAGCTTGCTTCTCTCACCTTGTGTTCAAAATTTCTAATCTGAGCTGTCCCTCTAATATATTAATATTCCTGACAATGTACATGAAGCCATAATCTAGCATAATCTCACATATACCTATATAGGCCTTTTTAAAAAACTTACATAAACCTTCATAAACATTTAAATTCTTAGGAAAAAAGAAAAAGTGCACTAAACCAAACTTGGGAATAACAGAAAACAACAACTACAATCAAGAAACAGCTAGTCCCTCTTAACACTACAACTCATGGGTGCAATGCTCACATCATCTTAAAGCTAAAAAGTATTGCAAAACAAATGAATATTAAAAAGGAAAGAATAAGCAGAGGACACTGGAGCAGGAGACTCAGCTCTGAATGATACTTAATCCTTAATGATCAGCTGACGTCCCGGGCCCAGTGTCTCTGTATTTATCTGGTTTGCATTAGTTGGGGTTTGATCCTTTTTTAGTGCACCAGCCCCATCCCTGTCCTGAACTATTTTAACCTAAACTAGGAGACCCACATAGCTGATGAAAAACCACAAATGGTCTGTTCTTGGTTTTACAAATGATTCAGGTTTTAACAGCCCAGTGTCTGGAAAGTCCTCTTAGAACATTCTTGTACAATCTCATTGATTCTCCTAAGAAAGGAGAAACATGGTTTTTTGTCATCAGCTTGACGATGACAAACCTTCCAAGATGGATGATATTACAGTTTGAGGGCTGAAGAAGCTGAAGGTCTAAAAGCACAAGTCAAATGGCTCCACCTTCTGGATAAAGTGAGATTCTATCTGATTCATGTGAAATGTTTTTGTACAGTGGAGCTGGGTTTCCTGTCACTGTGGGCCTCAGGGCGCAGTAGTAGAGAGCAGAGTCTGATACTGCAGCAGAGGAGATCAACAGATCCAGTTTGTTTAAAGTCCTGTCCACTTCAGCTCTCAGTGCTCCTTTGCTCGCATGATTTGATCCTGGAAAAATCACTAGTAACTGCTCTGGTCTGGATCCAGGATACTGACGATACCAATACAGATACACATTTCCATCATAGCTGCAGGAGAGATTCGCTGTTTCGCCTTCAAGAACCTGCTTTATGTTCCCCAGTGATTCTATTGACTGTGCAGAACACTTCCCTGTAAAGAAGAATAACCTTGTATCAATAAATAAATAAATTCAAATAGAAATTCTTCAATAATTGCCACCTAAACTAATCTGCCATGAACATGACTGGATACAGCAGCACAAGATAAAAAAATAAAAATAGATTTTAAAACAGAAGAGTCATCACTGCAGATATAAATGTAGTAAAGGACATACTCATCACCATCATAACCACAGCCAGAACAGAACATCATGATGCTCCAGCGTTCACATCATGAGGAGAAGTTTAGCTGCTGCTTTTCAAGCAGGTACAGACTCCTCCTACATTTATCAGTGTGATAAGAACAGATGAATAAAGCTTAGGAAAAGAACACAGTTCTCTACAGTCTCAGAGAACAAAATGATGTTTAATTGTTTTTAATGGCCATCAGATTATTTTCTTTTCATATTCAGGGAAACACTGTTTTTTGGAAGATCAGCTGCTTGTTTTTTTCTTTGTAAAGTGACCTTGAGTTCGAGAAAGGCGATATATATATAAAGTGGTATTATTATTATTATTGTTGGGAGGCTTTCGTCTGCTCCACCTCCTGCTCACTGAGATGAATTAATATATTGATAGGCATTGAATTTACTAAAAGGAGGATCAGACGCCAGCATTAGGATGTGGTGATAAAAGGGCAGTTTCTAATATTCTACTGGATTTAAAAATCTCACTTCAGCTTCTTTTAAAAGTTTCTTTAACCTTTAAAACTGCAGTTAAGCTGCCCATAACTTCTGGTAGCTTTCCATCATTCCACAGGTCTGTTTTAAAAAGATAAAAAATTAAATAGACTCTTTCAAGCAGTAACATTGATCCTTCACCTTTCAGAACAGTTCTAAAAGAACCTAAAATAAAATAAAAAAATAAACAATGAAAATAGGAGTTCCTGTCAGCACCCTCACTTGCCTCTGTTCGAGTGGAGATCTCCTGCTCTTTGAGAGGGTTAAATATACTGGTGTGTGCTGAATAATCTAAACAGTATGTGTATGAGGTTCTTCTCTTAGCGACTGTAAATATTTTCTCTTATTCAGGGAAACACTCTGTTTGTTGGAGAATCAGTTGCTTGTTGGGAGACTTTCGTCTGCTCCACCTCCTGCTTATTGAGATGAATGAATATATTAAGGCATGAATTCACTAAAAGGAGGATCAGAAGCCATTATTAGAGTGTGGTGATTAAAGAGCAGTTTCTAATGTTCTACTGGATTTTTAAAATCTCACTTCAGGTTCCAATTTTAAAAGTTTAACTAAAAATTTGCAATTAAGCTTCTTCTGGTAGCTTTCCATCATTACACCTCCGTGTTTAAACAGAGAGAAAAGCGAAATAAACCTTTCAAGCAGCAACTTCTTTGCTTTACTTTTCAGAGCATTTCTAAAAGAACTCAAAATAAAATGCAGAAAATGAAAAACAGGTATTCTTGTCAGCACCCTCACTCATTTCTTTTTAGTTGTTGGTATTGTTCATGTTTGTAAAAGTCTTGTTATCGATGTTGATTTAGCAGCAGTCTGAGTGCAGTTGGAGGTGTGTTTGTGTTAAATATTAAAAACTAATAAGTGGCAACAACTTAGGAAGCTTTAAATTAGTTCTTCATCTTGTTCCACAACTTCACGTGTCTGGGCCTCAAATGAATTATTGTTTCTAAACTATCAAACCATGGTTATTATATTGTTTCTCATTCAAAGCCTAGACTCAATTTCCTGCTTATACACCACCTCATCATGTCATCAGTGATCTTGTTGGAAACAGAGATCTAGTGGTGGTTGATTGATGGTGATGTATCAGATGCATCACTGTTAGGAGGAAGGGAAACTAAACGATCACCTGATTCCAACATCACTGTTAACCAGGCAGCTGCAGAGCTGCAGTCGTTCATGGACTCCTTTGTTATTTCTTTAGTAGCTCATGTTGTTGGTTGTCCTTCTTTTCATTGGGGTTTACAGAGTCAACCATGGAGATGTTATTGGTTGTAGCTGGGAGCTTAGCAAACCAAAGGCTTCACATTAAGTCTGTTCTTCACTGAACTGAACTGCAGTATTTCTCTAAAAAGTATAATTAGCATAAAACACAACTCATCAGATCTGCTTAGCCCCAACTGTTGAGGAATCTCTTCCTCTTACATCCATATGGTTCATTCACTCTTCATAGTACAAAAATGTCACTTAGATACTGTAGAATCGAACAAACTGATTATCGTTTATAGTTAATCAGATACATTTTTCTGTGTTTTACAAAGTAGAGAGCAACACCTGACAGGATACCTACCACAATTCACATTGCCACCAAGTGTATCACCATGTTTTACAGTGGAGCTGGGCTTCCTGTCACTAATATCCAGAGCACTGTAGTAGACAGCAGAGTGTGATACTGCAGCAGAGGAGATCAACAGATCCACTCTATAGTTCTGAACCTCAGTAGAGAAGCCAAGGGCTGGAGTGTCAGTCAAACACCCCATTTTATATTATTATTTAATAATATTAATATTATATTATTTTGGAAATTTGAAAGTCAGTCTGAAGAGAGATGCTGATGATACCAATGAATTCTGAACACCTGTTATCACTGTTGGGAATTAGTTTTCTGTTGGGCATTTCATGACTTTTACTCTGAACTGTAGCAGAAAAGCCAGGGGCTCGGCTACTCAAAGACCCTGATGGATGTATAAAAAGAAGAAAGTCCAGTTTAGAAGAGGGGCATTGATGCAGTGAATGCGATCCACTCAAACTGTATCAACAGGAGAAAACACGCTCACCCCACTGAAACCTGCTTTTCAGTTTCAGTGGGGTGATTGAATCGAATCTGCTGCACTTGATAGAAGATGTGACGGTTCAGTGAAGGTAAAAAATTTGTCCAATACACAGGTTGGTAGTAGGTAGTGCAGTTTGAAGTGCTGCTGTCATGATGAGAAGGTCCTGGGTTGGTACCCAGGCAGGCTGTCCCAGTACCTTTCTATGTCCTTTCTATATGCATTCTCTCCCTGTGTCTGCATAGGTGCTCAAGTTTTCTCCAATCATCCAAGAATTTCATCAGCTGGACTGAAGATGGCAAATTACTTTCTATGTGTGAGTGTGATTGTCTGTTCGTCTGCCCTGAGATGGACTTGCAAAACATCCAAGGTGTTTCCCTGCCGTTCGCCACCTTGAGAGTTGAAACAGACACCAGCACCCTCCATGACCCTAATCAGGACAGAAAGCTGCTATGATAAGAGTTAGTTAGTTAGACCTCCTACATTTTTTCAGATGAGTGAACAAAATAGTGATAAGTTCCTCATAGTCAAGTCTTTCAGACCACTACTAAGTAGTTTTCCTTTGAGATTTTTTTTTTTTTTTTTTTTTTTGTATGAGTGGGGTTGTTCACTCTTCATGGGTTCAAATCCCGAACCAGTCGACTGCACCTGAGAACCCTTGAGCAAGGTACCGTCCCTGTCACCGCTTCCTGGGCACGTTCAGTAGTTGCCCCCTGCTGCACGTGTGTGTATGGGTAAAATGCAGAGGTGTAATTTGGTTGTAGCTCACTATGTGGTGTATTTCACAATAACAGGAATAGTCACTTTCACTTCACTTTCACTATCCCTCCCACCTACTTTTGATCAGACAGTTCAGGCTCCAGCTGAAATTCTTTAGGACTGGAGGCGTTAAGCTATGTTCATCTGAGAAAGACTCCACTTTAGTTTTAAATACTGAGGTCTAAATCAAACAGGTCTCTCTCAGATGTGTTCCTCTTATTCAGATGGATGGCAATGGCATTGCTTTGTATCATCAGTGGATCTACTCTGGTGGTGGCGGAGAGCGAATTGCAGAGGACCAGGGAAGAAAGGAGGAGGATCGAAGAGTCTCTTAGCGAAACAATATTAAATACAAACCTGTAAAAAAGTTGGACATAAATTAAAACAGAATGCAATGATTTGTAAATATTATATTCAAAGTACTGGACATAAACACAGAGCAGAGCACACTTAAAACAACTATTAGAGCTAATGGGTGTTTCTTACATTTTGAATGTTCTAAATATCTCAATTTCACGCCAGCATGTACAGCAGACTGGAAATTCAGCTGGATAATGTGAAGTGGAAAGAACAGTTAAGCTACTTAAATTAAAGCTTAGTAGAACCACATACACACCACACTGACAAATGCAGCTCAGAGTGAAACAATGAAAACACACACACACACACACACAAATATCCATCCATCCATCCATTTTCTGCCGCTTGTACCAAACGGGGTCGCGGAGGGGTGCTGGTGTCCAACCCAGCGCACACAGGACAGGGCGGAGGACGCACCCTGGACAGGTCGCCAGCCCTTCGCAGGGAGGAGCGAGGCGGGACGGCACCTTGCTCAAGGGTACCTCAGGGCAACCCATTGGGAAGGGCTCGAGACCCGATCCAGTGGCGGCAGCCTAACCACTAGGCCACAACTGCTACACAGATGTCTGAAAAGACAAGAGTACGAACAACACACTTTTAATAAACGACACTAGTAAAAGTAAATGTGTTTTGTTTTCTTTTCTCAGTAGAAGTGGAAAAATACAGGTTTTGAAATGAACTCTTCATTATTAATATGGATATTAATGTGATCAGGTTGAAGTGTATGGTTATAATTACACAGAATCTGAGATCCCAAACTATCCCTGCTCTACCTGACTGTGAGGACCTCCAAACCTGTGGTGGCACTTATTATGTTACAGCCACTGCTGATCCTTTCTTCTTCTGTGGTATGCCCCTATAAACTTGGCATCCCTCCTTGTCCCCTCCCTCTTTCTACGATTCCCCCCAAGGGAGAAGAGCTGGAGTGGGCGCCACACTTATTTGAAGGTGTTTGTTTCTGTTGTGTACTGTCAGAATAAAAGGAGAACAACCAAGGAGACTCCTGTGTCGTGCAAAAACATCACACAATGCAGAAGTTCACCGGTTTTAAATGAAAAGTACATTGCTTCCGGTTTTCTGGCTAAACATGAACCTTTAGTCAATTTGTGATTCTGGTGATGACATGTGAGTGAATTTAAATAAATATTTATTATAGAGTGATGATCCATGTTATCCCAGTGGGATTTCAAAATATTCCAAAGAGCATCTTGTAATTTTACTGAATGCTTGGCTGTCTCCATCTAAATCAAAAACATCATGATGCTCCAGTGTTCACATCATGAGGAGAGGTTTAGCTGCTACTTTTCAAGCAGTACAGACTCATCCTACATTTATCAGTGTGAAATATCAGAGCAGAGAAAGCTTAGGAGAAGAAGACAGTTCTCTAAGTTCCCAGAGAACAACAAGAAAGTTGCTTTTTTGTAATGAACATTAGATTTATATCTCACTTTCATTGTTTCACTCTGCGCTGCTTTTGTTAGTTTGGTGTTTATGTGGTTCTAATGTACATTTAGTTCTAAAGTACAGATGATGGGAGTTTTTCAGTTTCTGTAATTCAGTGTAACTCTGTTGATTGGGCGATCAGTTTTCTGTTTGAGTGCAAACTTCCTGCTCTTTGAGAAGATTGAATATGTGCTATGAGTATGTGCTGAATAACCTAAACATGGGGATGTGGGGATAAAACTGCACTGTTTTCTATTTAAAACCGCAATTAAGCTTCCTTGTGCAAAGGTTTAACTGGCTGTAACTCAGCAAATCCATCATAAAGCTGACATCTTCCATCATCACATCTCTGTTTATGAAACTGAGAGAACTGCTCAAACAAATACAAACTCACTCAAATCATGAATCTACAGTGAGGGAACAAAAGTCAAAGTCCATTATTAGTATTTGGCACATCTTCCAATTCTTTACTGTAATGACAGTTTGGTCTCAGACTCACTTGGACTCTGCAAGCTTGTGGAAAACCTGTGGAAAATCTGAAAGGTATCAGCTGCTGTACAAACATCAGCATCATAATGGTGGGTGGCGGTGGTCTTGTGGTAGGGTACTATTGACCTATGGCTCAAGAGGTCCCCAGTTCAAATCCCACCTCTAGTACTAGCTCCACTGGGTCCCTGAGCAAGACCCTTAACCCTGAGTGTCACTCCAGGGAGTCCCATTGTCATAGGAACAGTCTTTTGTACCTGGGTAGGAGACCTGACCGACAGTGTTTACATGATTTACAGTGCTGTGCAAAAGTTTTAGGTAGGTGTGAAAAAATGCTTTAAGCAAAGAATGCTTTCAGAAATGGAAGTGTTCATCATTTATTTTTATCAATCAGCAAACTGCAGTGAATGAACAAAAGAGAAATCTAAATCAAATCAATATTTGGTGTGACCACTGGTTGAGGTGGGTTGTTCCAAACATGACTGTGTTTTCAACCAGTGTGACACTGATGATCATCAGCACCTGTTTTTTTAAATTGATTTGATCATACACTGATAATAACCTACAAAATCCTGACTTTGTGCAAGTGTACCTAGAAAATATAATATCATATATAATATATAAGAACTTAAAAATATGTTGCCTTAAATTTTAGAAAGGCTCAAAAGTCAATAGCTAATTCTCCGTGAGACATGAGGGCAGTAGCCTAGATGTACTGTACTCCGTTAAAGACCATAAGATCGTTAGTTTAAGCCTGGTTCTGTTCTACTTCCAGCTCTAGCCCCATTTAAGCTTCTAAGCATAGCCTTCCATCAGAAAGATGAAGCTGTTATTGGTCCAGGCAAGAAAACAGTCATGCAAAGCCAGTAAACAAATGGTCACGTTAGGGAATAATACGCGTCAAAGCCCTGTTTAAATCTCATAGAAATGCTTTAGGAGTCATTATGAAGTGCAGTGGATGCAAAATTTAAGGCATTTTTAAAAATTGAACAAATTGGGAAAATATATCTCAGTCATTGTTGAAGACTTACAAAAAACTGGAAAGGATACCTACAAAAATATTTCTGTCAAGATAGAAGCACTAACAAAGCACAAGTTACCAAAAACCTCTAAAAAAATACAAAAATATGTAGATACTGTGGTCTGTGGAGACGCTATCCAATACTTATTTTCTGCATTTACTCTGCATGGTTTGCTTATAAAGAGAGCAACACCTGACAGAAACCCACTACAAACCACTTCCTCATCACCCAATCAGTTTTGTACAGTGGAGCTGGGTTTGTGGTCACTGTGGGCTCCAGTAGTAGAGAGCAGAGTGTGATACTGCAGCAGAGGAGATCAACAGATGCACTCTATCGTTCTGAACTTTAGCAGAGAATCCAAGGGCTTGATAGGAACTCAACCCCCCCTGATGGAGTTATATAAAGGAAAGTCCAGTTTAGATGATGGATATTAGCGATACCACTGAATGCTGTACACATTGCCACTGTAGCTGCAGGAGAAAACGCTCTCATCCACTGAAACTTGCTTCTTAGTGTCCATTGAATTGATTAGTCTGAATCTGCTCCACCTGATGAATAACAGAACCATTTTCAGTTCAAGTCAAGTCTACAAATGAAAATCACTGGAACAGATTAGTTTTAATAAACATGTCATTCAAACACTGACGCTTTATGTGATTCTCACTCACCTACAAGCAGCAGAAACAGTAAATGAGCAAATGGCAGCATGATGGTTGATCCTCTGTGTTTGTGAAAGACTGAGAGCACAGCTAAAAAGAAAAATGAGGAAGGAAGAACTGTGAGTGTAAGAGCCCCACCTCATTCACACAACCTCTCCTCAACATCAGTGCAGTGGACATCATCAGGGCCTTGGGACGGGTGCCCACATCGAGCAGCTCTTATAGTGTTAAGTGCAGGATTTTTGAAAAGAAAAGTCTTTGACTAACTGAAGGAGGTGGAAAACAAAGCTGTTTCCAACATTGCTTTAATAAATGTAACTGTTTGGTGCTGATCTGATCTGTGTGCAACATAAAAGCTAAATACAGTTTCACTGTTTAATTCAGAATCCAGGTCAAAGAGTTTTATCCAATAAACAGATTCTACTGATCCACTGAAACAATGTTGATTTATGGTTTTATATAAGATAATGACATGTCTAGTGAAAGATTTGGACACTTAATGTGACATGAACATAAACATTTACTGTCAACTTACAAAATCATGACACAATCTAACCGCATAAACCTACATGAGCCTTTTCATGATTTCTGAACAGATAGAAGAGAATGTTTCCAGAAGTTTTGCTCAAATCACTCCTGGTTGTGTGGAGACTTTCTGCTCTTTGAGAAGGTTGGGTATGTCTATTTGCTGAATTAATTAAAAATCAGAAACAGAAGTCTGAAAATTAACTACGATACTCTAAATAACATGGCTTTTTAAAAGCTTCACTGCAATACTTGGTCCCATAATTGGAAGGTTGTGGGTTCAAACCTGATTTATGCAAAGTACTGACCACATCACTGCTCCTAGGGTCCTGGATACAGCTACCCACTGCTGCGCGTTGCTTGCATGTGTTAAATGCAGAAGTTGCATTTTGTTCTGGTTCACTGATATGTAACTGGGTCTAAAAACCAAAGATAAAAAGCAAATGCATTTTGATGTGCAAATGGCATATGTAGATGCATGAAGCGAGCAGCATGAATGAAAAGAAATCTTTCATGCTTATTGTAGGTCAGTGGTACGGTGGTGTAAAGTCCAGTAGGATTTAATTGCAGGCAGTGCACGTCCTGATAAAAGAAGCCTTAACCTGGGGTTAAAACACTCTGTTCTGGTCAGGAGGTTACAAAACTACCTTCCTGTGTTCAGCAGATCAGGTAGTTACCAGGGTTGAGCAGGCTCTTATTAATATGGATATTAAGAAAGAGTAAAAAGTATTTATTATTTAGTTTCTGGCTAAACATTGATTTGTGATGTTGGTGATGGCATGTGTGTGTGGTTATATAAATATTTTTATAAAGTGATGATACATATTCTTCCAGTGGGATTTCAAAATATTCCAAAGAGCATCTTGTAATTTTACTAAAAGCTTGGCTTTCTCCATCTTCTGGTGCCCCCCATAAATGCAGGACAGGTTCTGTGAAAGATGACGTTTGAAAAATCTTCAATATTCATGTTCAACATTATTTGATCTCAAAACAAAAACATCATGATGTAGTGTTCACATCATGAGAGAGGAGTTTGCTCTTTGCTTTTCAAGCAGGTAAAGACTCCTCCTACATTTATCAGTGTGAAATATCAGAGCAGAGAAAGCTTAGGAGAAGAATACAGTTCTCAAGTTCCCAGAACAAAAAAGTTGCTTTTTTGTAATGATCATTAGTTATATCTACTTTCATTGTTTCACTCTGAGCTGCTTTTGTTAGTTTGGTTTTTATGTGGTTCTAATGTACATTTAGTTCTAAAGAAGTACACAGATGATGAGAGTTTTCAGTTTCTGTAATTCAGTGTAACTCTGTTGATTAGGCGATCAGTTTTCTGTTTGAGTGCAGACTGCCTGCTCTTTGAGAAGGTTGAATATGTGCTATGAGTATGTGCTGAATAACCTAAACATGGGGATGTGGGGATAAAACTGCACTCTTTTCTATTTTAAACTGCAATTAAGCTTCCTTGTGCAAAGGTTTAACTGGCTGTAACTCAGCAAATCCATCATAAAGCTGACATCTTCCATCATCACATCTCTGTGTATGAAAATGAAGACTTCTCCAAACAAATACAAACTCACTCAAATCATGAATCTACAGTGAGGGAACAAAAGTCAAAGTCCATTATTAGTATTTCGCACAGCTTTACTGTAATGACAGTTTGGTCTCAGACTACTTGGACTCTCTGCAAGTTTGTGGAAAACCTGTGGAAAATCTGAAAGGTATCAGCTGCTACACAAACATTAGCATTACAATGGTGGGTGGCGGTGGTCTTGTGGTAGGGTACTATCGACCTATGGCTCAAGAGGTCCCCAGTTCAAATCCCACCTCTGGTACTAGCAGCTCTGGGTCACAGGCAAGACCCTTAACCTGAGTGTCTCCAGGGGACTGTCCCTGTAATTAGGACACGTAAGGTGGCTCTGGATAAAGCGTCTGCTAAATACACCAAATGTAATGCAATGGGATCCTATGATGTGTGAAATAGTGGAAGCAAAGCACAAACAGCCAAGACTAAAGACCACCAATCACATCAAACACACCCTGCTACCATTGCTTTGACTACAATGATTTTACCTGGTAACAATCACCTAGGCTATCCCAAAGTCCCAGTCCACTCCAGGGTCCCATTGTCTTAGGAACAGTCTTTTGTACCTGATGCGAGTCATGACTGACAGTGTTTACATGACTAACAGTACCTATTGTGCAAAGTAAAGTGCAAAAAGCAGAGTGTGAAAAAAATATAAACAAAGAATGCTTTCAGAAATAAAATGTTCCATTTATTTTCATCCCAATCAACAAAATGCAGTGAATAGACAAAGAAATCTAAATCAAACCAAAAAATATTTGGTGTGACCACCCTTTGCCTTTAAACAACATCCAACTACAGGTACACTTGCACACAGTTTTTGAAGGAACTTGGCTGGTAGGTTGTTCCAAACATGACTGTTTCAACCTCCATGTGACATTGATGATCAATACTTGTTTGGTAAAAAAAATTTGTTGATCAGACACGATAATCTACAAATCTGACTTTGTGCAGAATGCCTAGAAGATCTGATGCTGCTTTGAAGGCAAGGTAATAACACCAAAGATTGATTTCCTTTAAGTGACCTTGCCAAAGTAAGTGCAATGTCAAAAACAGAGAGCAGACCAATGAAACCCTGAGAATTGGACCTCTGCATTTAACCCATGCACACCTCAGGGCAAGTTGTTGGGAGGGTTGAACCACGATCCTCCAATCATGTATTAACACCTATACTAGGCCACCTCTGCCCCTTTTTGATTGCTCACTTTACATTTTGTAAATTGATAAAAAATAAACAAACAATCATTATTTATATTTCTGAAAGCATTCTTTGTTTACAGCATTTTTTCAAAGTACTGTACATTTTTCCAAATCATCCATGACATGACAGATCCATGCATGACATGATTCTCAACACTCTGTCTACTTACTGGGTGTTTCCAAACATCCAGATCAGATCCCACACTGCGGTCTGCGTGTCCAACCTGGAACCGATTCTTCAATAGGTGTTCATACCCACCAGGATTATGTTCACCCTCGGGAAGATGTGGAGGTCTACTATGATCTTTCCCATCTGAGTGATCATGACAGTCTGGAGGGCCACCAGAGCAGAACTTCCTGGGCATGCCCGGGTCACTGGTGAAACTTCCCCTTCACAGCACAGTCACTTCTCATCTGCGCTATCAAAACGTCTCCTTCCATCACAGATACGCTCATGGGAGGCACGGCCTCTGCTGTCTCAGCAGTGCTGGTGACAAATCCTCGAACAAACAAAAGCAGCTCATTATGTCCAGAGCAATCTTGGTTTATGAGGATTACATCACACACCACTTTCTGGTTAATGCACTTCACTTTGGGCACACTGAAAACATTCCTCATTGCACTGGCTTTCACAACCATCTTCCTCTTCACCCTGCTTGCAGTCCTTCTCTTTATTACACACATGACTGTAGGGGATGTGCACAGCCACTGCAGAGTTGAGACTGACTGAACAATTCAAGGTTGAATTTCCTTCAACAATGCGCTCATGGTTGTCTAAGCAGTTCTTGTTTGAGTTGTTTGAAAGGCCCTTGTTGCATCTTCACAGTGACTGCAGTTTCTGTGTGTCATGCATTCTCTTTCCTCAGAGTGCTCCTGACCCCAAGCAGTCTCAGAAGCTCTGATCTCCGTGACTGATGCATAATCAAGAACATTAACACTGCTTACAATCTCGGATACATAATCCAGGCCAAGAACCAGCAAGGCCGCCAAGGCGTGCACATAATTAAGACCATGAGCCCCGTTCTTGGTTCTACTGAGAGAAGTTCCGCATTGACCCCTCAGGGCCTGCAGTGCAACTTTCCTCAACCAGTTACCTTGTTCTGAGTCTGCTGAAGTGTAAGGAAAATAGAGAGGTAGGGTGCTATGACCTCCTTGTGGAAAAAGAGTTTGGCTGGTCCTGTTGGGCTCTAAGCACCCCTCTCAGAGTTCTCATGGCTGCTCAGCCTGTGGAATCTTTACCTGCCTTTCCTTTTCTTTTGGGCAGCTGAGGAACAGTCTCCCTTTGGACTTATCCACCAGGGTCCCAGCATGCACTGGTGTCTGCTGAGTGAGTTGAGATTTCACTTCTGAGCACCAGAACTTCAGAGTGGCGCTGTTGTCCTGCACCTGCTTCAGCTCAGAGCTGGTCCTATTCAGCTGTGCTTCCATAGTGGCCACCTTTGTCTCCAGCTTCTCCTGCAAGGTGAATCTCTACTCCCTTTGTTGCATTGCATGTAGCTTGGTTTTCCTGTTCCTCTGTTTTCTTCAGCCATTCCTTAGGACCAACAATGCTTGGCTGCGACATTTTTCTTCCTCAGGACTCCTCTCTCTTGCATGAGTTTACTGACTCCTTGAAGCTTACCATTGTCTTGAGCTAGAGCCTTTCTTTCCATTTCCGTGGTTTTGATTTTCCTCTGGCAAAGAGACAAGAGTCCTTTGGTCTCCTCAAGTTGAGAAAGAAGATTGGTGATCTTTTCCTCATGTTTCAGTCTTTTGCTTGTGGCTGAGGTGATCGCCTGCAGCACCAGAGGCCTTGCTCTCTGTCTGGCTGTTGGTTGAGCCTTGTCAGCAACTCTGTTAAGTGATCTGACTGTTCATGCAGCTGATCTGTTCATCTCTTTGGTGAATGTCCATGCACAGTTCTTCACATTGACCTTTTCTGATTCAGCCCTTATGTTCTCCTGGGTACTGCCCAAGCTGTCAGTTAACCAAAGGATCTATTCACCTAGGTCCATACAGTTCCCTTCACATTCTAGGTACCCAGCCTGCTTTTCCTCAAGTTCCCTATTAACTTTAGCCAGTTCTTCCAAAGAGGCAGCATTACCTCAGACTGGTTGCTCTCCTTCAGCCAATTGATTCGTACGTGAAATATTGTCATTCAATTCTTAAACTTAGCCTCAGTTCATGCAAAATGTGTCTCAGTTTAACATTCTCAATTTCCTTGGTTTTGAGTTCTGGTTAAATTGCCTGGACATCGTTTCTGCTCACTTCAGCCTCTAATTCTTTCTCCTGAAGCTTCTCTGAGACGACAAAGAATTGGCCAGGAATTTAGCATAAAGTTAAAACATCAAGATCCTGGTTCCAGCCTGCATTCACTGATGCTTGGCGGTGAGTTCAGCCTCCATTTCCTGTGGCTGCTCGGCAAGAACATTTTTGGCCTGTTCTTCTTCCTCCAGAATTGACAGCCACTCACTCTGATTTCCTGAAGGGTTTGGTCAGTCTTTGGACTTGAAATCTGAAGCCACACTGATTATTCCATGCAATTACTAACCTGGATCTGCCATGTCTGTGCCTTCTTCCTGCCTGCAGATGGGTTGAGTAGTACTAGATTTGGGGGTTGAAGCTCCTTGATGGCGCTTTTCATGCTGCAAAGACTTGACCTCACACTTGTTAGGCAGCTTTGGGGGCATTTTTGCAGATTTCACATTCTCCGTGTCAGGACGGCCTTCTTTGCTGATGTCCCGCTTTCTTTGTCGCGGGTGACTTTCTTTGCCGATGTTGAATGACGCAGGGGACATTTTCCACCGTCTTCCATATTGAATGGCGCGGGGCATTTTCCGCTGTCTTCTCGCATTGGAGCTGGGAGGAGCTGGGAGCAGTGTTGGAGGGTTGGCACAAAGGTCCCCAGAAGCGGGTTAGACATCAACTCGGAGCCAGGAGTCAGAAACATAACTTTAATCTTCATATTAAGCAAAAAAGGACTGCAGTACTGACCAAAACAAGGTACAAGAACCACCATTAACTTAAGGCTTCGCCAAGTGAATGAGCCACACTTTGTTCTGATGGATGTCGGAACTAAATAGCAGCCCCAATGAAGCACACCTGTGTCTCCATGAGCTCAGGTGTGCTCAGTCAGAACAGAGTGCCCTCTGCCATACTCAAAACGAAACTCCCATTTTTGTTGATCTTTTCTTGTTTAATGAATAAATCAAGGTTAATCTTTGTTGTTTACCTGCAATAAATCTGCTTTCACACCCCAGACATAAATAAAACAAGATTAGACATCAATATGTGAGCATTTCTTAATAAAGAACTGACTTTTCTAAAAGAATCTAATTTTTTCACATGACCACATGCGGTTACTTTATATCTCAGTGAATAATCTTTATGTGTTGGTCTTCTGTTGATGTTGTCACCTTTGTTCTGCCTGGTCGTTTAGAATCATGAAATCATTCAGTTTCAAACCCAAAGTGTTTTTAGGAGTCATGTGCTGTCTCTTAAAAACCTACACAGAATATTCCTGACTAGCAATAAAAAAGATGACTTACAGTACTGTGCAAAAGTTTTAGGCAGGTGTGAAAATGCTGTAAACAAAGAATGCTTTCAGAAATGGAAAGTGTTCATCATTTATTTTCATCAATCAACAAATTGCAGTGAATGAACAAAAGAGAAATCTAAAACAAATCAATATTTGGTGTGACCACCCTTTGCCTTCAAAACAGCATCATTTCTTCTAGGTACACTTGAACTTAAAGTATGTTGCAGCACTTTAGAGGATCAAAGTCAATCACTAATTCTCAATTTGAAGACATGAGGCAGAAGCCTAGCTAACTGTACTCAGTTACAGACCATAAGATCGTGATGAGTTTGAGCCTGGCTCTGTTCTGCTTCCAGCTCTGGCATGTTGAGCTTCTAAGCATAGCCTTCCATCAGAAAGATGAAGCTGTTGTGCTCAGGCAAAGAAAACAGTCATACAAAGCCAGTAAAGGGTGGGAATGTTAAGGGAATGTCCATGTCGAAGCCCTGTTTAAATCTCATAGAAATACTTTAGGAATCGTGAAGTTGCAGTGGATGCAAGAATTGAAAAGAATATTTGAAAAATTGAACAAGTGGGGAAGATATATCTCAGTCATTGCTGAAGACTTACAAACAACTGGAAAGGATACCTACAAAAATATTTCTGTCAAGAAAGAAGCACTAACATAAAGCACAAGTTACCAAAAACCTCTAAAAAAATACAAAAATATGTAGATACTGTGGTCTGTGGAGAAGCTATCAGCCATATTTTCTGCATTTGTCTGCATGGTTTTGCTTATAAAGAGACGACACCTGACAGAGCCCACTTCTGGCTCCCTTCCACCTCATCACCCAATCAGTTTTTGTACACAGTTGAGCTGGGTTTCATGTGCTGTGGGCTGCAGAGCACAGTAGTAGAGAGCAGAGTGTGATACTGCGGCAGAGAGACCACAGATCCACTCTATAGCTCTGAACTGCAGAGAATCAGGGCTTGATAGAACTCAACCCCGATGGGAGTTATATAAAGGAGAAAGTCCAGTTTAGATGAGGACATAGCGATACCACCAGATGCTGTACACACTGCTGCCACCTTAGCTGGAGAGAAACACTCTCATCCACTGAAACTTGCTTCTCAGTGTCAATAAACGATTGAATTTGAATCTGCTCTACCTGATAGAAAACAGAACCACATTTTCAGTCCAAGTCAAGTCTACAAATGAAAATCACTATAACAGATGAGGTTTTAAGCAGCATGTCATTCAAACACAGTTAGCATGTGATTCTCACTCCACCTACAAGCAGCAGAAACAGTAAATGAGCAAATATGCATGATGGATTTGATCCTGTGTTTGATGAACTGAGAGCCTGACTAAAAAGGAAAATGAAAAGGAAGGAAGAACAGTAGAGTGTAAGAGTTACCTCATTCACCACAACCTCCTCAACATCAGTGCAGTGGAGATCATCAGGGCAGGGGAATGGTCATTACTGAAGGAATCTGTGTGTTATTTTAAGTCTGTTAACCAGGAAGAGGCTGTTTAATAAAGCAGTGACACTGAAACCCTAAGATTTTCATTCATTCCTGTATAGAAAATGTTTTGTAGGTCCAGGTGCTGATCCCTGCTTCTTGAGGATCTGATGATATTTAGTGCTTGAAGAAAGTGAGTAGTGGTGCAATTTCATGAAGTTCTCCTTTTAATGAAAAACACTACAGGTTTGAGCCTAACTGCTCTTATGACCAGTGACAAGTGTCTCCCCTGAGACTCATTCTGTTAGCATTTGGATCTGTGTAGCTGTGGAACTGTGGGTCTACGGGGAGTATAAGAGAGGGCTGAACACACGGCTCTGCAGAGGTAATGTTTTGATGTTCATACGAAAGTGCAGGATTTTTGTGAAAAGAAAAGTCTTTGACTAACTGAAGGAGGTGGAAAGCAAAGTTTTAATAAGTAACAGTTTGGTGCGAATCTCTGATCTCTGTGTGCAGCATAAAGGCTAAACCTAATTTCACTGTTTAAACTCAGTGGAATCAGACCACATAATTTCATCAGATAAACAGATTCAACTGATCCACTGAAACGATGCTGATTGATGGTTCTATACGAGATAATGACATGTCTAGTGAAAGATGTGGGCACTTTTAAGGCGACATGAACAGGAACATTTCCTGACACTTTCAGCTGCTCCTGTTTAATGGTCGCCACAGCGGATCATTCCTTTCCATTTCTTTCTGTCATCTGCATCTTCCTCCTTCAAACTGACCACCTGCCGTTTTTATTCCTCTTTTCCTTTCCTTTTCCTTTCCTATTTTCATTTTTTCCCTGGCAGCTCCATCTTCAACCTCCTCTTCCTAATATAATCCTTGTCTCTCCTCCTGAACATGCCCAAACCACGCAACCTTCTCTCACCATGTGTCCAAATGTCTAATCTGAGCTGTCCCTCTAATATATTAATATTCCTGACAATTTACATGAAGCCATGACATAATCTAACATAATCTAACATAGACCTATATAGGCCTTTTAAAAAAAACTTACATAAACCTTCATAAACATTTAAATTCTTAGGAAAAAAGAAAAAAGTGCCTTCTTAAACTCTGGAATAACGAAAAATATCAACTACAATCAAGAAACAGCTGGTCCCTCTTAACACTACAACTCATGGGTGCAATGCTCACATCATCTTAAAGCTAAAAAGTAATGCAAAACAAATGAATATTAAAAAGGAAAGAATAAGCAGAAGACACTGGAGCAGGAAACTCAGCTCTGAATGGTATAATCCTTAATGATCTCAGCTGGCGTCCGGGCCCTAGTGTCTGTATTTATCTGGTTTGCATTAGTTGGGGTTTGATCCTTTTTTAGCCCCATCCCTGTCCTGAACTCTTTTATTTTCTTGTTTTTCCTCTCTCTGTCTTTTATTGTGGTCAATAGTCCTTCTTACTTCAGCAAAAAACAATCATGAAAAATGATGTTTGATGTGATGTTAATCTATTGTGTTAAAGTTAAAGAGATGACATTAAAAATACACCTGCATTTCATATTAAACACTGAAAGAACAGGACACTGATGGGTGACAAAGAATTGTTTGTATTAAACTTCAACGGAGACCCACATAGCTGATGAAAAACCTGAAATGTTTCTTCTGTTCTTGGTTTACAAATGATTCAAGATTTTAACAGCCCAGTCTGGAAAGTCCTCTTAGAGAGACATTCTTGTACAATCTCATTGATTCTCCTTAGAAAGGAGCAACATGGTTATTGTCCAGCACCATGAATGATGACAAACCTTCCAAGACAGATGATATTACAGTTTGAGGGCTGAAGGAGCTGAAGGAGCAGTGTATCTGCAGTGAAATCAAACCCCTGCTCACTATCATGATGAAAGTTGGAAGAACATCCAGCTTACACCTCAGTTTGGCTGCATAATTTAAAGCTCAGTCTGGTAAAAATTAACATTTATGCCTTAACCTCTTTTACTGACCAGATAACCTAAACATAAGAGTTGATGTTTATTGGTTGAGAACCAGCTTGTATGGGACTGAACACTGTTCTGATTAAAACCTAACTTACAGGCTAGGTTTCAGAAAGCAGCACAGTGTTCATTGGTTCATTCATTTTACAGTGTAGAGGTCAAAAACAGGACTGCTGTCCACTGCTGTACATTTGTTTATGCATTCAAAGTCTTGAACATTCGTGCTGACTCGACTCAGTGAAGATAAGCCCTTACAAAGCTCAGAAAGGCAGAACTTGGCTTTACTGTAGTTACCAGAATGATACTTTGTTGTCCAAAGAAGATGATTTTATATCTTGAGGGCTCCACCTTCTGGAAAAAGTGAGATTCTGTCTGATTCATGTGAAATGTTTTTGTACAGTGGAGCTGGGTTTCCTGTCACTGTGGGCTCCAGGGCGCAGTAGTACAGGGCAGAGTCTGATGCTGCAGCAGAGATCAACAGATCCAGTCTTTTTAAGTCCTGTCCACTTCAGCTCTCATTGATCCTTACGGCTCGCATGATTTGATCCTAAATCCCCAATGCTGCTCTGGTCTGGATCCAGGATACTGTGATACCAATACAGATACACATTTCCATCATAGCTGCAGGAGAAGTCGGCTGTCTTGCGCCAGAACCTACTTCATGTTCCCCAGTGATTCTATTGACTGTGCAGAACACTTCCTGTGAAGAAGAAAAAACCTTGTATCAAAAAATAAATAAATTCAAATAGAAATTCTTCAATAATTATACCCTAAACTAATCTGCCATGAACATGACTGGATACAGCAGCACAAGATAAAAAGATAAAAATAAATTTTAAAACAGAAGAGTCATCACTGCAGATATAAATGTAGTAAAGGACACATACTCATCACCATCATAACCACAGCCATAGAGGTAGAAACATCATGATGCTCCAGTGTTCACATCATGAGGAGAAGTTTAGCTGCTGCTTTTCAAGCAGGTACAGACTCCTCCTACATTTATCAGTGTGATAAGAACAGATGAATAAAGCTTAGGAAAAGAACACAGTTCTCTACAGTCTCAGAGAACAAAATGATGTTTTAATTGTTTTTAATGGCCATGCAATATTTTCTTTCATATTCAGGAAACACTGATGTTTTTGGAAGATCAGCTGCTTGTTGGGGAGGCTCGTCTGCTCACCACTTGCTCACTGAGATGAATGAATACATTGATAGGTGTTGAATTTACTAAAAGGAGGATCAGAGGCCAGCATTAGGATGTGGTGATTAAAGGGCAGTTTCTAATGTTCTACTGGATTTTAAAATCTCACTTCAGGTTCTTTTAAAAGAAGTTTTTTCTTCCTTTAAAAACTGCGAGTTAAGCTGCCCTCTTCTGGTAGCTTTCCATCATTACAGCTCTGTTTTAAAAAGATCGAAAATTAAATAAACTATTTCAAGCAGTAACTTTGATCCTTCACCTTTCAGAACAGTTCTAAAAGAACCTAAAATAAAATAAAAAAATAAGCAACAAAAATAGGAGTTGCTGTTAGCACCCTCACTTACCTCTGTTTGAGTGGAGATCTCCTGCTCTCTGAGAAGGTTAAATATACTGGTGTGTGCTGAATAATCTAAACAGTATGTGTATGTGGTTCTTCGCTTAGGGACTGTAAATATTTTCTCTTATTCAGGGAAACACTCTGTTTGTTTGAGAATCAGTTGCTTTTTGGGAGACATTTTTCTGCTCCACTTCCTGCTTATTGAGATGAATGAATATATTGGTATGTGTTGAATTCACTAAAAGGAGGATCAAGCCAACGTTAGGATGTGAGTGATTAAAGAGCAGTTTCTAATGTTCTACTGGATTTTTAAAATCTCACTTCAGGTTCCTATTTTAGAAGTTTAACTAAAAATTTTGCAATTAAGCTTCTTCTGGTAGCTTTCCATCATTACACCTCTGTGTTTAAACAGAGAGAAAACTAAATAAACCTTTTCAAGCAGTAACTTCTTTTAGTTCACGTTTCAGAACAGTTCTAAAAGAACCCAAAATAAAATACAGAAAATGAAAACAGGTATTCTTGTCAGCACCCTCAATAATTTCTTTTTGAATTTGTTGAAATTTATTTCATGTCTGTAAAAGTCTTGTTGTGATGTTGATTTGGCAGCAGTCTGAGGTGCAGTTGGAGGTGTGTTTGTGTTAAATATTAAACATTAATAATTTCAATTTCAATTTCAATTTATTCTTGTATAGCGCCTTTTACAACAAAGTTGCCCCAAGGCACTTTACATTGATAACAGGTTACAGTAATAGATGTTTAAGATGTTTTAAGCCGGACGACTACGGAGGAGAGGAACCAAAAACTCCACTATGTGGAGAAAAAAAACCTCTGTCCAGGTCAACCAGCTACCAGCATGGGTATACTAACAGTACAGAGTTGGTTGGTTTTAAACTCAGGATCAGTGAGTCCCAAGTTTGCTTCCAGGTACCGATGACGCCCAGGGTCATTGGCGCATCAGATGCATCAGACCAGATGTTAGCTCGGCATTGGGCTCAGGTGATGACCTACTTGGGCCCCGGACATGTGGGGAGAGAAATGGAATGAGGGGGTCAGTAATGAGCAGGATCCAGTAGTGACAGACACAGAAATGAAGCGATGGCATGTACAGCAGCACCAGCGACATTACTAGTGGTTCACTATGGTGATTGGTGCGGGTAAGCTAAACTAAAGTAAGTCTTCAGCCGTGATTTAAAGACGGGGAACTGAATGGCATCCCGTACCAAGAAACAGGCAAGCTGTTCCACAATCTAGGGGCCCTGTAACTGAAGGCTCGTGCTCCTATACATTTGTTATGCGAGGACAATTAGGAGATCTTTATTCTGGGATCTAAGTGGGCGGTTAGGTGTATAGGTATTAAGCAGTTCGGTTAGGTATATGGGGGCAAGACCTTTAAGTGCCTTGTAGGTTAAGAGGAGGACCTTGAAGTCAGCCCTGTACCTAACAGGAAGCCAGTGAAGCGAGGAGAGTATGGGGGTTATGTGGTCGTACTTCCTGCTCCTGCTAACAATCCTAGCGGCTGTGTTCTGAATGCGCTGTAGGGTGCTTAATGTGCCCTGAGGTAATAAGTGGCAACAACTTAGGAAGCTTTAAATTACTTCTTCATCTTGTTCCACAACTTCACGTGTCTGGGCCTCAAATGAATTATTGTTTCCTAAACTTTATCAAACCATGGTTGTGTATTTGTTTCTCATTCCAAAGCCTCGACTCAATTTCCTGTATACCACGCTCCTTCATGTCATCAGTGATCTTGTTGAAACAGAGATCTAGTAATTGGTTGATTGATGGTGATGTATCAGATGTCCACGCTGTTAGAACGAGAAACTAAATGATCACCTGATTCCAGCATCACTGTAAACCAGGCAGCTGCAGAGCTGCAGTCGTTCATGGACTCCTTTGTTATTTCTTTAGTAGCGCATGTTGTTGGTTGTTCTTCTTTTCATTGGGGTTTACAGAGTCAGCCATGGAGATGTTATTGGTTGTAGCCTTGGTTTGTTGGACAGCAAGCCAAGGCTATAGTGAACATTAATGAATCTGTTCAACTTCACTGAACTGAACTGCAGTATTTCATACAAAAGTATAGGTAGCATAAACACAATTCATCCAGATCTGCTTTAACTATTGTAGATCTCTTCACTCTTACATCCATATAGTTCATTCACTCTTTATGTTACAAAAATATGTAGACTCTGTAGGTCCGAACAAAGCTTCGATTATCATTTATAGTTAATCAGATACATTTTCTGTGTTTTTACAAGAGTAGAGAGCAACACCTGACAGAATACCTACCTAGTCATACTATATAGTCTATCTGCATGTTTTACAGTGGAGCTGGGCTTCCTGGCCACTAATATCCAGAGCACTGTGGGCAGCAGGGAGTGTGATACTGCAGCAGGGAGATCAACAGATCCGCTCTATAGTTCTGAACCTCAGTAGAAGAGCCAAGGGCGCGGGTGTCAGTCAAACACCCCATTTTATATTATTATTTTAATAATATTAATATTTATATTTTAAGTTGAAAGTCGGTCTAAAGAGAGATACCCCAGTGATGCCAATGAATTCTGAACACTGTTATCACTGTTGCTGGGGTCATTTCTGTTGGGCATTTCATGACTTTACTCTGAACTGCTTAGCAGAAAAGCCAGGGTTGGCTACTCAAAGACCTGATGGCCGTATAAAAAGGAAAAGTCGGATTTAGAGAGGGGTTTGTGATACCAGTGAATGTACGAATCCCTCAAACTGTATCAACAGGAGAGGGAAACACGCTCACCCACTGAAACCTGCTTTTCAGTTTCCAGTAAAGTGATTGAATCTGAATCTGCTGCGCAGTAGAAAGATGCAACATGTGACGGTTCAGTGATGGTAAAAAATGTAGGTAGTAGGTAGTGCAGTAGGTAGTGCTGTTGTCTCGCAGTGAGAAGGTCCTGGGTTTGGTACCCAGGCAGGCTGTCCGAGTCCAAATTCTCCCTGTGTCTGCATGGGTGCTCAGATTTTCTCCAATCATCCAAAGAATTTCACATCAGCTGGATTGAAGGTGGCAAATTACTTTCTATGTGTGAGTGTGATTGTCTGTGTGTCTGCCCTGAGATGGACTTGCAACACATCCAGGGTGTTTCCTGCCTTTCGCCACCTTGAGGTTGGAACACACAGCACCCTCCATGACCTAATCAGGACAAGCTGCTAGGATAAAGAAGTTAGTTAGTTAGACTCTCCTACATTTTATAAGATGAGTGAACAAATGAGTGAAGGTAAGTTCCTCATAGTCAAGTCTCCCTTTCAGACCACTACTAAGGAGTTTTCCTTTGAGGTTTTTACTTTTCTGGGGCTGTTCCTCTTTGTGGAGTTCCATTCATATCCCAGAGCAGTCAGCTGGCCTGTGAGATCCCATGAGCAAGGTACCGTCCCTGTCACCGCTTCCTGGGCACTTTCAATAGCTGTCCCCTGCTGCACGTGTGTGTATGGGTAAAATGCAGAGGTGTAATTTTGTTGTGGCTCACTGTGTGCTGTGTTTCAGAAACAAGAATAGTCACTTTCACTTCACTTTCACTATCCCTCCCACCTACTTTTGATCACACAGTTCAGGCTCCAGCCGCACAGAGAATTCTTTAGGACTAGAGCATTAAGCTTTATCTTCATCTACGAGAAGACTCCACTTTAGTTTTAAACACACAGAGTCTAAAGCAAAAACCAGGTCTCTCAGATGTGTTCCTCTTATTCAGATGGATGGCAATGGTATGCTTTTGTATCATCAGTGGATCTACTCTGGTGGTGAGCAGATTGCAGAGGACCAGGGAGGAAGAGGCAGGAGGATCGAGAAGTCTCTTCAGCAGGAACTTAATATTAAATACAAACCTGCTCTAAAAAAAAGTTGGAACATAAATTAAAACAGAATGCAATGATTTGTAAATATTATATTCAAAGTACTGGATGTAAACACAGAGCAGAGCACCGCAAAACAACTATTAGAGCTAATGGTGTTTGGTTACATTTTCAGATGTTCTAAATATCTCAATTTCACTTGTATGTACAGCAGACTGGAATTCAATGGACTGATAATAGAAGTGGAAGAACAGTTAGCTGCATAACGTTTAAAGCTCAGTCTGGTTAAAATGAACACACATACCTTAAACTCTTCTACTGTCCCGAATGGCCTGAACATAAGAGTTGATGGTTATCAGTCGAACTGAAAGCACATTGGACTGAACACTGTTCACATGGTCAAAAACTTATCTAACAGTAGTAGAGGCAGAGTCTGATGCTGCAGCAGGGAGATCAACAAGTCCAGTCTTCACTTTCATCCATTTCAGCTGTCAGAGTTTCCTTGCTCACATTTTTTGTGATGGAAGGATCATCTGTTCTAGATCCAGGATACCACTGATGATACCAATAGAGATTTCTAACAGCACCATCCTACTTGCATGAAAGATTCGCTGTCTGATCTTTCAGAATCTGCTTTATGTTCTCCAGAGGTTCTATTAAAATTGCAGAACACTTCCCTGTGAAGAAGAAAGACTTTAAATCAATAAATCAAATCAATAAAGTCTGCTTGAAATTCTTCAACAATTGCCATCTAAATTAATCTGCCATGAATATGATTAGACACAGCAGCACAAGATAAAAAAGAGAAGTAGATATAAAAACATAGAAAAGTCTTCACACAGATACCACATCTATAGTATATAGTTGTAACCACAGACATCTGTGTGTGTGTGTGTGTGTGTGTGTGTTATCATTGTTTCACTCTGAGCTGCATTTGTCAGTGTGGTGCGTATGTGAGTTCTCATTGAGCTTTCAGTTCCTAATGTATTTCACAGCTAGGAAACGTTTCATGCTGGAATTGAATGTTTTATACATGTCTGTTTTTATTTTTACAAAATGTCTGTTTATTTTTTACATTTACATTTTTACAAAACGTTCATTAAGCACCTTGCTATTTTATATAACGTCCTCTGGAAGCTTTTTTATTCCATGATCCGTTTTTCATGGTAATAGTGAAGAAGATCCAAGCAGTGTGATCCCTGTTCTTTCAAATGGCCGTCTCACACCTGATTATGATCTATGATTAACACCTGACTCTAAATTCACCATCAAATAACAGCTCAATATGTCCAGGAAGAATAAATGCTTAGTCTTCTAGTTTTAAGGCTGAGGAAGCTAAAGGTCTAAATGCACAAGGTAAGCAGCTCATCCTTCTGGAAAAAGAAAGACTCTCTTTAGTTCATGTGAGTTTTTTATACAGCAGAGCTGGGCTTTCTGTCTCTGTGGGACTCACGGTGATTCATAAAGTGCAAATCAATTACTGATTTAAATCTAGATGAACAGGAATGAAGATTAAATGTGGAGTACATAGTACTGAATGACCGCCACCAATGCTGTTAGCCTACAGGGTGCTGGTGCAAATCAGACTAGTGTTGGCCAAAGGAGAAGAAGAAGAGGAGGAAGGCATGTCCAGAGGGAGGAGGACATGGTGAGAGAGGACATGCAGGTGATTGGTTTAAGGAGGAAGATGCATAGGACAGGAAGAAATGGACATGGTTGATCCACTGTGGCGACCCCTAAACTGGAGCAGCCAAAAGAAAACGAAGAAGACATAAAGTTCAGAAACTTGGTGACCTCATATCTGTCTACTGGCACACATTAAACATCACACAGCTGTAGGGATTTTATATGAAGTAGTGGAGTTTATTTCTCCAAGTCGTTATTGGAGGCTGTCAAACAGCTGCAAGTGATGCCTCCAAGATTGGACTCCTTCCAAGACAGCAGAAAAAACATAAAGCCACATGATTTCATCTTAACTGAACATTTAACCCTTGCACACAAACACCGTGCAGCAGGGGGCAGCTATGAAAGTGCCCAGGGAAGGAACCTTGCTCAAGGGTACCTCAGGGAAACCTACTGGTAAAGGGTTTGAACCCACAATCTTCCAATCCTGTGGCCATCTCCCTTCACCCCCCACAACCCTAATCAGGACAAGCAGTGAAATCAAACCCCTGCTCACTATAATGATGAAAGTTGGAAGAACATCCAGCTTACACCTCAGTTTGGCTGCATAATTTAAAGCTCAGTCTGGTTAAAATTAACATACAGGCCTTAAACTCTTTTACTGACCAGATAACTTAAACATAAGAGTTGATGTTTATTGGTTGAGCAAAAGCATATGGGACTGAACACTGTTCACATGATGAAAACTTATCTTACAGACTAGGTTTCAAACAGCTTTGGTGTTCATTAGTTCATTCATTTTACAGTGTAGGGTCAAAACAGAACTGCTGTCCTTGTACATTTGTTTACATGCATTCAAATTCTTGAACATTTGTGCTGACTCGACACAGTGAAGATAAACGCTCATAAAGCTCAGAAGAGCAGAACTGGCTTACTGTAGTTACCGGAATGATAATTTGTTCTCCAACGAATATGATATTATAGCTTGAGGGCTCCACCTTCTGGAAAAAGTGAGGTTCTGTCTGATTCATATGAAATGTTTTTGTACAGTGGAGCTGGGTTTCCTGTCACTGTGGGCTCCAGGGCACAGTAGTAGAGAGCAGAGTCTGATACTGCAACAGAGATCAACAGATCCAATCTGTTTAAAGTCCTCTCCACTTCAGCTCTCAGTGTTCCTTCAATCGCATGATTTGATCCTGGAAAAATCACCAGTAAATGCTCTGGTCTGGATCAAGGATACTGACGACACCAATACAGATTTCTAACAGCACTATCATACTTGCAGGAGAGATTTGCTGTCTCATTTTCAAGAACCTGCTTCAGGTTCCCCAGTGGTACTATTGACTGTGAGGAACAATTCCCTGTGAAGAAGAAATCCATTCATCCATTATCTACCGCTTGTCCCAAACAGGGTCGCGGGGGAGTGCTGGTGTCCAATCCAGCGCACACAGGGCGAGGACGGGGGACACACCCTGGACAGGTCGCCAGCCCATCGCAGGGAGGAGCGGGACAGGGACGGCACCTTGCTCAAGGGCACCTCAGGGCAACTTATTGGGAAGGGGTTCGAACCCCCGATCCTCCGATCACGTGGCCGACACCCTAACCACTAGGCCACCACTGCCCCTGTGAAGAAGAAATAAATCATTAAATTCTTCTTGAGAGTCTCTAACATTTCCTTTCTAAACTAATCTGACGTGAACATTACTGAACACAGCTGCATGAGATGAAAAGATGATGTGGATGTATAAACAGAGAAAAGAGTCTAACACAGATATAAATGTAGTAAAGGACGCATACTCATCACCATCATAACCACAGCCAGAGAGAACAGAAACATCATGATGCTCCAGCGTTCACATCATGAGTAGAAGTTCAGCTGCTAGTTTTCAAGCAAGTAAGGACTCCGCCTACATTTGTCAGTGTGTGTGTGTGTGTGTGTGTGTGTGTGTTTGTGTGTGTGTGTGAGTGAAATGTACATGATGTGTAAATGGCATATGTAGATGTTTGAAATAAGGAGAATGAATGAGTTAAACTACAGCTGAACTACATGAACTACAGCTCTGTGTGATAAAAAATTATGTTTCGTTCTAGATCATGGTCATGAGTTGTAACTGTTTTCATTCTTTCACTCTGAGCTGCTTTTGTTAGTGAGGTGTGAATGTGGTTCTACTCACAGAGCTTTCAGTTCTAATGCATTAGTGATGTCAGTTTTATCTTCTTTTTCTTTCTGAGATGGGGTTTATGGACTCGTTTTGCTGATTGGAATTCATGTTTTTCAGCACATTCTGTATCTGTGCAGGACCTGCTGTTCTGTCTTTCTAACGAATAAAGCTTTTTATGTTGGTTTACTGTTGGGGTGGTCATTTTTGTTCTGCCTGTTCTGGTCTGTTAAGATCTTTGTTGTGCTTGTGTTTTAATTTCTCTTTGAGGGACTGTGGTGTCGAACATTGAGCTCTAATCCACATCAGCACTCCCTCATATATGATCCTTTTGTCCAGATGAGGGACAGTGTGTAATTTCAGAATTTTAACTAATGAATTGGACTGTGGACTCTTAACAGGTCTCAGCTGATTGGTCAGATTTGGAGACGAGAAACATTACATATTATATTTTTAACAAAACTATATTTTATTCAAATTTTGATGACAACTATTCAACTACAACTAATATTTCCATAAACATCTGTTATTCTAAACATCATGTTTAGGACAACTGACATTTGAGGAATAAGAGTTTATAAAGCATTGATGTAGGTTTGTACCTGCTTATCTAGTTTCCTGAAGTTTTATGAATACTTGCCTTTATTGAAGTGATACTGGGAAATATTTTACACTTTGGGAAGCAGCTCTTATAGTAAAAATCCCTTTACTTTTGTCCTTGTCTCACAGTGCCTTACACTACTGAGTTCACAGAGTTTGTTGGCCTAAATCTGACCCCAGAGGATAGCAAGTAGTTGCACCTGCAGTTCCATTCTTACTTGCTTGCGTTATCTCATGAGTTCCCAGAAAACATTCAGCAGAAAAGAGGTACATCATTAATTGAACAATAGTGCTCATAGACGACCGGTAGCAACAGTTACAGTTCTAATTAGGCAGCTGCACTCATAATTGGGAAGCTGGATGGGAGCAACACCTTGAAATACCGGTGGTAGATAAGATATGCAGTCATCAGTGAAAAACACTTATAATTGGGAGCCTGGATGGGTGGAAGCCTGAAATATTTGAATGCTTGAATTGTAGTACATGCATTTGTATACAGTAGATTAGATTACTGTAATGCCCTACTTTCTGGAAGCTCTCAGGGCACATTAAGCACCCTACAGCGCATTCAGAACACAGCCGCTAGGATTGTTAACAGGAGCAGGAAGTACGACCACATATCTCTCATACTCTCCTCGCTTCACTGGCTTCCTGTTAGGTACAGGGCTGACTTCAAGGTCCTCTTCTTAACCTACAAGGCACTTAAAAGTCTTGCCCCAATATACCTAACCGAACTGCTTAATGCCTATATACCTAATGGTATATAGGCATTATATACCTAGCCTAGCGGTTAGGGCGTTAGCTGCATGATCGGAGGATCGGGGGTTCAAACCCCTTCCCAATAGGTTGCCCTGAGGTACCCCTGAGCAAGGTACCGTCCCCATCACTGCTCCCCGGGCACTTTCAATAGCTGCCCACTGCTGCACGGGTTTGAGTGTGCATGGGTTAAATGCAGAGGTCCAATTTCGTTTTGGTTCATGTGTGCTGTGCTGTGCTGTGACCTCGCAATGACAAGGGTTGTCACTTTCACTTTCACCTAATCGCCCACTTAGATCCCAGAATAAAGATCTCCTAATTATCCCTTGCATAAATAAATGTATAGGAGCACGAGCTTTCAGTTACAGGGCCCCTAGATTGTAGAATAGCTTGCCTGCTTATGTACGGGATGCCGTCTCAGTCTTTAAATCACGGCTGAAGACTTACTTTTTTTTAGTTTTTAGCTTACCCACACCAATCACCATAGTGCACCACTACTAATGTCGCTGGTGCTGCTGTACATGCCATCGCACTGTATTGTTTCATTTCTGTGTCTGTCACTACTGGATCCTGCTCATTACTGACCCCCTCATTCCATTTCTCTCCCCACATGTCCGGGGGGACCGCTGTGGTCATTGCCTGAGTCCAATGATGAACTACCATCTGGTCTCGGCGGTGCATCCGATGCTCCAAGGGATCCTGGCGGCTCATCGATACCTGGAACCACACCCGACTTGCTGAGCCTGGGAAGCAGCTTGGGACTCTTTACTATGCCTGGAGTTTAAAACCAAACTAACTTTGTACTGCTAGTATACCCAAGGGGGTTGGGTAGCCAGTCGACCTTGGACCCTCCGAGGTTTTTTTCTCCACATAGTGGAGTTTTTGGTTCCTCTCCTTCGTAGTCATCTGGCTTTAACTTCTAGCACTATAACCTGTCTACCATCTACCACCAATGTAAAGTGCCTTGGGGTAACTCTGTTGTAAAAGGCGCTATACAAGAATAAATTGAACTGAATTGAATTGAAATATAGGTGGTAGATAAGACAGGAAGGCATCAGTGAGAAGACCTATGTCTATTGGTGGGAAAGGGGTAAAGGTGGGGGAACTGAGGTTTTAATCATGACAGCATTGAATATTATTGGTGGAAAACTATTAATGGGATGGATTTATGTAAATTTTAAAGGTGAATGAAATGTATTTAAAGTCCAGAGTTGGGATGAGCATTTGGAGCTGCTCCCACTGGACCACGCCTGCTGAAACTCTTCAGTAAATTTTTGTGCCGCATCTCTCTGACTTTATTTTGGACTTTGTTTGATTTCTGACTTAGAAAAAGTTCCAGACTTAGGCTTACAATTCACTCTGTGCTCACACGTTAATGAGATCGCAGAGGAAAAAAGGGGTTTTTGGAGGAAGATCTGAGAAATAGACTTTTTCTTGTGAATCCAAGATGGCGGCGCGGTAACACGCAGCGGCCGCTCCGGGGTCCAAACTTTGGTGCTAAAGTCTGTAAAAAGTCTTTCATCCGACTACTTTTCACCATAAGACTTGCACATGAGCGTCACATCTGTGAATGCTCTTAAACTTAACCGCCAAACACTGCTGGAGCTCAGGAATCAGCCAGGATTCAGTCTTCCAGCGACTCTCCGAACAACGCTACGGGAGCTCGGCGTGCTGAGAAGACCAGGCCTTCAGTCCACGAGATCGCCTGCTGAACCTGGCCGACTGAGAGGACATAGGAAGCAGTGTGAGAGGAAACAGAAACGCGGCAAGCGTGCTGGGGTCCGGGCTCAGCTCAAGGCTAATGCTAGCCGACCGGCTATCCCGTCCGTCCTCCTCGCCAATGTCCGCTCCCTGGATAATAAACTGGACTGTATACGACTCCAGCTGAACACCCAGCGTAGGTATAGAGACTGCTGTGTTTTTGTTTTTACGGAGACATGGCTCAGCGACAGCGTTCCGGACACCGCCATCCAGATCGCCGGACTCTCCGCGTTTCGCACGGACAGAAACTCCGCTCTGTCCGGAAAGACTCGCGGAGGGGGGCTGTGTGTTTACGTAAACACACAATGGTGTACAAACGCTGTGCTGGTCTCTACACACTGTTCCACACTGCTGGAGGTGATAACAGTCAGGTGCAGACCGTTTTATTTGCCCAGGGAGTTCTCTACAGTGTTTATTTCGGCGGTATACATCCCACCCAGCGCTAGTGCTAACAGCGCTAATGCTAACAGCGCGCTGGCTGAACTTTATGGAATTATCAGCGGACTCCAAAACTATCACCCAGACGGATTATTTATTGTTGCCGGAGATTTCAACCATGCAAATCTCAGGTCAGTTCTCCCTAAATTCCATCAACATGTGAACTTTGCGACGAGGGGGGAAAACACGCTGGACTGTGTTTACACAAACCTGGCCGGCGCGTACAGAGCGGAGCCCCGCCCCCACCTCGGACACTCAGACCACATCTCTGTGCTGCTGATCCCAGCGTACAGACCCATCGTCAGGCGCGTGAGACCCACCCTGAAGCAAGTAAAGACCTGGCCCACAGGAGCCATCTCTGCTCTTCAGGACTGCTTCGAACGCACCGACTGGGACATGTTTAGGGAGGCTGCAACCTACGGTGACTCCATCGACCTGGAGGAGTACACAGCTTCAGTGACTGGCTACATCAGCAAGTGCCTTGAGGATGTTACTGTCTCCAAGTTCATCATAACACGACCCAACCAAAAGCCATGGATGACCGTGGAGCTGCGCAGACTCCTGAGAACCCGGGACAAGGCCTTCAAGTCAGGGGACGAGGCCGCCCTAAGAAAAGCGAGGGCAAACCTGTCTCGGGCCATCAGAGCGGGGAACGAGTTCACGCAGAGAGAATCCATGGCCACTTCAAGAACACTGGTGACACACGGCGCATGTGGCAGGGCATCCAGGCCCTCACCAACTACAGGACATCTCCACCTGCCTGTGACGGTGACCCCTCCCTCCCAGATGCGCTGAACCACTTCTACGCACGGTTTGATGCAGCGAACGACACAAGAATGAGGAAGACCACCCCTCCTCCGAACGACCAGATTCTCCGTCTGACCACAGCCGAGGTGAGAAGATCTCTTCTCAGAGTCAACCCACGGAAAGCTGCCGGTCCAGACAATATTCAAGGTCGTGTGCTCAGAGGATGTGCAGAACAGCTGGCAGTTGTTCTCACTGACATCTTCAACACCTCTCTGAGCACCACTGTTGTTCCAAGGTGCTTCAAGACCACCAGCATCATTCCAGTGCCTAAGAAACCATCCATCTCCTGCCTCAACGACTATCGTCCCGTCGCACTCACACCCATCATCATGAAGTGCTTCGAGAAGCTGGTCATGAGGCACATCAAGTCCCAGATCCCCTCCTCACTAGACCCCCTGCAGTTTGCGTATCGTCCCAACCGTTCAACGGACGATGCAATCTCCACCACCGTCCATCTGGCCCTTTCTCATCTTGACAGAAAGGACAGTTACGTCAGAATGCTGTTCATCGACTACAGTTCAGCATTCAACACCATCATCCCTCAGCACCTGAGTGAGAAGCTGAGGCTGCTGGGCCTGAACACCTCCCTCTGTAACTGGATCCTGGACTTCCTGACTGGGAGACCCCAGTCAGTCAGGATCAGTAGCAGCACCTCCAACACCATCACACTGAGCACAGGAGCCCCCCAGGGCTGTGTGCTCAGCCCACTGCTGTTCACACTGATGACCCACGACTGTGCAGCCAAGCACAGCTCGAACCACATCATCAAATTCGCTGATGATACAACCGTGGTGGGTCTGATCAGCGGTGGAGACGAGGCAGCTTACAGAGAGGAGATACAAGAGCTGACGGACTGGTGCAGAACCAACAACCTGTCTCTGAACGTCGACAAGACTAAAGAGATGGTTGTTGACTTCAGGAGATCACGTCGGGACCACACTCCACTTATCATCAACACCTCACCTGTGGAGTTGGTCCAGAGCACCAAGTTTCTTGGTGTTCACATCACCGACAACCTCACGTGGTCCCTCAACACCAGCTCCATCACAAAGAAAGCCCAGCAACGCCTCTACTTCCTGCGCAGACTGAGGAAAGCCCATCTCCCACCTTCCATCCTCACCATCTTCTACAGAGGAACCATCGAGAGCATCCTGAGCGGCTGCATTACTGCCTGGTACGGGAATTGCAACGTCTTAGACCGCAAGTCCCTACAACGGGTAGTGAGAACAGCTGAGAAGATCATCGGGGTCTCTCTGCCCTCTGTACAGGACATTTTCACCGCTCGCTGCATCCGCAAAGCAACCAGCATTGTGGATGATCCCTCCCACCCGTCCCACACTCTCTTCTCCCTCCTGCCATCCGGGAAAAGGTTCCGCAGCATACGGGCCTCCACTTCCAGGATGGGAAATAGTTTCTTCCCCCTGGCCATCAGACTGTTGAACTCTGGAACCACCAATATCATGGACTCTTAAAACCCACCAATAGCTTGAACTCTTAAACCCACCACTTCACCCACCACTTCCTCCACTTTTCATTCTGTATTTATTTATTTATCTCGTGTTGCACTCTTGCACTTTAAATACAGTAACACCGCTCCACCACACTACATACACCATAATGTGCCTGGGCTGCTTTGTTCCACAACACTGCAGCCTTCCACGGATGAATGTACTGTCTGTCGTGCCGTCTGTTGTTGTCTGTCTTGTCTGTCTTGTCCGCACTTGTTGCCCCGTGTTGTGTCTTATGTTGTTTTGTGTTTGTCTTGTGTCTTGTCTTGTGTGTAGCACCAGGGTCCTGGAGGAACGTTATTTTGTTTCACTGTGTACTGTGTATATGGCTGAAATGACAATAAAATCCTACTTGACTTGACTTGACTTGACTTTTTCTACTATTTGTTGTTGAAAAGAAAATCACGGAAATGAATTTCATAATTTTGTATCTAAAAATAATTCAATTCAGTGAAACAGCTTAAAATGATTTTATAAATACACTTAAAATAACAAAAGAAATGGTGATACTTGTTCCTTGAACAACATATCTACCTCCAGAACATGCTGACGTGTGTGTCTGACAATATTAAAGAGTTTTCAAAACTTCAAGATGAGGACAGAATTGGAACACTGTCGTATAGCACTGCTTTGATGCCTTAAAAATTCTCTATTGTTCTCCATAAATATGATGAAAAAAGTAATTATGTTCCAAAAAGCAGATAAAGAGATCCCAATTAAAGTGACAAAATTCTATACTTGTTTTTTTAATTTATAAGTAAATGATCGATATTACATTTGTGTGTTTCAAAAATGTTTCAAAAACATATTTCCTCTGGACTTCTGACTTAGTCATGTCATCTTTAGTAAACTGTAGATGTCCAGAAATGCTCTTTATGTGGAGATCGGATTTTCTCCTTTACATCCCTGCCCTGCACACATCAGTGTTTTTCAGTGTTCTCCTTCTTCTGATGGTGAACTCATGAAACAGAAAAGTTGCCAATGCGAGAGTGGCTTTTACATGGAAGTCTTCCTGCATTCCTTCCTAACCTTACAAACTCCTGAACACCTTGCTTTTTCATGAGCTTCTCAGAAAGCACCTGTGGATGTTCCAGGATCAGCATTCATAATCAGTTGTTGTGATCAGGGGTTAGTTTGTGTCTTGTGTCATCATTTAATACAAAATGCCTAACTCTGAATTCACCTTCAGATAAACTGCAAATCACAGATTTTTAAGCAACACTGTATTTTCTCTTTGACTCTTCTCAGGTAAGATAAAGTTTAAAAACACTGAAAGCTTTTTTTTCTTGCAGGACAGATGACAGTACAGCATTAAGGAGCTGAAGGTCTAAAAGCACAAGTCCAACAGCGCCACCTTCTGGAAAAAGTGAGATTCTGTCTGAATAGTATGAAATGTTTTTGTACAGTGGAGCTGGGTTTCCTGTCACTGTGGGCTGCAGGGCACAGTAGTAGAGAGCAGAGTCTGATACTGCAGCAGAGGTGATCAACAGATCCAGTCTTTTTAAAGTCCTGTCCACTTCAGCTCTCAGTGTTCCGACACTCGCATGATTAGATCCTGAGAAAATCACCAGTAACTGCTGTGGTCTGGATCCAGGATACTGACGATACCAATACAGATAGTCCACATTTCCATCATACTTGCAGGAGAGATTCGCTGTCTTGCCTTCATAAATCTGCGTTTTGTTCTCCAGTGGTTTTATTGACTGTGCAGAACACTTCCCTGTGAAGAAAAGAGACTTTGAATCAAAATTGTATAAATCACTCACTTCTACTTAAAAGTCTTCAACATTTGATGTCTAAACAAACTAATCACTTTTCAAGTACTTAGATAAAGGTCTACAAGAAAATAGAAAATCTGGAAAAATAGATTTATAAACAGAGAAGACTCTTTAACACAGATAAAAATGTAGTAATGGACACATACTCATCACCATCACAACCACAGCCAGAGAGAACAGAAACATCATGATGCTCCAGTGTTCTCATCATGAGGAGAAGTTCAGCTGCTACTTTTCAAGCAGGTACAGACTCCTCCCCTACATTTATCAGTGTGTGTGTGTGTGTGTGTGTGTGTGTGTGTGTGTGTGTGTGTGTGTACATTATAAGGAGGGAGGAACAAAGCTAAGGAGAAGAACACAGCTCCCCATCATAAAATTAAGTTTTATTTTGTTTCTCTCTGAGCTGCTTTTGTTAGTGCAGAGGGTGTTTTGGGGCAGCAGTGTCCTAGTGGTTAGGGACTAGGCCCCAGGATCGGAAGATTGTGAGTTTGAATCCCAGACTAGTAGATTGCCTTGAGATACGCTTGAACAAGGTACCATCCCTGTCACTGCTCCCTGGGCTCTTTCAATAGCTGCCCCCTGCTGCGTGTGTTTGTGTTCACTGCGTGTTGTGCCGTGTACTCACAATGACAAGAATGGTCACTTTCATTTAATCTTAAACACCGAAAGAAGACACTTATGGATAAAAAACAAAGGTTTTGTATTAAACCTCAAGGAGGATACTCCAAACATTGCATTGTTAGGTGCAAAACTACAAATGAACTTTTCACAAATTTCAAAGATTGTTTAAGTTTTAACAGCCCAGTGTCTGGAAAGTCCTCTCAGAACAATCTTTTAGAAGGTCTTGTTCATTGATTTAACTCAGAAAGAAATTTTATTGTAATCATCATGATGATGGCTGACTTTTTAAGACATAAAACAGCTTGAGGACGGAAGAAGCTGACGGTCTAAAAGTTCAATTCAAACAGCTCCACCTTCTGGAAAAAGTAAGATTCAGTCTGATTCATGTGAAATGTTTTTGTACAGTGGAGCTGGGTTTCCTGTCACTGTGGGCTCCAGGGCGCAGTAGTAGAGAGCAGAGTCTGATACTGCAGCAGAGGAGATCAACAGATCCAGTCTTTTTTCACTTTCATCCTCTTTCATCCACTTTCAGCTCTCAGAGTTCCCTGGCTCACATGTTTTTGTGATGGGTAGATCATCAGTAATTGCTCTGGTCTGGATCCAGGATACTGACGATATACAGATTTCTCACAGCACTATTAATACTTGCAGGAGAAATTTGCTGTCTCATCTTCAAGAACCTGCTTGATGTTCCCTAGTGGTTCTATTGACTGTGCAGAACACTTCCCTGTGAAGAAGAAAGACTTTGAATCAATAAATAATTAAATTCCGCTTGAAAGTCTTTAATATTTCCTGTCTAAACTAATCTGACGTGAACATTACTGAACACAGCTGCATGAGATGAAAAGATGATGTGGATGTATAAACAGAGAAAAGAGTCTAACACAGATATAAATGTAGTAAAGGACACATACTCATCACCATCATAACCACAGCCATAGAGAACAGAAACATTATGATGCTCCAGCGTTCACATCATGAGGAGAAATTTAGCTGCTACTTTTCAAGCAAGTACAGACTCCTCCTACTTATCAGTGTGTGTGTGTGTGTGTGTTTGTGTGTGTATGTTTGTGTGAGTGAGTGAAATGTACATGATATGCAAATGGCATATGTAGATGTTTGAAATAAGGAGAATGAATCAGTTAAACTCAGCTGAACTACATGAACTACAGCTCTGTGTGATAAAATTATGTTTAATTCTAGATCATGGTCATGAGTTGTAACTGTTTTCATTCTTTCACTCTGAGCTGCTTTTGTTAGTGAGGTGTGTATGTGGTTCTACTAACAGAGCTTTCAGTACTAATGCATCAGTGATGTCAGGTTAATAGTTTTATCTTCTTTTTCTGACTGAGATGTGGTTTATGGACTCGTTTTGCTGATTGGAATTCATTTTTTTCAGCACATTCTGTTTCTGTGCAGGACCTGCTGTTCTGTCTTTCTAATGAATAAAGCTATTTATGTTGGTTTACTGTTGGGGTGGTCATTTTTGTTCTGCCTGTTCTTGTCTGTTAAGATCTTTGTTGTGCTTGTGTTTTAATCTCTCTCTGAGGGACTGTGGTGTGGAACATTGAGCTCTAATCCACATCAGCACTCCCTCATATATGATCCTGTTGTCAGGATGAGGGACATTGTGTAATTTAAGAATTTTAACTAATGAATTGGACTGTGGACTCTTAACAGGTCTCAGTTGATTGGTCAGATTTGGAGAAAAGAAAAATTACATATTTAAATTTTAACAAAACTATATTTCATTCATATATTTCCAGAAATATCTGTTATTCTAAACATTAAGTTTATGACAACTGACATTTTAGGAATAAGACTTTATAAAGCATTGATGTAGGTTTGTGCCTGCTTATCTAGTTTCCTGAAGTTTAATGAATACTTGCCTTTATTGAAGTGATACTGGGAAATATTTTATACTTTGGGAAGCAGCTCTGTGCTCACATGTTAATGAGATCAGAGAGGAACAAAATGGTTTTTGGAGAAAGATCTGAGAAATAGACTTTTTCTACTATCTGTTGTTGAAAAGAAAATCACGGAACTGAATTGATAATTTTGTATCTAACAATAATTCAATTCAGTGAAACAGCTTAAAATGATTTTATAAATACACTTAAAATAACAGTAAAAATGGTGATACTTATTCCTTGAACAACTTATCTACCTCCAGAACATGCTGACGTGTGTGTCTGACAATATTAAAGAGTTTTCAACACCTCAGGATCAGGACAGAATTGGAACACTGTCGTATAGCACTGCGTTGATGCCTTCAGAATTCTCTATTGTTCTCCATAAATATGATGAAAAAAGTAATTATGTTCCAAAAAGCAGATAATGAGATCCCAATTAAAATGACAAAATTCTATACTTGTTTTTTTAATTCATAAGTAAATGATCAGATATTACATCTGTGTGTTTCAAAAATGTTTCAAAAACATATTTCCTCTGGACTTCTGACTTTTTCATGTCATCTTTAGTAAACTGTAGATGTTCAGAAATGTTCTTTATGTGGAGACATATTTTCTCCTTACAACCCTGCCCTGCACACATCAGTGTTTTTCAGTGTTCTCCTTCTTCTGATGGTGAACTCATGAAACAGAAAAGTTACCAATGCGAGAGTGGCTTTTACATGGAAGTCTTCCTGCAGTCCTTCCTAACCTTACAAACTCCTGAACACCTTGCTTTTTCATGAGCTTCTCAGAAAGCACCTGTGGATTTTCCAGGATCAGCATTCATAATCATTTGTTGTGATCAGGGGTTAGTTTGTGTCTTGTGTCATCATTTAATACAAAATGCCTAACTCTGAATTCACCTTCAGATAAACTGCAAATCACAGATATTGAAGCATCACTGTATTTTCTCTTTGACTCTTCTCAGGTAAGATAAAGTTTAAAAACACTGAAAGCTTTTTGTTCTTGCATGACATTACAGTATTAAGGAGCTGAAGGTCTAAAAGCACAAGTCCAACAGCTCCACCTCCCAGAAAAAGTGAGATTCTGTCTGATTCATATGAAATGTTTTTGTACAGTGGAGCTGGGTTTCCTGTCACTGTGGGCCTCAGGCCGCAGTAGTAGAGAGCCGAGTCTGATACTGCTGCAGAGCAGATCAACAGATCCAGTTTTTTTAAAGTCCTGTCCACTTCAGCTCTCAGTGTTCCTTCAATCACATTATTTGATCCTGGATAAATCTCCAGTAACTGCTCTGGTTCAGTAACTGAGACACAAGGTACTACTGGAGCTCCACTGATTCACTGGGACGAGTAGGAACACTCCTGCTTTCTGTTTTAGCTTCCTTCATTTAGGCCAACTCATCATTGTTAGACATTAGGCTGACCAGTCTCACAGAGCTTCCTTTCTTACAGTCCAGAACATGTGGAATGGCTTCCTCAGTATAATTGTTTAGGGTGTAGTTGAGTGCATAAACAACTTGAACAGGTAGAAAATGAAATAAATACACAATCTAAACAGAGAGAACAGGAAGCTCTCAGGCAGCAGCCGTGTTATCGTAGATCAAATGTCATCTTCCTAGGTCAGCTGTGATGCTTTTACTCACATCAACCCACAAACCCACCGTGAAGCTGCCCTCTTCTGGGAGATTTCCATCATTACATCTCTGCGGGTGAAACAGAGAACTGTTCTGCAGTGATGTTCATCTACATGCAGAGGTGGCAAATATAAACACATTCTTAACTTTAACATTAAAGAAGTACAGACATTTTTTATAAATTACATTAGTAAAAGTGATGTTCTGTTTTCTTTACTCAGTAGAAGAGGAAAAGTGCAGGTTTTGAAATGAACTCTTCATCATTAACATGGATATTAAGAAGATGAAAAGTACATTAGAGGTTCAGAGGACCTCTTATGATGTATAAAACTTTGGAAGACGTTCTCCCTCGCGCGGACGTGGGTAACCGGGGCCTACCTCTGGAGCCAGGCCTGGAGGTGGGGCCCGCTGGCGAGCGCCTGGTGGTCGGGCCTTCACCCATGGGGCCCGGCCGGGCTTAGCCCGAAGAGGCAACTTGGGTCCCCCTTCCCATGGGCTCACCACCTGTGGGAGGGGCCAAAGAGGTCGGGTGCGTTGTGAGCTGGGCGGTGGCCGAAAACGGGGGCCTTGGCGGTCCGATCCTCGGCTGCAGAAGCTGGCTCTAGGGACGTGGAACGTCACCTCTCTGGTGGGGAAGGAGCCTGAGCTAGTGCGCGAGGTTGAGCAGTTCCAGCTAGATATAGTTGGACTCACCTCGACGCACAGCTTGGACTCTGGAACCAGTCTCCTTGAGAGGGGCGGGACTCTTTTCCACTCTGGAGTTGCCACCGGTGAGAGGCGCCGAGCAGGTGTGGGCATACTTATTGCCCCACGGCTTGGGGCCAGTACATTGGGGTTTACCCCGGTAGATGAGAGGGTGGCGGCCCTCTGCCTTCGGGTCGGGGGACGGGTCCTTAGTGTTGTCTGCGCTTATGCGCCAAACAGCATTCTGGACTACCCACCCTTTCTGGGGTCTCTGGAGGGGGCGCTAGAGAGCGTCCCTCCTGGTGACTCCATCGTTCTGCTGGGGGACTTCAATGCTCACGTGGGTAATGACAGTGACACCTGGAAGGGCGTAATTGGGAGGAATGGCCCCCCCCGATCTGAACCAGAGCGGTGTTTTGTTATTGGACTTTTGTGCTCATCACGGATTGTCCATAACGAACACCATGTTCAGGCATAAGGATGTCCACATGTGCACCTGGCACCAGGACACCCTAGGCCGCAGTTCAATGATCGACTTTGTGGTCGTGTCATCGGACTTGCGGCCCCATGTCTTGGACACTCGGGTAAAGAGAGGGGCGGAGCTGTCAACCGACCATCACCTGGTGGTGAGTTGGCTTCGTTGGTGGGGGAGGATGCCGGTCAGACCTGGTAGGCCCAAAGCATCGTGAGGGTCTGCTGGGAACGTCTGGCAGAGTCCCCTGTCAGGACAAGCTTCAACTCCCACCTCCGTCAAAGCTTTAACCACGTCCCGGGGGAGGTGGGGGACATTGAGTCTGAATGGACTATGTTCCGCGCCTCCATTGTCAAGGCGGCTGACCGGAGCTGTGGCCGGGAAGTGGTCGGTGCCTGTCGCGGTGGCAACCCTAGAACCCGTTGGTGGACACCAGCGGTGAGGGATGCCATCAAGCTGAAGAAGGAGTCCTACCGGGCCTTTTTGGCCAGTGGGGCTCCGGAGGCAGCTGATAGGTACCGACAGGCCAAGCGGAATGCGGCTCTGGTGGTTGCTGAGGCAAAAACTCGGGCATGGGAGGAGTTTGGAGAGGCCAAGGAGAAGGACTTCCAGACGGCTTCGAGGAAATTCTGGTCCACCATCCGGCATCTCAGGAGGGGAAAGCAGTGCACGGTCAACACAGTGTATAGTGGGGATGGTACGCTGCTGACCTCGACTCGGGACGTTGTGGGTCGGTGGGGGGAGTACTTCGAAGACCTTCTTAATTCCACCAACATGCCTTCCGAGGAGGAAGCAGAGCCTGGGGATATCGAGGTGGACTCTTCCATCTCTGGGGTCGAGGTTGCCAAGGTGGTCAAAAAGCTCCTTGGTGGCAGGGCTCCGGGAGTGGATGAGATCCACCCAGAGTTCCTCAAGGCTCTGGATGTTGTAGGACTGTCATGGCTGACACGCCTCTGCAACATCGCATGGACATCGGGGACGGTGCCTCTGGATTGGCAAACCGGGGTGGTGGTCCCCCTCTTTAAGAAAGGGGACCGGAGGGTGTGTTCCAATTATTGAGGGATCACACTTCTCAGCCTCCCGGGGAAAGTCTATTCAGGGGTCCTGGAAAGGAGGGTCCGTCGGATAGTCGAACCTCAGATCCAGGAGGTGCAATGTGGTTTTCGTCCAGGTCGCGGAACAGTGGACCAGCTCTACACCCTTAGCAGGGTCCTGGAGGGTGCATGCGAGTTTGCCCAACCAGTTTACATGTGCTTTGTGGACTTGGAGAAGGCATTCAACCGTGTCCCTCGGGGGCTCCTGTGGGGAGTACTCCAGGAGTATGGGGTATCGGATTCCCTGTAAAGGGCTGTCCGGTCCCTGTACAACCGGTGTCAGAGCTTGGTCCGCATTGCCGGCAGTAAGTCGGACCTGTTCCCGGTGAGGGTTGGACTCCGCCAGGGCTGCCCTTTGTCACCGATCCTTTTCATAACTTTTATGGACAGGATTTCTAGGCGCAGCCAGGGTGTTGAGGGGGTCCGGTTTGGTGGGCTCAGGATTGGGTCTCTGCTTTTTGCAGATGACGTTGTCCTGTTGGCCTCATCATGCCGTGACCTTCAGCACTCTCTGGATCGGTTCGCAGCCGAGTGTGAAGCGGCTGGGATGAGAATCAGCAGCTCTAAATCTGAGGCCATGGTCCTCAGTCGGAAAAGGGTGGAATGCCCTCTCAGGATTGGGAGTGAGACCTTGCCCCAAGTGGAGGAGTTTAAGTATCTTGGGATCTTGTTCACGAGTGAGGGTAAGATGGAGCGGGAGATCGACAGGCGGATCGGGGCAGCTTCTGCAGTGATGCGGGCTCTGCATTGGTCCGTCATGGTGAAGAAGGAGCTGAGCCAGAAGGCAAAGCTCTCAATTTACCAGTCGATCTACGTTCCCACCCTCACCTATGGTCACGAGCTGTGGGTAGTGACCGAAAGAACGAGATCGCGAATACAAGCGGCCGAAATGAGTTTCCTCCGCAGGGTGTCTGGACTCTCCCTTAGAGATAGGGTGAGAAGCTCAGCCATCCAGGAGGGGCTCAAAGTAGAGCCGCTGCTCCTCCGCATCGAGAGGAGTCAGATGAGGTGGCTCGGGCATCTGATTAGGATGCCCCCTGGACGCCTCCCTGGTGAGGTGTTCCGGGCACGTCCCACTGGAAAGAGATCCCGGGGAAGACCCAGGACATGCTGGAGAGACTATGTCTCTCGGCTGGCCTGGGAACGCCTTGGGATCCACCCGGAGGAGCTGGAAGAAGTGGCCGGAGAGAGGGAAGTCTGGGCATCCCTGCTGGAGCTGCTGCCCCCGCGACCCGACCTCGGATAAGCGGAAGAAAATGGGTGGATGGATGAAAAGTACATTAATTCAAGCTTCTGGCTAAACATTGATTTGTGATGCTGGTGATGACGTGTGTGGAGTTATATAAATATTTATTATAAAGTGATGATCCATGTTATCCCAGTGAGATTTCAAAATATACCAAAGAGCATCTTTGTTACCAAATGCTTGGCTTTCTCCATTTTCTGGTGCCCCCCATAAATGCAGGGCAGGTCTGTGAAAGGTGACATTTGAAAAATCTTCAGTATTCATGTTCAACTTTACTTGATCTCAAAACAAAAACATCATGATGCTCCAGTGTTCACATGATGAGGAGAGGCTTAGCTGCTACTTTTCAAGCAGGTAAAGACCTACATTCCTACATTTTTCAGTGGGAAATATCAGAGCAGAGAAAGCTTAGGAGAAGAAGACAGTTCTCGAAGTTCCCAGAGAACAAAGTTGATTTTTTGTAATGATAATTACTTATATCTACTTTCATTGTTTCACTCTGAGCTGCTTTTGTTAGTTTGATGTTTATGTGGTTCTAATGTACATTTAGTTCTAAAGTACAGATGATGGGAGTTTTTCAGTTTATGTCATTCAGTGTAACTCTGTTGACTGGGCGATCAGTTTTCTGTTTGAGTGCAGACTTCCTGCTCTTTGAGAAGGGTGAATATGTGCTATGAGTATGTGCTGAATAAACTAAACATGGGGATGTGGGGATAAAACTGCACTCTTTTCTGTTTAAAACTGCAAATAAGCTTCCTTGTGCAAAGGTTAAACTGGCTGTAACTCAGCAAGTCCATCATAAAGCTGCCATCCTCCTTCATCACATCTCTGTGTATGAAACTGAGGGAACTGCTCAAACAAATACAAACTCACTCAAATCATGAATCTACAGTGAGGGAACAAAAGTCAAAGTCCATTGTTAGTATTTGGCACATCTTCCAATTCTTTACTGTAATGACAGTTTAGTCTCAGACTCACTTGGACTCTGCAAGCTTCTGGAAAACCTGTGGAAAATCTGAAAGGTATCAGTTGCTGTACAAACATCAGCATCATAATGGTGGGTGGCGGTGGTCTAGTAGTAGGGTACTGTTGACCTATGGCTCAAGAGGTCCCCAGTTCGAATCCCACCTCTGGTACTAGCACCACTGGGTCCCTGGATAAGAGCGTCTGTAAAATACTGCAAATGAAAATGCAATGATGTCTAAAATAGTGGAAAGACGCAAAGCACAAACAGCCAAGACTAAACCACCAATCACATCAAACACACCCTGCTACCAACCAACATTCATATGACTACAATAATGTGTTACCTGGTAACAATCACCTAGGGGTATCCCAAAGTCCCAGTCCACTCCAGGGTCCCATTGTCATAGGAACAGTCTTTTGTACCTGGTACGGAGACCTGACCGACAGTGTTTACATGACTAACAGTACTGTGCAAAAGTATTAGGCAGGTGTGAAAAAATGCTGTAAACAAAGAATGCTTTCTGAAATGGAAATGTTCATTTATTTTCATCAATCAACAAACTGCACTGAATGAACAAAAGAGAAATCTAAATCAAATCAATATTTGGTGTGACCACCCTTTGCCTTCAAACAGCATCAGTTCTTCTAGGTACACTTGCACAGTTTTTGAAGGAACTTGGCTGGTAGGTTGTTCCAAACATGACTGTGTTTCAACCCCCGTGTGACATTGATGATCATCAGCACCTGTTTGGTAAAATTGGTGGATCATACACCGACTATAATCCTACAAAATCCCAGACTTTGTGCAAGTGTACCTAGAAGAATATAATATAATATCCATCCATCCATTTTCTGCCGCTTGTCCCAAACGGGGTCGCGGGGGAGTGCTGGTGTCCAACCCAGCGCACACAGGGCAAGGACGGGGGACGCACCCCGGACAGGTCGCCAGCCCATTGCAGGGAGGAGCGGAATGGGGATGGCACCTTGCTCAAGGGTACCTCAGGGCAACCCATTGGGAAGGGGTTCGAACACCCGATCCTCCATAATATAATATATATATACATATATATAAGAACTTAAAGTATGTTGCAGCACTGTTTAAGAAGGCTCAAAAAGTTAATCGCTAATTCTCCACTGAAGACATGAGGCAGTGACCTAGAGGTACTGTACTCAGTTACAGATCATAAGATCGTTAGTTTAACCCTGGCTCTGTTCTACTTCCAGCTCTAGCACTATTTGAGCTTCTAAGCATAGCCTTCCATCAGAAAGATGAAGCTGTTATTGGTCCAGGCAAGAAAACAGTCATGCAAAGCCAGTAAAGCAAATGGTCACATTCGGGAATGTCCACGTCGAAGCCCTGTTTAAATCTCATAGAAATACTTTAGGAATCGTGAAGTTGCAGTGGATGCAAAAATTTAAAAGAACATTTTAAAAATTGAACAAGTGGGGAAGATATATCTCAGTCATTGTTGAAGACTTACAAAAAACTGGAAAGGATACCTACAAAAATATTTCTGTCAAGATAGAAGTTACCAAAAGCCTCTAACAATATACAAAAATATGTAGATACTGTGGTCTGTGGAGACGCTATCAGCCATATTTTCTGCATTTGTCTGCATGGTTTGCTTAAAAAAAGAGCAACACCTGACAGGAAACACACTACAAAACCACTTCACCTCATCACCCAATCAGTTTTTGTACAGTGGAGCTGGGTTTCTCATCACTGTGGGATCCAGAGCGCAGTAGTAGAGAGCAGAGTGTGATACTGCAGCAGAGGAGATCAGTAGTTCCACTCTATCGTTCTGAACTTTAGCAGAGAATCCAGGCGGTGTGTTACTCAACCCCCCCGATGGAGTTATATAAAGGAGAAAGTCCAGTTTAGATGATGGATATTGGCGATACCACTGAATGCTGTCTACATTGCTGCCACTGTAGCTGCAGGAGAGAGAAACACTCTCATCCACTGAAACTTGCTTCTTAGTGTCCAATGACTTGATTGAATTTGAATCTGCTTCACCTGATAAAAAACAGAACCACATTTTCAGTCCAAGTCAAGTCTACAAATGAAAATCACTGTAACAGATTAGTTTTAATAAACATGTCATTCAAACACAGTAAGCATGTGATTCTCACTCACCTACAAGCAGCAGAAACAGTAAATGAGCAAATGGCAGCATGATGGTTGATCCTCTCTGTTTAGTGAAAGACTGAGAGCACAGCCAAAAGGAAAATGAAAAGGAAGGAGGAACAGTAGAGTGTAAGAGCCCCACCTCATTCACCACAACCTCTCCTACACATCAGTGCAGTGGAGATCATCAGGGCAGGACGGGTGCCCCGGAAGGAACAAGCTCTTACATGTTAAGTGCAGGATTTTTTGAAAAGAAAAGTCTTTGACTAACTGAAGGAGGTGGAAAACAAAGCTGTTTCCGACATTGTTTTAATAAATGTAACTGTTTGGTGCTGATCTGATCTTTGTGTGCAGCATAAAGGCTAAACACAATTTCACTGTTTAAATTCAGAGGAATCAGATCACAGAGTTTCATGAGATAAACAGATTCTACTGATCCACTGAAACAACATTGATTTATGGTTTTATATAAGATAATGACATGTCTAGTGAAAGATTTGGACACTTTTAAGGCGACATGAACATAAACATTTACTGTCAACTTACATAAAGTCATGACACAATCTAACAAACCTACATGAGCCATTTCATGATTTCTGAACAGACAGAAGAGAATGTTTCCAGAAGTTTGGCTCAAATCACTCCAACATAAGATTAAAGCATCACTGGAGGAAACCCAAGAGATACTCAGTCTACTCAAATGATCCAGCAGCTCTCAGAAATGGAAAACTCAACTAGTGATGTACTGAAACCAGTCCTGTAGAACTAAACACACTGGAGCAGGAGACTCAGCTCTGAATGATCCTTAATCTTTAATCAGGGGTAGGGGTGGGGGTGGTCTAGTGGTAGGGTACTAGCTTATGGACCTCTGGCTCAAGAGGTTCAAATCCTGTTATGTGCACCTGTACTGGGGAAAGAGGAAGACACCTGAGCAGGATCGCCGCACTGTCTAGTCTGCCTCCCGCTGAGAGAAGCACAGCTCAGACAGACCAGGAGTATGAACAAGAAATATGCAACTTTATTACGGAGAAACCCAAACACCAAAGCTAAAGCGTGTTACCATACTAACTCACACACAGGGAAAAGGGGAACAAACAGAGAGACACCCAGACTAACAAGGGACACTGAAGCACATACTGAACCTGAACGAGGAAACTGGGGATCTACCTGAATATACTGGAACCTGCAATTTAACAAAGGATATTAGCGCAGAGGCTAATGCTAACCACTAACAACTACTATCTAGCAGGGTTGAACTTGAATGTAAACAAGGTCATCATCAACACTGTGATCCATATGAAAGCAAACAAATAGTAGACTCTTCTGAGCACAAACTCCAGGTTGCATCATGTAGGGAACCAAAAGGCCAACGCACTCGCTACACGTTGAAATGTTCTATTTGTTCCCCCTTGCTGCAGAGGCTCCACCAATGGTTCCACTTTGGTGATAATTACAGCAAGAGGGTCTTCAGGTGTGTTGGCTCACAACAAATCCCACTTCAAGCACTATCACCAAAACCCTATAAAGGTATTAAAAGTTTATTCTAACAAGTGTCAGTTGTAAATAATGAAAAATTATGCTCAATGCAATGTTAATTTATTCATTTTTAAGGCTTTCTAAAGAAATTACATCTCAAATAAACCTGTATTTCAAATGACCCGGAGCAGCGGTGGCTTAGTGTATGAGGATTTGGCCCCAGGATCAGAAGCTTGTGGGTTCAAATCTCAAACCAGTAGGTTGCCCTTAAGGTACTTTTGAGAAAGGTACTGTCCCAATCACTGCTCCCCAAGCATTTTAAATGTTGGCCCCTGTTACACAGTGTGTATGGGTTAAATGCAGAGCATGTTTTGGGGCAGCAGTGTCCTAGTGGTTAGGGACTAGGCCCCAGGATCGGAAGATTGTGAGTTTGAATCCCAGACTAGTAGGTTGCCTTGACGTACGCTTGAACAAGATACCATCCCTGTCACTGCTCCCTGGGCTCTTTCAATAGCTGCCCCCTGCTGCATGTGTTCGTGTGCTCACAATGACAAGAATTGTCACTTTCATTTCATATTAAACACCAAAATAAGACACTTATGGATGAAAAACAAAGGTTTTGCATTAAACGTCAACCAGGAGACCCCAAAAATTGCATTGTTAGGTGCAAAACTACAAATGAACTTTTCACAAATTTCACAGATTGTTTTGGCTTTAACAGCCCAGTGTCTGGAAAGTCTTCTCAGAACATTCTTTTACAAATTCTTGTTCATTGGCAGTGGTGGCCTAGTGGTTAGGGCGTTAACCACATGATCGGAGGATTGGGGGTTTGAACCCCTTCCAAGTAGGTTGTCCTGAGGTACCCTTGAGCAAGGTGCCGTCCCCATCACTGCTCCCTGGGCGCTTTAAATAGCAGCCCACTGCTGTATGGGTGAAATGCAGAGAACAAATTTCCCATTTGTGGGATTATAAATAAAGGATAATTATTATTGATTTAACTCAAAAAGAAATTTTATTGTCATCATCATGATGATGTCTGACATTCTAAGACATAAAACAGCTTGAGGACAGAAGAAGCTGACGGTCTAAATGTTCAATTCAAACAGCTCCACCTTCTGGAAGAAGTAAGATTCAGTCTGATTCATGTGAAATGTTTTTGTACAGTGGAGCTGGGTTTCCTGTCACTGTGGGCTCCAGGGCACAGTAGTAGAGAGCAGAGTCTGATACCGCAGCAGAGGAGATCAACAGATCCAGTCTTTTTTCACTTTCATGCACTTCAGCTCTCAGAGTTCCCTGGCTCACATTTTTTTGTGATGGAAAAATCACCAGTAAATGCTCTGGTCTGGATCCAGGATACTGACGATACCACTGCAGATTTCTAAGAGCACCATCATATATGCAGGAGAGATTTGCTGTCTCATCTTCAAGAACCTGCTTCATGTTCCCCAGTGGTTTTATTGACTGTGCAGAACACTTCCCTGTAAAGAAGAAATACTTTGAATCAATAAATAATTAAATTCTGCTTGAAAGTCTTTAACATTTCCTGTCTAAATGAATCTGACGTGAACATTACTGAATACAGCTGCATGAGATGAAAATATGATGTGGATGTATAAACAGAGAAAAGAGTCTAACACAGATATAAATGTAGTAAAGGACACATACTCATCACCATCATAACCACAGCCAGAGAGAACAGAAACATCATGATGCTCCAGCGTTCACATCATGAGGAGAAGTTTAGCTGCTACTTTTCAAGCAGGTACAGACTCCTCCTACATTTATCAGTGTGTGTGTGTGTATGTGTGTGTGTGTGTGTGTGAGTGAGATGTACATGATGTGCAAATGGCATATGTAGATGTTTGAAATAAGGAGAATGAACAAGTTAAGCTACAGCTGAACTACATGAACTGCAGCTCTGTGTGATAAAAATTATGTTTCGTTCTCGATCATGGTCATGAGTTGTAACTATTTTCATTCTTTCACTCTGAGCTGCTTTTGTTAGTGAGGTGTGTATGTGGTTCTGCTCACAGAGCTTTCAGTACTAATGCATCAGTGATGTCAGGGTAATAGTTTTATCTTCTTTTTCTTTCTGAGATGGGGTTTATGGACTCGTTTTGCTGATTGGAATTCAGTTTTTTTCAGCACATTCTGTATCTCTACAGGACTGCTGTTCTGTCTTTCTAACGAATAAAGCTTTTTATGTTGGTTTACTGTTGGGGTGGTCATTTTTGTTCTGCCTGTTCTTGTCTGTTAAGATCTTTGTTGTGCTTGTGTTTTAATTTCTCTTTGAGGGACTGTGGTGTCGAACATTGAGCTCTAATCCACATCAGCACTCTCTCATATATGATCCTGTTGTCCAGCTGAGGGACATTGTGTAATTTCAGAATTTTAACTAATGAATTGGACTGTGGACTCTTAACAGGTCTCAGCTGATTGGTCAGATATGGAGAAAAGAAACATTACATATTATAATTTTAACAAAACTATATTTCATTCATATATTGATGCCTACTATTTAACTACAACTAATATTTCCATAAACATCTGTTATTCTAAACATCATGTTTAGGACAACTGACATTTTAGGAATAAGACTTTATAAAGCATTGATGTAGGTTTGTACCTGTTTATCTAGTTTCCTGAAGTTTTATAAATACTTGCCTTTATTGAAGTGATACTGGGAAATATTTTACACTTTGGGAAGCAGCTCTGTGCTCACACGTCAATGAGATCAGAGAGGAACAAAAGGGTTTTTGGAGAAAGATCTGAGAAAAAATTTTTTTCTACTATCTGTTGTTGAAAAGAAAATCACAGAAATTAATTGATAATTTTGTATCTAACAATTCAATTCAGTGAAACAGCTTAAAATGATTTCATAAATACACTTAAAATAACAAAAGAAATGGTGATACTTATTCCTTGAACAACTTATCTACCTCCAGAACATGCTGACGTGTGTGTCTGACAATATTAAAGAGTTTTCAACACCTCAGGATCAGGACAGAATTGGAACACTGTCGTATAGCACTGCTTTGATGCCTTCAAAATTCTCTATTGTTCTCCATAAAAAGTAATTATGTAAGTAATTAAGTAAAGTAAGTAAAGTAATTATATTCCAAAAAACAGATAATGAGATCCCAAATAAAATGACAAAATTCTATAGTTGTTTTTTAATTTATATATATAATTATAAATATATAATTTATATAAGTAAATGATAAAATATTACATCTGTGTGTTTCAAAAGTATTTCAAACACATATTTTCTCTGGACTTCTGCTTATTCATGTTATCTGTAGTCAACTGTAGATGTTCAGAAATGTTCTTTATGTGGAGACCTGATTTTCTCCTTACAACCCTGCCCTGCACATCAGTGTTTTTCAGTCTTCTCTTTCTTCTGATGGTGAACTCATGAAACAGAACAGTTGCCAATGCGAGAGTGGCTTTTACATGGAAGTCTTCCTGCATTCCTTCCTAACCTTACAAACTCCTGAACACCTTGCTTTTTCATGAGCTTCTCAGAAAACACCTGTGGATGTTCCAGGACCAGCATTCATAATCATTTGTTGTGATCAGGGGTTAGTTTGTGTCTTGTGTCATCTTTTAAAACAAAATGCCTATCTCTGAATTCACCTTCAGATAAACTGCAACACTGTATTTTCTCTTTGACTCTTCTCAGGTAAGATAAAGTTTAAAAACACTGAAAGCTTTTTGTTCTTGCAGGACAGATGATATTACAGCATTAAGGAGCTGAAGGTCTAAAAGCACAAGTCCAACAGCTCCACCTTCTGGAAAAAGTGAGATTCTGTCTGATTCATATGAAATGTTTTTGTACAGTGGAGCTGGGTTTCCTGTTACTGTGGGCCTCAGAGTGCAGTAGTAGAGAGCCGAGTCTGATACTGCAGCAGATGAGATCAACAAATCCAGTCTGTTTAAAGTCCTGTCCACTTCAGCTCTCAGTGTTCCTTCAATAGCATGATTTGATCCTGAATATATCACCAGTAAATACTCTGGTCTGGATCCAGGATACTGACGATACCAATACAGATAGTCAACGTTCCATTATACTTGCAGGAGAGATTCACTCTCTTGCCTTCATAAATCTGCGTTTTGTTCTCCAGTGGTTTTATTGACTGTGCAGAACACTTCCCTGTGAAGAAAAGAGACTTTGAATCAATATTGTATAAATCACTCACTTCTGCTTCAAGGTCTTCAATATTTGATGTCCAAACAAACTAATCACTCTTCAAGTGCTTAGATAAAGGTCTACAAGAAAATAGAAATTCTGGAAAAAAAGATTTATAAACAGAGAAGAGTCTTTCACACAGATATAAATGTAGTGAAGGACACATACTCATCAGCATCATAACCACAGCCAGAGAGAACAGAAACATCCTGATGCTCCAGCGTTCACATCATGAGGAGAAGTTTAGCTGCTACTTTCAAGCAGGTACAGACTCCTCTTATATTTATCAGTTTGTGTGTGTGTGTGTGTGTGTGTGTGTGTGTGTGTGTGTGTGTGTGTGTGTGTGTGTGTGTGTGTGTGTGTGTGTGTGTGATCAGTTCATTCTGACAGTTTTACCAGCACAGAACTACAGCAGTTTGCTGCCCCATCAGACAACATCATCATCAACAGCCGTGAGGTACTGAACATCGCTTTGTGTCTTTCAGAAACAGTTCAGACTTCTTTCCTGCCAACTTTTTGGCAATAATCACTTTTCTTCTGTAGGACTTCATTAAAAATGAAGATGAACTGACCTGTAAAAATGTGATTGAAATCTCGCATCCCAGTCCCAGGGTGAGACTCAGTTCTTTGGTAGAGCATCAACGTCGCTTGTTTTTGAGAAATATGCCGAGCCTCCATACTTGTTCCAGTTCTTGTGTTCAGTAGAATATTCCAGTGTTTCCGAAGTGGTTCTTACTATTTGGTCCAACAGGAGTTCTTGGGAACCTCCAGCTACACCAACAGGGATGCACGCCACACCATCAGGCAGTGCTTTCTGCAGACATCAGGCTTGCAACAGTGGACATATTGTTTCTTTCTACAAGGAACATCACAGGGTTAATGATCCTCCTCTCTCTGTCTGTTGATACCAGCAGGTGGAGGTGGTTGCAGCACAAGTCTGTGTACAACGTGCTTGAGAGCGTAGCATTGCGGGTGCTTCCAACGAAAGTGTTACAAACCTGTTCACAGAGGAGCTTTACTGGAGCACGAGACACTCCAGTATCAAGAAATAAATAGAACTATCATTAAACCTTGCTCTTGTGTAAAAGCTGGCTTTCTTTATGTTGTTCTCTTTTGTGAGTGTAGAATTTTGTACTGCAGTGCTTGATGAATGCTTCTCCAGCTACTGTTTATGTTTTGCTAGAAATTAAAAAGGTTATTCTTATCTACCAAATTGTCTGAGGTGTAAGGACTTCCTTCATTACAGGAGTTCCAGCTCTTCCTCAGTTCTTTGCCACTGTCAGGGTTGTGGCCTTCATCAAGGTGTGCCCACAGCACTTTGAACAGTGGACCTTTCTAGCCCCCATTGATTTGCTCCTCAAATAGTTTCTCATATAAAGAAGATAAATCCTTCTTCTCTCTTCTCTTCCAGCGCTGGCGACACCAGATCCTGTAGAATCGTTTCCATCACTACAGAGTCAAACATCGCCCAGTGGTGAACGACGGTCTCCTTGTGGGTGCTTCTAAAACGATTCTTCAGTTCTACTGACCAGTCAGATAATTCTGAGCATCTTTTAATATCTTGTACGCATTTAATCAAGATGTCTTTGTTGGGATTTTTTGTAGGGTTCTTTGCAGCAAAACAAGGTGTCCAGTGACATCCGTGGGGGCAGTCACCATTAGAGGATGGGTGTGTCTGTTCTTCTGAATCCAGCGACACTCCATACATCCTGGAGACTCCACTCAACTCCTCCACTCCGGCAACCAGACCTCTAAGACCACCACCGATTCAATCTGAGTCTAAGGAATAATATGGAGTACATGAAGAACATGAAGCACATGGAGCATGGAGCACATATCCTTTACTGCTGATTCTGATGTTTTTTTCAGATGTAGTTACCTTGAATAGTTTTGAGCAAAAATATCAACATAAGGTTAAATAGATTTTGTCTAAAACTTTCTCAAATTAATTACACACCAGTTTAATCCATACATTTATGTTCTCTTTATGGTGCCAGACTGTTCCAGGTATTCTGTAACCATCTCTCTCTCTCTGTCTATCAACTGAGTGTATAAAATATTAAAAATGTGGCTCGAACTCATTCGTAAAAAAAGTGTAATTCAAGTATAGAATAAGATTTAGAAAAAAAAGTTAATTTGATACATTTAAAAATATCCAATAATTTCTAATTTAACTCCCAGTTTATGGACTTTCTTGGATTATCCGGTGTCGACTCAGAGGGAGGATGGGTTCCCTTTATTCTGGTTCCTCCTAGTTGCCTCTTCTTCCTCCAGTTGGAGGGAGTTTTTTCACCTCTGTCGCTTTGGCTTGCTCTCCACTAGCTCGGACCCGATTCTGTGCTACTCTTGAGATAACAGTTGTAAAAAGTGCAGTATAAATAAAAGTGAATTAATTGTCTAAAATTCTTTTATTAATATTATGATGTGGTTTGATTGTGTATATTTCTAAAGTTATTCATGTAATGTGAATTAATTCTAAATTAATGAATGTAGTCTTAAGTCTTAATGTACCATATGTTGAATTTTAAACATTATAAAATGTACATTTCTAAATTAATATGCTAGCATTTAAGGCACATGAGAATCATAATTTAAACATCTTAGCATCTATTTTTTCTGAAAAAAAGAAACAATATATGCATTAAGTAGTGAGATCATGTCTAAAATTCATTTCATTCCAGCAAGTAATTGATGACAAAAATCGTGCTAGGGTTTAAGACACTATAGAAGTTTAATTGTAGCATTATGACAACTGCACTATTACATTTTATCATAAAATATATCAGACTATTTAAGAAATGTTCAGCCCAAACTCTTTGTAAGATCCAAGTAAATAAATGAAAGATCTGTGTTTCATGTTTAAAGTATTCAATAAAATGTTCAACTCAAAGGCTTGTGTGTGTCACGCCCACCACGTATCCCAGGCCAGGAGAGGTCCCCCCGCCCCCGGAGTACCGATCGTGGGAGCCACTTGCACTGTGAATATCACCACTGATCACCCGCACCTGAACTACCACACACAACAGCCTGCTGTCCACCTGTGCGCTGTCCGCTCACCGTCCTTACTGTTTGTCTGCACCGTGAGTTACAACGCTGTGTTTGAAGTCATGTTTGGAAATAAACGGTCCTGTGTTAGACTCATGTGTGAGTGCCTTGCCTCTCGAGAATAACCATGACAGATGAACGGACTTCGAGCAGCAAGGCGCAATGGCTAGAATTTTCCGGACTTAAATGGCGGACAGGAGCCGCAGCGATCCGAGATCACCAGGGACTTTGCCAGTGACTTCGCGGCTGGACGCACATCCAACACTAACTGAGCGGCAACCATCTCGACCGGCGACGCCGCAGCCGCTGCGGGCCTTCCGGGCCCCGCCGCCCAACCGCCCGGGCCTACTGCAAGCCATCGCTTACCAGAACGCTTACACGCATAACGGTGCAGCGTAGCGGCGCTTTGGTTACGCTGACATGGTACTTGGACAATTTCTCCTGGTTAACGGAGGAGAAGATGTGCAGTGATCGGAAGGCTTACCGTCGCGCGGCGAGCTGAGTGGGAACGGGCGGTCTGGGCAAGCGTATGATCATGAGCACATACGACGCTGGTCCGCTGGGCGTTTTCATCACCTCGCCATTCGCCGTCCGGACAGGGACCGCCGGCACACAGCAGGGAACCGCTCACGCGGAATATGCCCTGACTTCCGTGACACGACTGGCAGCGTTGAGCGCACTGCTTTAATGGCGTGAGCCGGGCCGCTCACGACATTATTCAGCGAGAACTACTGCCGAGACGAGATTAAGCCTGAATGAACTTCTTCACCCGGCGACTGCTCGACTCAGCATAAACGCCTAAAGACCGGGCCCCACGTGGAGCTAAGCCTAATGCGCATAGCCTCGGTTCACGTCGCTGGTCCACGCAACGCATCAGAGTCCTGAGCCCATGGATCTGGGCTGATTCACCTCTCTGGGCAGAGAGGGAACGCCGCATCCACAATGTACTCTGCTTGGTACTGTGGCTGCAGCCAGGACATGGCGAAAGCGATCGCGCCTGGCAGCCAAGAAACGCATGTGCAATTAAAAACCGCTTTCCTGAATTAGCTCATCACTTGTTCAAGTATCTGTACGCCAAAGTGATGTCTGCTTGTGTACTTGAGCATTGATTGATTCTGGGTCGGGCTATAACTTTATCTCCCCACGGTAGCTACTCAACTGGGTAACGTTCTCTCTGTATCTCTATCACAATAATCAGGTCCGTGAGGGCAGCCGATGGGAGGCAGCTGTCTACGCACACTGAAACCTTGTCCCTGTTTGTACTGCCGCTTTCAGATCACGGAATCGTACTGGGCATCCCGTGGCTGAGGTCCCACAACCCGGTCCTAGACTGGAGGACAGGGGAAATCAGGTCCTGGTCTCCGAGTGCCTTCTTTGCACTGTAACGGCTCACCCCGTGCCTCCACGCCTGTGAGAGCCCATCACCACATTCCATTGTTCATCCAGTCGAACACCGCTCAATGAGTGAGGTGTTCAGTGTGCAAAGAGGTCCACTCACTCCCTCCTCACCGGCCATGGACTGTGCGATGAACCCAGCCAGGCCACTCCGCTCGCATCTATCCGCCTCTGAGCCCGAGACGAGCGATGGAGGAGAGCATGTAGAGGCCCTCGGCCAGGGGTTCACCACCGCCCACATCGCCAGCCCGCTGGGTTTTTCTTCGTGCAGCAGTGGCTGGGACGCGATCGCCTGGTACTTCGACATTCTGGGACTGAATGCTGTCACAGCACCCGGGCGCCTCTCTCCCACCTGGCCAGCCTCGCAGCCTCAGGCCGGCTTTACCACTGGGACTCCTAGTGCATAACCTGGTGAGGATTGAGGCGATGAGTGGAAGACGGCCTTTTTAGCACGCGAGACAGGTCAGTTATATGTACAGAGTAATGCATGGCCTCAAAAACGCCTCTGCCTTTCCGTCGCTTATCAACGACGCCCTGAGTATGTTAACGGTTTGTAGTCGCCACATGGACGAGCATCCTGATTTATTCCAGGAACTACGTAATTTACGTCACCCAGGTATGCCAGGTCCTTTCCGCTCCTCAGCATGGGTTGTATCGTCATACGGAGAAGTGCCAGTTCCATCTCACAGAGGTTTCTTTGGCTACCGAATCGGGCTAAAGGAATCGTAGAGTTGAACAACAAAAGGTGATGGCTGTTACCAGCTGGCCGGGAGCCCCGCACTATCAGACAGTTACAAAGCTTTCTTGGTTCGCCAATTTCTAGCGTTTATTCAAAACTTTAGTGCCACTTAATGCGCCTTTGACCGCTCTCTGTTAGTTGAAAATCTTCCGCTCGCTGCCGGACGCTCGAGGCACGAGCGCCTTTCGAATTCTCGTAAAATTGAAGTTCACTTCGGCGCTCATCCTACGCTGCCAGACCCAGACAGGCCGCTGGTGGTCGAGGTCGCATGCATCCGAGGTGGTTCAGCGGTGTTGTCGAAAGTACCATCGGCAACCCGCAGAGTAGTTTTTTCTGTGCCTTCTTTCTCCGTAGGTTAACCCCCGCCGAGGTCAATTACGGCATCGGCAATAGGGAATCCATTACGTAAAGGTCGACTGGAGGCGGTGGCACTGGCTGGAGGGCGCAGCACCCTTCACGGGTCCTCACCGACCACCGCACCCGACATATCCGCTGGCAAACGACTCAACCCCGCCAGGCTCACGCCTGCTTTTACCCGCTTTCGATTTCACCCTGACCTACCGCTCCTGGTACTAAGAATAAGGCCGACGCTTCTCTCTCACGCCACTCGAAAGCCAGCAGGGGAGGGTGTCGAGCTGTGAACCAATATTAACCTAACGGTAGTGGCAGCCCCAGTGCAATGCGGGGACATCGAACGACACCGTAGGAAGCGAGGGCACCTGGCCCCATCAGGTGCCCGCCTCACCTGATCTTTCGCCGAACGCCAACGAGATCCGGTGCCAAGTGGGTCCACATTCCCGGCCTCAGGGCACCCTGGCATTCGTCGCACAGGGGAACAGCTGAGCAGAAAATACTGGTGGCCCACCTTAAGGGCCGATGTTCGGGTTCTGGTCCGCTCCTGTTCCACCTGTGCCCAAACTAAGTCACCTCGTGAGCTGCCAGCCGAAATATTACCCCCGCCGTGCCTACCGCCCTGCGGACTCATCGCGGGCCATCGACGGCCAATGATCTCCATGTTCGGGGTACACGTATCTTAGTGGTGGTGGACCGATTTTCAAAAGGATGTAGATTCATCCCCTTTGCTGCTCTTCCGTCTGCTCGACAGGTCGCTGATGCTCTGTTCCAGCACGGTTCCGGCATACGGTTTCCGGAGGACATCTTATCCGACAGAGGATAAGACCTCAAGTCTGGCGGCCTTCTTTCGCGACTGGGACCTCCCGTCTTCGCTATCCCGGGTTACCATCCCTAAACCAATGGTTAGCCGAAGTAACCATTCAAGAGCTGACTAGGTTCCTCCTCCGGGCGCACTGTCACCACCGGCAACACGCACTGGGCTGAGTAATTTACTGGGCAGGAGCACGCACAAACTCCTTGCGCCATTCCTCCACAGGCATAACCTGCTCAATGTGTTGGGGTTTCAACCACCCCTGCCCTGGGATAACACACCTACGGATGTCCTGTACCCACACTCGGTTCCATGGCTGAGCGCGCGTGGGAGAAGGCCCACACACACATCGAACGGGCAAAGGCCGCCTGCCAATGTCGAGCAGGCGCCGACGAGGGGCCCCACTTGCCGGAGACAGGGTGTGGCTTCACCGGGACCTCAAGCCACGGCTGCCCAGTAAGAAACTCCAGCCCCCGGTTCATTGGGCCTTTCCAGCAGAGGCCTGTCAACTGGGCAGCCGGAGGAACGCAGCTAAGCAAAGTCTGACATACCACCTCAACCCGCTTCGATTCGCAACACCGTAACCACCCCAGCCGCCTCCTGCCCCCAAACGGAAAGGTCGACCCTCGACACAGCAGACCTCACGCATCCGCTAGACGTGGCGAGGGTCCGGAGCGCGTTGGACGGGTTACGTCCGGAGGACGCCTGGAGGGGTGGATGCCGCCCACCACGCTACTCCAGGCCAGGGAGAGGTCCGCCCCGAGTACTGACCGGGCTACTTGGCACTCTAATTATCACCACTGATCACCCGCTGGCACCTGAACTACTACACACACAAATAGCCTGCCAGTCCGACTTCAGTGTTGTCCGCTCACCGCCCTTACTGTTTGTCTGCACTGCGGAGTTACAACGCAGTTTTGTGTCATAGTTTGGAAATAAATGGTCCCCAGTTAGACCATGGTGAGTGCTCTTTGTTCTCGGAGAATAACCATGGACAGTGTGACTGTTCAGATTGACCTGTAAAAGTGGCCAAACAGATTAAAAGTGAGCATGATGTTTGATATGATCAATAGGGTCAGTTTAAACAATGAGTTTTTAAGCACAAATATAAAACAAGTATGTTTGTTTTATAAATGGCAAGGACAGTAATCTGTAATCTTTTCGATAGTTCTGTGTAAGCAAAAAAACTGCCCAGTTTATGGGGAAAAATTGCAATAAAGATAATCATTATGCTCATATTGTATAGTCCATCTCAGAAAGGCAAATCTTTGAAATTGTGGATGAAGGTGAGGAAGAACAGCTTTATGTGGATGCTTTGAGCATGAAAAATAACTGATGAAAAGTGAGTGATCACTACACTACAAGTGAAGGACACACATCTTCCATTTAAACTGGACACTGAGCTAATGTGAATGGATGTCAGTGACAAACTTGGACAAAAATTGACAAAACAGAACTAGATCAAAACACATGAAGTAAACATGAATTGATGGCATATGCAGGCCTCTAAAACAGCTGGTAGGAATATCAGTCAATAGTCATTATCCGACGCTATCAGGGTCGCAGGGGGTGCTGGATTCAACCCAGCCTGCCATTAGGCGAAGGGACGGGATGCACCCCTGGACAGTGTCACAACAGGAGAGAGCGTAAATATGATAAGCTTCATGATAGAGTACTGTGGACCTGTTTCAAGGTTTAGATGCCTTCCAGGAAACATACGGCCAGAATTGCAAGAAGGTGTCATTGGGTCCCAATCAGGGTCGCAGGGGGGTGCTGGAGTCCAACCCAGCTCACACAGGGCGAAGGACGGGGATGCACCTCGGACAGGTCACCAGAGAGAGTGAATATGATAAGCTCATGATAGAGTACCAGGACCTGTTTCAAGGTTTAGGATGCCTTCCAGGACAACATACGGTCAGAATTGGTAAGAAGGTGTCATTAGTCATACATGGGATGGAAAGCTACGAATATGCCTTAGTCCAAGAGTTCTTACACAAAGCAATAAAGAGAGAGCATCAAGAAGATACTATCTCAGTTTGTAAATGCTAAATATTTTAGGAAGCTAGACGTGATCTCGGACTCTACCAGATGAAACTGGATGAGCCCATCTTAAAACCACACATTTAACAACCCATTTGGTAAAAAAACGTTTTTTGAGACCATTTCCATCTCCATAGCTCCAAAGGTGTATTAGAATATGATCTGTGAGCATGTCAGTGGTGTGGATATATTGATGGATGATGAGAGACTGAGAGCAGTGCTAGATGCAATAAGGTAGCAAACCTGAAACTGAACAGAGAAAACATCACAGAAAGAGTCAACATTTGTGGGAGATCAGTGTCATCAGTGAAGGAGTGAGACCAGACTCACAAAAAGTGTCTGCTATTGAAAACATGGCAAGAACACAAAAAAAAGCAACCATATCAATGGATGATTATATAAAAGGAAAGTTCATTTCTAATCTGTCAGAGAAAATGGCTCCACTGAGACAACTAACTGAAAAGAACACTGAAAGTCATGAGCTAAAGAAATGGCTTACACAAGAACTAGTGCTTAGGTTTTATGAAAACAATCAAGATATCTTCAGGTGCACTGCAGAGTGGATCTGATGACGATTGGCAGCCTGTAGCATATGCATCATGTGCAGTGTTGGACACGGACACGTGATAAGCAAGGACTGAAAAAGAGCTGCTAAACACCATGTACGCCTTTGAGAGATTCCATCAGATTGTGGCAGGACAAACAGTAAGTGTAGAGATCACAAGATACTGACTGCATTGCTCCAGAAACCACTAAACGACTGTCCACTGAGAACACAAAGGAGGATTGCAGTACTTTCACTGAATGTGTAACATACACACCCTGTAAACTGACAGACACTGCTGACACTCTTTCAGGAGCGTGACCAGTTTGAAGGAACATCAGTGACACTAGGAATGTAATTATCAAATAACACATGCATGCAGTTCTAAACAAATGCAATGCACTGCTGGTCTCATGTTAAAGATCTTACACACTCAACACTCACCCCACACAAACACAAAAGAGTTCATAAACAGTACATGATCAATCAGTCAGACCCGTGAAGATTACAGGTTTACAGTGTGTGAAGATCCTTTCCAGCTGGGTACATTAATAGATAGAAATATGTAAGTATCTTGAATATGTCTGATCTGCATGACTGCAGTAATGCTCATTGTTCAGCTGTTTGGAAAGGACCAGCAAGAGCTGAAGGGACAATATAACCAACAAGAGAGGTAAAGCGTAAATCCGAGTGTACAGGGCCATAGCAAGGGTCTCAAAAATATTTAGGTCCAGGAGCAGAGATGTGTGTGTGTGTGTGTGTGTGTGTGTGTGTTGCATATAATTGTGTTAGATACCAATGAGAAAACAAGAATATTTAGTTAGAAATAGCTCAACAGAGAAAATGTTGGTTTATAAATCACATTTATGACCTTTTTTTCAGAGGTTAGTTGTATCTAAATGTGGCCAGAGGAAGCCTCACCAGACACTCTCCCAGATCCAGATTCACTCTCAAGGAACTGAAACTATTCTTGCATAAATGTGTAAAGATTTGCAGGAACTACAGACCATGATACAAAAACTCATAAAAACAAACTGAACACAAACTTCATTAAGAAGTGACAGTGTGGATTAACTCAAACTTTCTACAAATCACAATCTTTCTTTCTTCCTTCTTCTTTCTAGGAAATTCTGTAGATGGAATACATCCACTTTTTTAAGAGAAAAGTTCTGTATTGGAGGAGCGGATGTCACTCTCCTGTAACTACACTGTCTGGCAAAGCCCAGTGGCATCGCTCAGTATCCTGGATCCACTCACACCCTTCTTTCTCCACTGAGTTTACTGAAGGGTCTGAACCTGCTCTTCACCTGACAGCAGGCATGATAAAGAAAGCAGACGTGTGGATCTGAATATCCTCGCATTGTGTAGAGTCAGACTCTGGTTTGCACTACTGGCGCTCTGAGCCCAGTTACAGGAAACTCCAATTACACTGTACAGAAACACACTCCACTCACAGGAGACCCAGAAAGACTTTCTGTAGCCTAACAGAACTGATATGTCTTTACATCTTAAGAAAAAAACATACAGCATGAAAGAAATGTAATACAGCAAGCAGATTGATTTGAAGAAGATAACACAGGAATGAGGATCAGTTTGTTATTCTAATGCCTGCTGGCAACTTTTGCAAAGTGCAACATAAATAATCATGAACTGTTTTACTTTTAAAGACTTGTAAATTGGTACAACAGGGTCTTACATTCTAGCTTTACTGAAGCTGGGAAATCTTTAGACACTGAACTTTGCTGCCTACAGGTTGGTGGAGTACTTGTACTTGTTTCAGTGGTAGACCACAACCTCCATCAAATAGTAATTGTTTAAAGAGAGGTTGGGCATCAGATGGTAAGCTTTTCCGAATGGACAAAACTTTAACTGACATTTTTAAATGTTTTAGGCTTGAAATGGAAAAAAGAAGAACAATGTTTTTCATTCTGTCAGATTTCCCTGAAGCCTGGAATTATTGTAATTCTTCTTCTTCTTTTGTAAGTGTAACTACAGGCTTGGAGGTCCCACAGTCAGGTAGAACAGGAAACAGCTTGGGATCTGAAACAGATTTTGTGATTGAAATAATACTACATGGCCCGGGTTACATCTGTAGCTACTAAAACAAAGCAAATTGCTGGAATGACTTCTGTCCAGAAGTTACTTCACACCCACTGCAATGAAGTGCTATCAGTGAGACAGTTCAGATCCATCATGTTGAAAGAACAGAGATGTGAGTGAGAGTAGAGTCAGAGAGAGGAGTGGTAGCTTTCTGCTGAGACAGCTCCACCCAGGAACACAGATGATCATTATACCCTGCTTTTGAGGCAGTCTCATTTTTCCTGTGATAGAAAATGATCTTCTGATCATTTTTAGTATATTTATCTTCATATCTGAGTTAAATGTTTTGAGGGTAGATCTCTAACTAAGGTGATGGAAAACTACTATGTATAGAAGAAGGCAAAGTAAAGACAAGTCTTACGCATAGCACTCATAATTGCAGTCATATAAATGACAAAATAGAAAAGATAAAAGCATTTAATAAATAACTGAAAATACAGTTTAAGACATGATGAAATCATAGTTGAACTGACATAAAAAATATAAAATGAAAGTATAATTTGATAAATAAAATGAAATATAACTGGGAATTAAAGATAAAAAAAGAACTAGTCTAGGATAAGGGACTGTGTTAGGGGTGAGAGCGAATCTCCAGAGCAAAGTAATTGCAACCTGTGACAGACTGTTTGAGGATATTGAAACCTGGTGACAGCTGAACTGAAAGCCTGGTCAAACAGGAGCTTCTTCAGCCTGGACTTGAAAGCGCGTAAAAAAACTGGAAGTTCTTTAATATTCTCACTCAGCTGGTTTAATTTAAGAGCAGTGTATTAGCTAAATGCTGCTTCTCCATGCTTTCTAAGTCTAGTCAGACTTTTTCACTAGCTGACCTGTTTTACCAATCTTACTAAGATTGTTGAAGCACATCAGACAAATACAGCACTGTGCAAAAGTTTTGTGCAGGTGTGAAAACACAAACAAAGAATGCTTTCAGAAATATAAATACGATTGTTCGCTTTATCAATTTACAAAATGCAAAGTGAGCGAACAGAAGAAAAATATAAATCAAATCAATATTTGGTGTTTCTCTTCCTTTGGCTTCAAACCAGCATCAGTTCTTCTAGGTACACTTGCACAAAGTCAGGGATTCTGTGTGATTATAGTCGGTGTATGATCAACCAGTTTTACCAAACAGGTACTGATGATCATCAATGTCACACGGAGGTTGGAACACAGTCGTGTTTGGAACAACCGATCAGCCGAGTTCCTTCCAAAACCTTTTGCAAGTGTACCTAGAAGAACTGATGCTGTTTTGAAGGCAAAGGCTGGTCACTAATCAATATTGATTTGATTTAGATTCTCTTTGTTCATTTTCTGTGCAGTTTGTTGATTGATGAAAATAAATGATGAACACTTCCATTTCTGAAAGCGTTCTTTGTTTCAGCATTTTTTCACACCTGCCTAACTTTTGCACAGTACTGTATGTGGGGATGACTTCATTAAATCATGTATAAACCTCCTTCAGGTTGTGGTCTAGTGGTAGGGTACTGCCTATAACTCCTGGATCAAGAGGTCCCAGGTTTCAGCACTACCACCACTGGGTCCCTGAGCTGGAACCCTGAATTGCTCCAGGGGGAGTGTCCCTGTAATAAGGACATGGAAGTCACTCTGGATAAGAGCATCTGTTAAATGCTGTAAATGTAAATTTATAAAAAAATAATAAAACCTTAACATGTTTCCTGTTACAAAACTGGACCGAGCGTAATTCAAATTCAAAAAGGACACAACGGTCCTCCAGGACCATGATACATAAGATGATACCTAACATCACATCGAATACAATTCAGCAAGACAGCGCTGTTGTTTCATGGATGCAGCGAAATTAGGGTAAAAGAAGCACAATGATGGGACTTACTAAAACTGAGCTCGATTGCCTGATTTTCACTTCAATTTTTAAGGACTTTTTCCCATCCATTGACACTGGATTCGTTAATCACATTAAACATATCTAATTTCAGCAAAGTCTAATAAATGAAAGCGTGTGTGTGTGTGTGTGTGTGTATGACAAGTGAAATTAACATGAATCATTGCCGTGCTGCTACCTTTGACGTATCGTGGTGTTGCAGGTCCATTACCCTTATAAACATTAAAAAGCTGCACCTGATGCGAGTAGACATGGCTGACAAATCCAGTAGTTTTATTTCCGTAGATGGACATGGTGGGAGGTCACTTAAAGTCAATACTAACAAAACAACACTGCACATATTTATTATCAGAACTGGAAGTGAAACGTATAGGCTGAAATTACACTTTACTTTTTACTTCACTACTCTTTACACTTCTGATATGAGGGTGGGATGCAGCACAGTGCATGGCACTGTCGCCTGCGGCAAGAGGATCCTGGGTCTGATTTCAGCAGATGGTCCAGGTCCTCCTGTGTCTGTGTGAGAGCTCCTTGTTTCATCAGGTGGATTGAGACGCCCTGGTGTAAGTGTGTGTGTTTGTCTGTGTGTCCGCCTGAAATGGTGATGTTTCCTGTTTTTCACCCTCTGGAGAGCTGGGAGAAATGCCCAGCAACCACCCAGACCCTAATTAGGACAATAAACAAAATAAAATGGATAAATAAAAATAGCAGACTTTGACATCAAAATGGATTTATTTAGTGCAGTATCAAACTTTGAACCCAGTAGATCCACTGTGCTCACCTACAGTAAGCTTCTTCTTAACACCCAGTTCAATCCAACATAGGGATTGACTCAGAATTATTATTCTCTTGATTTTGTTTTATTTTATTTATGGATGTGAAGAAATTGAGGAGGCTGGTAAATGCTGGGAGATATTTCAGCGCCCTTCTGCCAATCTTACAGGAAAAGGAAGACATTAGGCGTGCTCCAGGCTCTCTGCTGTAGTTTCTCAGAACTGCAGTCACTTCAGAGAGATTCACACAAACACAGACTAGTATTAGAGCAGGAGAGCTTAAACACACTACTGACTCATCTGATCACATTCATTAACAGCACCAACCTCCTCTCATCATCCCCATTACAGCAGCAGGCACTCACCATGAAGATGGGATTATTAAAGAGTCAGTGAGAATCTTACATTTTATCACAAATGTTACTTTAAATAATTTTTTTCATTTTTCTTTCAGGTGTGTTTTGTGCTGGGATTATATTCAACCAAAAGATTGTGAGACTGTTTTGGTAAAGAGAAAGAACCTGTTACACTGAGATGTTCTTATGGAACGAGTAGTCAGACTGTCTATCTGTACTGGTAAAGACAGTATCCTAACAGAGCCTCTACAGCATTTACCGTGTGAGGCCTGGATCATATATGGTATTGACACACTGCAGATCAGAGATTTGATTCTACTGCATCTGAATCCTCTACTGAGAACCAACACTGGCAGATACAGCTCTCTACTACTGTGTTCTAAGAGTAGGAGCCCAGTGATACAAAGTGTCTTAGCTGCTTTACAAAAACTCACACCTTCTATTCACTTTGAACACAAGCAGATCATAAAACCCAAACCACAGTGTATTATCTGTTCTTACACTCTGTCTGTGGTTATAAATAGGATTTTGGTGTGGTGCACAAGTGACATAAAAACACAGAATACTGTTTGAAATAAACTTCTCAACAGAAAGTTTATGAGAAAGCTAAACGCCCAATACAGTGTTTAACCTTTTCGATCAAAAACCTTCCCCAGATAGGAAAACTATTTTTATAAAAACTGATGTTTCTATTCCCTGAGATGTGAATAGAATTAACTCTCAAATTTTAATGAATTTTCTAAAGGGTGCCTCTTAACTGGTGTATGGGCAAATCCCAGCTCAGGACAGAGAAAGTGGGAGAAACACCCCAATAGTTCGGCCAGTCCATCACATCCATACTGATCATAAATTTTCTTATTGGATAAACTTATAAAGAGATGTAATGATGGGGAATGTGCACAAGAGGAAGCTTTTAAAAAAATCTTGTTTGTTTTTATTTAACTCCAACAGAAACTTTCTTCCTGATTGTAAATCTTTATTAGCTAAATTAAATTTCACTGTCAAATTGAATTATTACCAAGGACAAATTTTCAGCAACATGGACACAGAATGTAATGTCTAGGATGCAATATTGTTTTTGCAAATGCAGAAAGTTCAGAAAACTTAAAAGAAAAGAAAAAAAGATAAAAGAAATAACAACCTCAGAGACAAATGATTCTGATAAATAAAATCAGACAGTTTAGAAACGGTTCAACTCTATAAATGTCTGCTTGCTGTAACACTGGAAGTGACTATTCTTGTCATTAGTAAGCTCATTAAGTACGTTAACACCAAAGTGAATCATTAATGAAATGATCGCATTTAACTCCAGGCGTCGCGGCAGCAGGGGGCAGCGCAGTGCCTGGGGCAGCGGACGGGCGGTACCTGCCTCGGGCGGCATCAGGCAACCTACTGCGAGGTGGAACCCCAAATCTTCCCAAATCTCTGCATTTCATACAGGAATGAAGGAAAATCTCAGGGTTTCAGTGTCACTGCTTTATTAAACAGCCTTTTCCTGGTTAACAGACTTAAAATAGCGGTGGCCTAGCGGTTAGGGCGTTAGCCGGAGGATTGGGGGTTCAAACCCCTTTCCAATAGGTTGCCCTGAGGTACCCTTGAGCAACTGCCCCGTCACTGCTCCCCGGGCGCTTTCAATAGCTACCCACTGCTGCAAGGGGTTTGGAGTGTGCATGTTAAAATGCAGAGGTCCAATTTCAAGTAGGTTCATGTGGTGCTGTGCTGACCTCGCAATGATATGTTTAATACTTTCACTTTTTTCACTTTTCAAATAACACACAGATTCCTTCAGTAATGACCATCCCCCTCCTCCCCTGATGATCTCCACTGCACTGATGTTGAGGAGAGGTTGTGGTGAATGAGGTGGGGGCTCTACACTCCCTCTACCGTCTTTTCCTTTAGCTGTGCTCAGTCTTTCACTAAACAGAGGAACAACCATCATGCTGCCATTTGTTCATTTACTGTTTCTGCTGCTTGTAGGTGAGTGAGAATCACATGCTCACTGTGTCTGAATGACATGCCATTAAACTAATCTGTTAGAGTGATTTTCTCTGTAGACTTGATTCTGAACTGAAAATGTATATGTTTTCAACAGTGGAGTAGATTCAGATTCAATCAGTTTCATTGACCCTGAGTAGCAAGTTTCAGTGGATGAGAGTACTTCTCTCCTGCAGCCACAGTGGCAGCAATGTGTACAGCATCTGCACGCCATCCCCACCCAAACTGGACTTTCTCCTTATATAACTCCATCGGGATTAGAGAGTACACCACTGGATTCTCCTGCAAAGTTCAGAACGATAGAGTGATCACTGACTTCCCTTGCTGCAGCACGACTCTGTTTCACTAATACTTTTGTTCCCTCACTGTAGATTCATGATTTGAGTGAGTTTGTATTTGTTTGAGCAGTTCTCTCAGTTTCATACACAGAGATGTGATGATGGAAGATGTCAGCTTTATGATGGATTTGCTGAGTTTCAGCCAGTTTAACCTTTGCACAAGGAAGCTTAATTGCGGTTTAAAATAGAAAAGAGTGCAGTTTTATCCCCACATCCCCATGTTTAGTTTATTCAGCACATACTCATAGCACATATTCAACCTTCTCAAAGAGCAGGAAGTCTGTACTCAAAAAGAAAACTGATCGCCCAATCAGCAGAGTTACACTGAATGACATAAACTGAAAAACTCCCATCATCTGTACTTTAGAACTAAATGTACATTAGAACCACATAAATACAAAATTAACAAAAGCAGCTCAGAGTGAAACAATAAAAGTAGATATAACTAATGATAATTTAAAAAAAGCAACTTTCTTTTTGTTCTCTGGGAACTTAGGGAACTGTATTCTTCTCCTAAGCTTTCTCTGCTCTGATATTTCACACTGATAAATGTAGGAGGAGTCTTTACCTGCTTGAAAGGTAGCAGCTAAACCTCTCCTCATGATGTGAACACTGGAACATCATGATGTTTTTGATTTGAGAACAAATTATGTTGAACAAGAATATTGAAGATTTTTCAAATGTCACCTTTGACAGAGCATGTCATGCATTTATGAGGGGTACCAGAAGATGGAGAAAGCCAAGCATTCAGTAAAATTACAAGATGCTCTTTGGAATATTTTGAAATCCCACTGGGATAACATGGATCATCACTTTATAATAAATATTTATATTAATCCACACACATGCCATTACCAGCATCACAAATCAATGTTTAGCCAGAAACTGGAAGTAATTTACTTTTCATCTTCTTAATATCCATATTAATAATGAAGAGTTCATTTCAAAACCTGTACTTTTTCCACTTCTACTGAGTAAAGAAAACAAAACATCACTTTTACTTTTACTAGTGTCATTTATAAAAAGTGTCTGTACTTCTTTAATGCTAAAGTTAAGAATGTGTTTATATTTGCCAACTCTGCATGTAGATGAACATCACTGCAGAACAGTTCTCTCTGTTTCACCCACAGAGATGTAATGATGGAAATCTCCCAGAAGAGGGCAGCTTCACAGTGGATTTGTGGGTTGAAGTGAGTAAAAGCATCGCAGCTGACCTTGGAAGATTACATTTGATCTACGATAACACGGCTGCTGCCTGACAGCTTCCTGTTCTCTCTGTTTATATTGTGTATTTATTTCATCTTCTACCTGTTCAAGTTGTTTATGCACTCAACTACACCCTGAACAGTTATACTGAGGAAGCCATTACACATGTCCTGGACTGCAAGAAAGGAAGCTCTGTGAGACTGATCAGCCTAATGTCTAACAATGATGAGTTGGCCTAAATGAAGGAAGCTACAACAGAAAGCAGGAGTGTCCCTACTCGTCCCAATAAATCAGTGGAGCTCCAGTAGTACTTTGTGTCTCAGCTCTCTGAGGATCCCATTTGGCACAACCATGCACACACATACTCAGGTCACTAAGATGAGGGGCTTTTCCACCTGAGGCAGCTGAGGAGATTTAGTATCTCTTTCTACACAGCTGCTATTTAGGACATCCTGACCATGAGCATCATATCTTCATTCAGGAGCTGCTCAGTCCTAAGTCCTGCAGAGAGTTGCCCAGCAGAGTGCTGTACCAGATGAAGTGAAAGTGACTGTCATTGTGAAAAATAGCACAGCACAGTGAACCACAACAAAATGCATTTTCTGTATTTAATCCACACGCACACATGCAGCAGGGGGCAGCCATGTGCAGCACCTGGGACAGTACCTTGCTCAAGGGGACTTTAGGGCAAGCTGCAGGGCTGGGGTACAAACCCACAACCTTAAGATCCTGGGACCTAGTCCCTAACCACTAGACCACCGCTGTCCCATCTGCTCTGCCCTCCCTGCAGGACATTTACACTAAGTGCTGCAGGACCGGGGCTTTCCAAATCATCAACGACTGCTCAAACCCTGGTAACTACCTGATCTGCTGAACACAGGAAGGTGGTTTTGTAACCTCTTGACCAGAACAGAGAGTCTAAACCCCAGGTTAAGGCTTCTTTTATCAGGATGTGCACTACCTACAATTAAATCCTACTGGACTTTACAACACCGTACCACTGACATACAATAAGCATGAAATATTCCTTTTCATTCATGCTGCTCGCTTCATGCATCTACATATGCCATTTGCACATCATAATGCATTTGCTTTTTATCTTTGGTTTTTAGATCCAGTTACATATTAAGATGGTGAACCCGTGAACCAGTGTACAGTGAACCAGAACAAAATGCAACTTCTGCATTTAACACATGCAAGCAACGTGCAGCAGTGGGCAGCTTTATCCAGGACCCTAGGAGCAGTGATGTGGTCAATACCTTGCATATATCGGTTTGAACCCACAACCTTCCAATTATGGGACCTAGTATTGCAGTGAAGCTTTTAAAAAGCCAGTTATTTAGAGACTGCAGTTAATTTTCAGACTTCTGTTTCTGCTTTTTAATTAATTCAGCAAATAGACATACCCAACCTTCTCAAAGAGCAGAAAGTCTCCACACAACCACACAAGTTCTTTTCCAAGAGTGTTCACCTGAATCAAATAAACTGAAAAGCTCATCACATCATCTGTACATTAGAACTGAAAACTCTATGAGTAGAACCACATACACACCACATACAAGCAGTTCTCAGAGTAATAAAATAAAACTGATTATCATTAAAAAAAATAAAACTTAATTTTAATTGATGGGGAGCTGTGTTCTTCTCCTTAGCTTTGTTCCCCCCTTCTTATAATGTACACACTCTCACCCCCCCCCCCCCCCACACACACACACACACCCACACACACACACACACACACACACACACACACACACACACTGATAAATGTAGGAGGAGTCTGTACCTGCTTGAAAAGCAGCAGCTAAACTTCTCATGATGTGAACGCTGGAGCATCATGATGTTTCTGTTCTCTCTGGCTGTGGTTATGATGGTGATGAGTATGTGTCCTTTACTTCATTTATATCTGCATTAAAGACTCTTCTCTGTTTTTAAATCTATTTTTCCAGATTTTCTATTTTCTTGTAGACCTTTATCTTAGCACTTGAAGAGTGATTAATTTGTTTGGACATCAAATGTTGAAGACTTTTAAGTAGATGTGAGTGATTTATACAATATTGATTCAAAGTCCCTTTTCTTCACAGGGAAGTGTTCTGCACAGTCAATAAAACCACTGGAGAACATAAAGCAGTTTTTTAAAGACGAGACAGCGAATCTCTCCTGCAAGTATGATGGTAATGTGAAAGAACTGTTTTGGTATCGTCAGTATCGTGGATCCAGACCAGAGTATTTACTGATGATTTACTCAGGATCTAATCATGCAAGTGATGGAACACTGAGAGCTGAAGTGGCCAGGACTTTAAACAGACTGGATCTGTTGATCTCCTCTGCTGCAGTATCAGACTTTGCTCTCTACTACTGCGCCCTGACACCCACAGGGACAGGAAACCCAGCTCAACTGTACAAAAACATTTCATATGAATCAGACAGAATCTCACTTTTTCCAGAAGGTGGAGCCCTCAAGCTATAATATCATATTCTTTGGAGAACAAAGTATCATTCCGGTAACTACAGTAAGCCAGTTCTACTCTTCTGAGCATTATAATAAGGGTTTATCTTCACTGAGTCGAGTCGGCACAAATGTTCAAGACTTTGAATGCATGTAAACAAATGTACAAGGACAGCAGTCCTGTTTTGACCCTACACTGTAAAATGAATGAACTAATTAACACCAAAGCTCTTTGAAACCTAGTCTGTAAGATAGGTTTTAATCATGTGAACAGTGTTCAGTCCCATATGCCTTTGCTCAACCAATAAACATCAACTCTTATGTTTAGGTTATCTGGTCAGTAAAAGAGGTTAAGGCATAAATGTTAATTTTAACCAGACTGAGCTTTAACTTATGCAGCCAAACTGAGGTGAAAGCTGGATGTTCTTCCAACTTTCATCATTATAGTGAGCAGGGGTTTGATTTCACTGCAGATACACTGTTTGCTTTGAGGCCTTTGTAGACTTTGAGAAAGCATACTGCAGGTTGCCTTAGAGAGGAGTTGTGGTTTTGTATGAATAAATCAGTGACATAGAAGTTTATAAGAGTGGTAATTTGTATGAGAGCAGTGTGACAGTTGTGAGGTCTGCACTAGAAGAGACAGATGCGTTTATAGTAGAGGTAGGATTACATCAAGTATCAGCTCTGAGCCTTTTCTTGTTTGGAATGATGAGGTTGATTACAGCAGTTTCCAATTGACTATGATGTTTGCAGATGGCATGGTAATCTGTAGTGAGAGTAGCGAGTCTTTCTGCCTCTGATTGGGTGATGAGGTGAAGTGTAATTGTAACGGATTTCCTGACAGGTGTTGCTCTCGCACTCAACAAAATACACAATGTAAATACAAAGGTTTGTACTAAGAGGAAAGATAGTATGAATAGTAAAGATGTATGAGGGGAGATATTAAGTGCACTGTGCAGCCTGAGCTTAATGCTAGTGCTACTATATTTTCAGAAGTCTCTGCTATAATTTTGCTGCTGACATTACTAACAAACATTATTGTGAATTAAATCATTCTTAAAGGTTATGCTAATATATTATATATCCCCAACCACAGAATTCATTAGCTTTTTACCTACCTTTTTACATATATTCTGTGTCCAGTCCAGAAATAGAATGAGAGCAAGCAACAGAAAAAATACAGTTGTATTCAAATATTAAAACACTCCTTGGTAAAAAAAAGCACCACATTCTTAAATCTTAAATCTTTCTGCCAAAGAAAAATGGTACACAATTTCTGTTTAGATGCTGGGGTGGACAAAATATAACAGAATTGCAAACAACTAATATCAGCCCGACCAAAGTGACCACACCAACAGTAAAACAGCAGATAATGCTTTATTTATCAAAATGACAGAACCGCGAAATCTGCACAGATACAGAATATGCTGAATAAAGAGTGAGCAACGCCAGTCAGCAAAACAAAGAAAACTCTTAGGAAATTGAACTCAAAGGAAAACTACATAGTAGATGTCTGAAAGGGAGACTTGACTTTGAGGAACTTACCTTCACTCATCTGTTGGGGAAGCGGTGGCCTAGTGGTTAAGGAGTTGGCCCTCGGATTGCAAGATTGTGTGTTCAAATTCCTTATCAGTAGGTTGCCCTGACCTACCCTTGTGCCAAGTTATGTGCCCATCACTACTTTCAGTAGCTACCCCCTGCTGCACATGTATGGGTTAAATGCAGAGGTGTAATTTCACTGAGTGCTGTGCCGTGTCTCACAATAACAAGAATGATCACTTTCACTTTTCATTTGAAAAATGTAGAAGGAGTCTTTAGCTATTTGAAAAGCAGCCACTAACTCAGTTTTTTTTTCATAGAAACTTGTCCTGATTAGGGTTGTGGGGGGGTGAAGGGAGTTGGCCACAAGATTGGAAGATTGTGGGTTCAAACCCCTTACCAGTAGGTTGCCCTGAGGTACCCTTGAGGAAGGTTCCATCCCTGGGCGCTTTCGTAGCTGCCCCCTGCTGCACGGTGTTTGTGTGCATGGGTTAAATGTTCAGTTAAGATAAAATCATGTGGCTTTATGTTTGTTCTGCTGTCTTGGAAGGAGTCCCATCTTGGAGGCATCACTTGCAGCTGTTTGACAGCCTCCAACAACGACTTGGAGAAATAAACTCCACTACTTCATATAAAATCCTTACAGCTGTGTGATGTTTAATGTGTGCCAGTAGACAGATATGAGGTCACCAAGTTTCTGAACTTTATGTCATCCTCTTCTTCCTGTCTTCTGCATCTTCCTCCTTCAAACTAACCACCTGCATGTCCTCTCTCACCACGTCCTCCTCCCTCTGGACATGCCTTCCTCCTCTTCTTCTTCTCCTTTGGCCAACAATAGTCTGATTTGCACCAGCACCCTGTAGGCTAACAGCATTGGTGGCGGTCATTCAGTGCTATGTAGTCCACATTTAATCTTCATTCCTGTTCATCTAGATTTAAATAAGTAATTGATTTGCATTCTATGACTCACCTTGAGGCCCACAGAGACAGAAAGCCCAGCTCTGCTGTATAAAAAATTCACTTGAACCAAAGAGAGTCTTTCTTTTTCCAGAAGGATGAGCTGCTTCCCTTCCTCAGCCTTAAGCTGAAGACTAAGTATTTATTTTTCCTGAATATATTGAGCTGTTATTTGATGGGGAAGTTAGAGTCAGGTGTTAATCATGGGGATCATAATCAGGTGTGAAACGGTGCCTTTCTGAAAGAACAGGTTTCTGTCACTATTTGATCTTCACTACACATTTATGTTCCAACTTTTTTTTAGAGCAGGTTTGTATTTAATATTAAGTTCTGCTAAGAGACTTTCTCTGATCCTCCCTGCCTTCTTCCCTGGTCCTCTGCAATCTGCTCACCACCTGAGTAGATCCACTGATGATACAAAAGCAATGCCATTGCCATCCATCTGAATAAGAGGAACACATCTGAGAGAGACCTGTTTTTGATTTAGACTTCAGTCTTTGAAACTAAAGTGGTGTCTTCTCATAGATGAACATAAAGCTTAACGCTCCAGTCCCAAAGAATTCTCTGTGCAGCTGGAGCCTGAACTGTCTCATCAAAAGTAGGTGGGAGGGATAGTGAAATTGAAGTGAAAGTGACTATTCCTGTTATTGTGAAACACACCACATAGTGAGCCACAACAAAATTACACCTCTGCATTTTACCCATACACACACGTGCAACAGCGGGCAACTATTGAAAGTGCCCAGGAAGCAGTGACAGGGACGGTACCTTGCTCAAGGGTTCCACAAGCCAGCCGACTGGTCTGGGATTTGAACCTATTAAGAGTGAACAGCCCCAGTCAGAAAATAAAAAAAAAAACCTCAAAGGAAAACTACTTAGTAGTGGTCTGAAAGGGAGACTTGACTATGAGGAAATTACCTTCACTCATTTGTGTTCACTCATCTGAAAAATGTAGGAGGAGTCTAACTAACTAATTCTTTATCATAGCAGCTTGTCCTGATTAGGGTCATGGAGGGTGCTGGTGTCTGTTCCAACTCTCAAGGTGGCGAACGGCAGGGAAACACCCTGGATGTGTTGCAAGTCCATCTCAGGGCAGACACACAGACAATCACACTCACACATAGAAAGTAATTTGCCACCTTCAATCCAGCTGATGTGAAATTCTTTGGATGATAGGAGAAAATTTGAGCACCTATGCAGACACAGGGAGAGAATGCATATAGAAAGGACATGGAAAGTTCCTGGGACAGCCTGCCTGGGAACCAAACCCAGGACTTTCTTACTGCGAGACAACGGCACTACCTACTGCACTACCTACTACCTACCTGTGCTTTGGACACATTTTTTACCGTCACATGTTGCATCTTCTATCAGGAGCGGCAGATTCAGATTCAGTCACCCCCACTGGAAACTGATAAGCAGGTTTCAGTGGGTGAGCGTGTTTCCCTCTCCTGTTGATACAGTTTGAGGGATTCGTACATTCACTGGTATCGTCAATGCCCCTCTTCAAAACTGGACTTTCTTCTTTTAATATGGCCATCAGGGTCTTTGAGTAGCCCTGGCTTTTCTGCTACAGTTCAGGGTAAAGTCATGAAATGCCTCATGAAACAGAAAATGACCCTGCAGCAACAGTGATAACAGTGTGTTCAGAATTCATTGGTATCATCAGTATCTCTCTTCAGACTGGACTTTCACCTTAAAATAATAGAATATTAATATTTTAAAAATAATAATATAAAATGGGGTGTTTGACTGACACTCCAGCCCTTGGCTTCTCTTTTGAGGTTCAGAACTATAGAGTGGATCTGTTGATCTCCTCTGCTGCAGTATCACACTCTGCTGTCTACTACAGTGCTCTGGATATTAGTGACATTAGTGACAGCCCAGCTCCACTGTAAAACATGGTGATAGACTTGGTGGCAGTGTGAATTGTGGTAGGTATCCTGTCAGGTGTTGCTCTCTTACTTGGTAAATACACAGAAAGATGTATCTGATTAATTATAAACGATAATCGAGTTTGTTCAAATCTACAGTATCTACATATGTTTGTACTATGAAGAGTGAATGAATCATATGGATGTAAGAGTGAAGAGATCTACAACAGTTGGGGCTACAGATCTGGATGAGTTGTGTTTTATGCTAATTATACCTTTTAGATGAAATACTGCAGTTCAGTTCAGTGAAGTTGAACAGATTCTTAAATGTTCAAATTCTCAAGTGTAGCCTTGGTTTGCTGTCTTTCAGTTACAACCAATAACATCTCCATGGTTGACTCTGCAAACCCCAATGAAAAGAAGAACAACCAACAACATGAGCTACTAAAGAAATCACAAAGGAGTCCATGAACGACTGCAGCTCTGCAGCTGCCTGGTTAACAGTGATGCTGGAATCAGGTGATCATTTAGTTTCCCTTCCTCCTAACAGTGATGCATCTGATACATCACCATCAATCAACCAATTACTAGATCTCTGTGTCAACAAGATCACTGATGACATGATGAGTGTGGTGTATACAGGAAATTGAGTCGAGGCTTTGGAATGAGAAACAAATACACAACCATGATTTGATAAAGTCTGCGATGGGCTGGACACCTGTCCAGGGTGCGTCCCCCATCCTCGCCCTGTGTGCGCTGGGTTGGACACCAGCACTCCCCGCGACCCTGTTTGGGACAAGCGGCAGAAAATGGATGGATGGATGGATTTGATAAAGTTTAGGAAACAATAATTCAATTGAGGCCCAGACACGTTAAGTTGTGGAACAAGATGAAGAAGTGATTTAAAGCTTCCTAAGTTGTTGCCACTTATTCGCTTTTAATATTTAACACAAACACACCTCCAACTGCACCTCAGACTGCTGCCAAATCAACATCACAACAAGAATTTTACAGACATGAACAATACCAACAACTAAAAAGAAATTAGTGAGGGTGCTGACAAGAATACCTGTTTTTCATTTTCTGTATTTTTAAACACAGAGGTGTAATGATGGAAAGCTACCAGCAGAGGGCAGCTTAATTGCAAACTTTTAGTAAAACCTTTAAAATAGGAACCTGAAGTGAGGTTTTAAAAATCCAGTAGAACATTAGAAACTGCCCTTTAATCACCACATCCTAATGTCACGGCGCGACCCGGAGTTCGATCCCGGTCTCCGGAGTACTAGCCGTGTTTTCACTCTCGCTCTCATTTCACCAGGATCTGCAACACCTGAAGCGGAGATCACTTAAGGCAGCCAAGCCGATCTGGAATTGTCCGTTCACCGTTGTGTTATTTTGGTGTATGGTTACTTTGCATTCCCCGTGCGTTTGCGCCTCTGCTTCCTTTTTCCACACCGCACGACCAAACATGACAGATGAACAGACCCACCAAGGAGGCGCAGCTGGAGGTTTCCCCCGCGAAGAGAGAAGGGGAGAAGTCGAGGAGCTTCGCGAGCGGGTGATTGAGCAAGAGGGGACACAACACAACATTTTCGCCGCCCTTGCAGAGCTCTCGAGCCAGATGGAGAAGCTAATGGTGGCCGCCAGTCCACCCCCTCCTCCGCAACTGCAGACAAGCGCCACCCCGCCTCCCAGAGACACGGGACTCCACGTGGCGCTGCCTGAGAGGTATGCCAGCGATCCGGACTCGTGCCGTAGCTTCGTGGTCGCCTTTTCGATGTACTTCGAACAATTTCCCCACATGACGGACCGTGAGAAAATTACCACGTTCATTGGGCGACTCTCTGGTCGTGCGGCGGAGTGGGGTACTGCAGTCTGGGATCGAGAGCATGGGGTGGTGCGGTCTTATGCACAGTTTTGTGACCAGTTCCGTGCCGTCTTTGACCATTCCGCCCATGGACTATCCGGTGGGGATAGATTGCTGAGGCTCCGGCAGGGGGCGCGCTCAGCTGCGGACTACGCAACAGAATTCTGCATCCTCGCGGTAGACAGCAGGTGGGACGACAGGACCCTCATCACGGTGTTCCGGGCGGGTCTGCACGAGGAACTCCAGCGGGAGTTGGCATGCAGAGATGTGGGACTGGAGCTAGATGAGGTCATCGACCTAGCGATCCGACTGGACCAGCACCATCGGTCACAGCCACCCCGATCGCCACGACCACGCCCCCAGAGTCCCCCCCACACACAGCTGTCTTCCAGTCCTTCGTTAACGACATCCTGAGAGATATGCTAGGAAAATTTGTGATAGTATACCTGGACGACATTTTGGTTTTTTCCAAATCCTATGCCGAACATGTCTCCCAGGTTGGTATGGTGCTCTCTCGTTTGCTCTCACACGGGTTGTACATAAAGGCGGAGAAGTGCGAGTTTCACAAAGCCGAGATAGGATTCCTTGGTTACCTCATCGGGCCCCGGGGGGTAAGGATGGAGAGGGGCAAGGTAGAGGCAGCCATAAACTGGCCTGAGCCTCGTACCGTCAAACAGTTACAGAGGTTCCTGGGGTTTGCCAACTTTTACAGAAGGTTCATCAGGAACTTTAGCACGGTGGCAGCTCCCCTGTCCTCCTTGTTGAGAGGCAAACCTGTGTCCTTGATCTGGACCCGGGAGGCACGTGTAGCTTTTGAGGAGTTAAAGAGACGTTTTATGACAGCACCTATCCTTAAGCTCCCGGACCCCGGGAGGCCGGTAGATGCATCCGAGGTGGGGCTGGGAGCTGTCTTATCCCAATAACATGGCAACCCCAGGAAATTGTATCCGTGCGCCTTTTATTCACGTAAGTTGACCCCGGCGGAGCAAAACTACGATTTAGGGAATAGGGAACTGCTGGCAGTCAAAGCAGCATTGGAGGAGTGGCGCCACTGGTTAGAGGGTGCTCGACATCCATTCACGGTGCTCACAGATCATAAGAATTTGGAGTACATCCGACAGGCCAAAAGACTCAACCCCCGTCAGGCCAGGTGGGCTTTGTTCTTTACTCGGTTCTCTTTTTCTATTACCTATCGTCCCGGATCCAAAAATGGGAAGGCAGATGCTTTGTCCCGCATGCATAACCCGGTGGAGACCCAAAGAGAACCAGTACCTATCCTGCCCCCAACGGTGGTGGCTGCTCCGGTGCAGTGGGATCTCGAGCGGGACATCCTCCGGGAAGCCAGGAGAACCCCCAGACTGGGGGAATGCGCTCCCGATCGGATCCATGTGCCGAAGCGATTCCGCAGGTGCTTACTCAGGTGGGTCCATGTCTCTCCAGCAGCAGGTCACCCGGGTATAGCACGCACCTTAGAAAAGGTGAACAGGCGGTATTGGTGGCCCACGCTCGCCCAAGACGCCCGGGCGTTTGTTCGTTCATGCGAGATCTGTGCAAGAACAAAGACCCCGCAAGAGGTCAATCAGGGGTTCAAACCCCTTCCCAGTAGGTTGCCCTGAGGTACCCTTGAGCAAGGTGCCGTCCCCATCACTGCTCCCCGGGCGCTTTCAATAGCAGCCCACTGCTGCACATGTGTGTATGGGTGAAATGCAGAGAGCGAATTTCCCATTCGTGGGATTATAAATAAAGGATTATTATTATTATTATTATAGAGGTGCCTGCCGGTAAACTCCAACCTCTTCCAGTGCCCCAGAGGCCATGGACACACCTTTCCATAAACTTAGTCACTGCGCTACCCAGGTCTAAGGGGCACACCTGTGTTCTAGTGATAGTAGACCGGTTTTCAAAAGGATGTCAATTCATCTCTTTTACTAGTCTTCCCTCCTCTCTCCAAATAGCAGATGCTTTGTTCCAGAACATGTTCCGGTTCTACGGGCTTCCGGAGGATATCCTGTCGGATCGAGGGCCCCAGTTCACCTCACGGGTTTGGCGGGACTTCCTAAAGAAACTCGGGGTCACGGTCAGCCTCTCGTCTGGTCACCACCCGCAGACCAATGGCCAGGCGGAGAGGACCATTCAAGATCTGAACAGATTCCTCTGGGCGTACTGTTACAACCGGCAACACGACTGGGCGGAGTATCTCTACTGGGCAGAGTACACTCAGAACTCGTTGCGTCACTCCTCCACAGGGATGACCCCGTTCGATTGTGTGCTGGGATACCAACCACCGCTTTGTCCCTGGGATCCTACTCCCATGGACGTCCCCAGTGTAGACAACTGGTTCAGGGGTGCAGAGCGGGTGTGGGAAAGAGCCCACGCGCACATTGAATGGGCGATTCGTCGCTTTCGTGCCCAGGCAGACCGACATCGGAGAGAAGCCCCAAGGTATACACCGGGTGACAAGGTATGGCTCTTCACTCGAGACCTCAACCTCAAACTACCCTGTAGGAAATTATCACCCCGGTTCATAGGTCCATTTGTAGAACAGATTAACCCCGGTTACATATCGACTGAAACTGCCCCCATCTATGAATGTTCACCCCACTTTTCATGTCTCCCTTCTGAAGCCGGTGATCCCGGGACCGTTAGCTCGAGGGGGTGTCATGAGAGACCCTCCTCCGCCCATTGAGACGGACAGTGGCCCAGCACACAGGATCACCGAGATCCTGGACTCCCGCCGTCACCGAGGAGTGTTGCAGTACCTAGTGGACTGGGAGGGGTATGGTCCGGAGGAGCAGAGCTGGGTCGCCTCGAGAGACGTTCTTTGTCCACAACTCAAGGCTGATTTCCATAGGAATCACCCAAATCGGCCTGCTCCGCTTCCCCGGGGACACCCTCCCAGACACACACGGCGATCCGCACATTTCTCGGAGGCCACGGGTGGTGGCTCCCCTGGGTCAGTGCGGTCAGAGCCCGCACCTGAAAGGGAGGGTCCTGTCACGGCGCGACCCGGAGTTCGATCCTGGTCTCCGGAGTACTAGCCGTGTTTTCACTCTCGCTCTCATTTCACCAGGATCTGCAACACCTGAAGCGGAGATCACTTAAGGCAGCCAAACCGATCCGGAATCGTCCGTTCACCGTTGTGATATTTTGGTGTACACTAATAAACTGACCCTACGTGGTTACTTTGCATTCTCCGTGCGTTTGCGCCTCCGCTTCCTTTTTCCACACCGAACGACCAAACATGACACCTAATAATGGCTTCTGATCCTCCTTTTAGTGAATTCAACACATACCAATATACTCATTCATCTCAATGAGCAGGAGGTGGAGCAGACGAAAGCCTCCCAACAAGCAGCTGATTCTCCAACAAACAGAGAGTTTCCCTGAATATGAGAAAATGTTTACAGTCCCTAAGCGAAGAACCACATACACATACTGTTTAGTTTATTCAGTACACACCAGTATATTTAACCTTCTCAGAGAGCAGGGGATCTCCACTCAAACAGAGGTAAGTGAGGGTGCTGACAGGAACTCCTATTTTTATTGTTTATTTTTTTATTTTATTTTAGGTTCTGTTAGAACTGTTCTGTGAGGTGAAGGATCAAAGTTACTGCTTGAAAGTGTTTATTAATTGTCAATCTTTTTAAAACAGAGCTGTAATGATGGAAAGCTACCAGAAGTGGGCACCTTAACTGCAGTTTTTAAAGGTTAACAAAAGTTTTAAAAGAAGCTGAAGTGAGGTTTTAAAAATCCAGTAGAACATTAGAAACTGCATTTTAATCACCACATCCTAATGCTGGTTTATGATCCTCCTTTTAGTAAGTTCAAAACCTATCAATATATTAATTCATCTCAATGAGCAGGAGGTGGAGCAGACAAAAGCCTCCCAACAAGCTGCTGATCTTCCAAAAAACAGTGTTTCCCTGAATATGAAAAGAAAATATTCTGATGGCCATTAAAAACAATGAAACATCATTTTGTTCTCTGAGACTGCAGAGAACTGAGTTCTGTTCCTAAGCTTTATTCATCTGTTGTTGTCACACTGATAAATGTAGGAGGAGTCTGTACCTGCTTGAAAAGCAGCAGCTAAACTTCTCCTCATGATGTGAACACTGGAGCATCATGATGTTTCTGTTCTCTCTGGCTGTGGTTATGATGGTGATGAGTATGTGTCCATTACTACATTTATATCGGCAGTGATGACTCTTCTGTTTTAAAATCTAATTTTATCTTTTTATCTTGTGCTGCTGTATCCAGTCAAGTTCATGGCAGATTAGTTTAGGTGGCAATTAATGAAGAATTTCTATTTGAATTTAATTATTTGTTGATACAAGGTTTTACTTCTTCACAGGGAAGTGTTCTGCACAGTCAATAGAATCACTGGGGAACATAATGCAGGTTCTTGAAGCAGAGACAGCGAATCTCTCCTGCAACTATGATGGAAATGTGAATCTGTATTGGTATCGTCAGTATCCTGGATCCAGACCAGAGCAGTTACTGGTGATTTTTCCAGGATCAAATCATGCGAGCGAAGGAACTCTGAGGGCTGAAGTGGACAGGACTTTAAAAAGACTGGATCTGTTGATCTCCTCTGCTGCAGTATCAGACTTTGCTCTCTACTACTGCGCCCTGACGCCCACAGGGACAGGAAACCCAGCTCCACTGTACAAAAGCATTTCATATGAATAAGACAGAATCTCATTTTTTCCAGAAGGTGGAGCCGTTTGACTTGTGCTTTTAGACCTTCAGCTTCTTCAGCCCTCAAACTGTAATATCATCTGTCTTGGAAGGTTTGTCATCGTCATGGTGATGACAATAAACCATGTTTCTCCTTTCTAAGGAGAATCAATGAGATTGTACAAGAATGTTCTAAGAGGACTTTCCAGACACTGGGCTGTTAAAACTTGAATCATTTGTAAAACCAAGAACAGACCATTTGTGGTTTTTCATCAGCTATGTGGGTCTCCTAGTTAATGTTTAATACAAAACAATTCTTTGTCACCCATCAGTGTCCTGTTCTTTCAATGTTTAATATGAAATGCAGGTGTATTTTTAATGTCATCTCTTTAGGAAGTCTTTAACACAATAGATTAACATCACACTGAACATTATTTTTCATGATTGTTTCTTGCTGATGTTCATTCTGAAACCCATCACTAATTACCTGTTCTATTTCTAGTCTGCAGTCCTGAAGTAATTAATGTGTCCTTTCAGATACTCGTCAAATTGCAAGACTTATCCTTCTGAGGTCAATTTTCATGGTTTTCCGAGTATAAGCACAGGGATTTCTTATCTAGTGTTGGAATAACTGACTATAAATAGTCAATCAAGGTAGCCTTTCAAAAACAATCAAACTCAAAATCAATCAAAAACAGAAATCAATATAATTTTCTACTAAATTTGTATTTTTGCACTTTAAAAAATGCAGTTTTCATTTAGGAGCATCACACTGTACTGAATTGTAGTTCATACTAAAATAATGGTATAATGGAAGTAAGATAGTAAATAGTAAAAATTTCACGTCTCTTCACAATAATGGATACCAGTGAATACTGTCCTTTCCACAAAACCTCAGGGAAACACTTTTGTCCCAGTAATTCCACATACTCTCCTCTCTGCTTCAACAGCACTAGATTTTTTCAGCAACACTTTATTGAAGGACAATATGTGTAAGGCTTCAAAACTCTGTAAAGGTATTAAAAGTTTATTCTAACAAGTGTCAGTTGTTGTAATTGTGATGTGACTGATGTGTCTGTCTTTGGCCACTAAACTAAAATAACCTGAGATCCAAACAGATTTGTACAAATAGAGACCCGAGACATCATTAACCAAAAGTATAAATGTTAATTTACCAATAATCAAAGAAAATTTGAAAATAAACAACCAGGCCAGAAAAGTAAGAAGGACTATTGACCACAATAAAAGACAGAGAGAGGAAAAACAAGAAAATAAAAGAGTTCAGGACAGGGATGGGGCTGGTGCACTAAAAAAGGATCAAACCCCAACTAATGCAAACCAGATAAATACAGAGACACTGGGCCCGGGACGTCAGCTGATCATTAAGGATTAAGTATCATTCAGAGCTGAGTCTCCTGCTCCAGTGTCCTCTGCTTATTCTTTCCTTTTTAATATTCATTTGTTTTGCAATACTTTTTAGCTTTAAGATGATGTGAGCATTGCACCCATGAGTTGTAGTGTTAAGAGGGACAAGCTGTTTCTTGATTGTAGTTGTTTTTCCCTGTTATTCCAGAGTTTGGGTTAGTGCACTTTTTTTTCATTATGTCATGGCTTCATGTAAATTGTCAGGAATATTAATATATTAGAGGGACAGCTCAGATTAGACATTTTGGACACAAGGTGAGAGAAGCAAGCTGCGTTGGTTTGGGCATGTTCTGAGGAGAGACAAGGATTATATGAGGAGCAAGCGGTTGAAGATGGAGCTGCCAGGAAAAAAAATTAAAACAGGAAAAGGAAAGGAAAAGAGGAATAAAAACTGCCGGTGGTCAGTTTGAAGGAGGAAGATGCAGATGACAGAAAGAAATGGAAACGAATGATCCGCTGTGGCGACCCCTAAACAGGAGCAGCTGAAATAAGAATCAGGAAATGTTCATGTTCATGTCGCCTTAAAAGTTTCCAAATCTTTCACTAGACATGTCATTATCTCGTATAGAACCATCAGTCAGCATCGTTTCAGTGGATCAGTTGAATCTGTTTATCTGATGAAATTATGTGGTCTGATTCCACTGAGTTTAAACAGTGAAATTGTGTTTAGCCTTTATGCTGCACACAGAGATAAGATCAACACCAAACAGTTACATTTATTAAAACTTTGTTTTCCACCTCCTTCAGTTAGTCAAAGACTTTTCTTTTCACAAAAATCCTGCACTTTCGTATGAACAGCTTCACTCAAAGCATTAGCTCTGCAGAGCCGTGTGTTCAACCCTCTCTTATACTCCCTGTAGACCCACAGTTCCACAGCTACACAGATCCAACCTGCACAGAATGAGTCACAGGTGAGACACTTGTACACACTGATTATAAGAGCAGTTAGGCTTAAACCTGTAGTGTTTTTCATTAAAAGGACAACTTTATGAAATTGCACCACTACCCACTTTCTTCAAGCACTAAACACCATCACATCCTCATGAAGGAGGGATCAGCACCTGGACCTACAAAACATTTTCTATACAGGAATGAATGAAAATCTTAGGGTTTCAGTGTCACTGCTTTATTAAACAGCCTCTTCCTGGTTAGCAGACTAAAAATAACACACAGATTCCTTCAGTAATGACCATTCCCCTCCTCCCCTGATGATCTCCACTGCACTGATGTTGAGGAGAAGTTGTGGTGAATGAGGTGGGGCTCTTACACTCTACTGTTCTTCTTTCCTTTTCATTTTCCTTTTAGCTGTGCTCTTAGTCTTTCACTAAACACAGAGGATCAACCATCATGCTGCCATTTGCTCATTTACTGTTTCTGCTGCTTGTAGGTGAGTGAGAGTCACATGCTTACTGTGTTTGAATGACATTCTTATTAAAACTCATCTGTTACAGCGATTTTCATTTGTAGACTTGATTTGGACTGAAAATGTGGTTCTGTTTTCTATCAGGTGCAGCAGATTCAGATTCAATCAAGTCATTGGACACTGAGAAGCAAGTTTCAGTGGATGAGAGTGTTTCTCTCTCCTGCAGCTACAGTGGCAATGTTTTCAGGCTTCGCTGGTATCGCCAGTATCCCTCATCTAAACTGGACTTTCTCCTTTATATAACTCCATCGGGGGGGTTGAGTAGCACACCGCCTGGATTCTCTGCTAAAGTTCAGAACGATAGAGTGGATCTACTGATCTCCTCTGCTGCAGTATCACACTCTGCTCTCTACTACTGCGCTCTGCAGCCCACAGTGACGAGAAACCCAGCTCCACTGTACAAAAACTGATTGGGTGATGAGGTAAAGTGGTTTTGTACTGGGTTTCCTGTCAGGTGTTGCTCTCTTTATAAGCAAACCATGCAGAAAAATGCAGAAAATATGGCTGATAGCTTCTCCACAGACCACAGTATCTACATATTTTTGTATTTTGTAAGAGGCTTTTGTTAACTTGTGCTTTATGTTAGTGCTTCTATCTTGACAGAAATATTTTTGTAGGTATCCTTTCCAGTTGTCTGTAATTCTTCAACAATGACTGAGATGTATCTTCCCCACCTGTTCAATTTTTTTAATATTCTTTTAAATTCCTGCATCCACTGCAACTTCACTATTCCTAAAGTATATCTATGAGATTTAAACAGGGCTTCGACATGGACATTCCCTAATGTGACCATTTGCTTTACTGGCTTTGCATGACTGTTTTCTTGCCTGGAGCAATAACAGCTTCATCTTTCTGATGGAAGGCTATGCTTAGAAGCTCAAATGGTGCTAGAGCTGGAAGTAGAACAGAGCCAGGCTCAGACTCACAATGTTATGGTCTGTAACTGAGTACAGTACCTCTAGGCTACTGCCTCATGTCTTCAATGGAGAATTAGCGATTGACTTTTTGAGCCTTCTTAAAAAGTGCTGCAACATACTTTAAGTTCAAGTGTACCTAGAAGAAATGATGCTGTTTTGAAGGCAAAGGGTGGTCACACCAAATATTTATTTGATTTAGATGTCCCTTTTGTTCATTCACTGCATTTTGTTGATTGATGAAAATGAATGATGAACACTTCCATTTCTGAAAGCATTCTTTGTTTACAGCATTTTCACATCTGCCTAAAACTTTTGCACAGTACTGTAAGTCATCTTTTTTATTGCTAGTCAGGAATATTCTGTAGGTTTTTAAGAGGACAGCACATGACTCCCTAGAACACTTTGCCTAAACTGAATGATTTACATTCAAATCCAGATCATGCAGAACAAAGGTGACAACATCGACAGAAGACCAACACATAAAGCTTATTCACTGAGATATAGCAAATCCTGCATGCGGTCATGTGAACAAATTAGGACACCCCATTAAATAGTCAGTTCTTTATTAAGAAATGCTCCCACATCAATGTCTAATCTTGTTTTTATTTATGTCTGGGAAAGAAAGTGATTTATTGCAGGTAAACAACAAAGATTAACCTTGATTTATTCATTAAACAAGAAGAGGTCAACAAAAATGGGAGTTTCATTTTGGGTATGCTCATGGAGACACAGGTGTGCTTCAATGGCGCTGCTATTTAAGCCCCGATGAGTCAGAACAGAGCGTGGCTCATTCACTAGACGAAGCCTTAAAATAATGGTGGTTTTGATAGGTTCTTGTACCTTGTTTTGGTCAGTACTGCAGTCCTTGCATCTTGTTTTTTTAATATGAAGAATTAAATTGTGTTTCTGACTCCTGGCTCCGCGTTGATGTCTAACCCGCTTCTGGGGACCTTTGTGCCAACCCTCCAACACTGCTCCCAGCTCCTCCCAGCTCCAATGCAAGAAGACAGCGGAAAATGCCCCCTGTGTCATTCAATATGGGAAGACGGTAGAAAATGCCCCCTGCGTCATGCAACATGGAACATTGGCAAAGAAAGTCACCCGCGACAAAGAAAGCGGGACATCAGCAAAGAAGGCTGTCCATGACACGGAGAACAGGAAATCGGCAAAAAATGCCGCCTGTGCCGTTCAACGAGGGAGGTTGAAGTCACTTTGCAGCATGAAAAGCGCCATCAAGGAGTCGACCCCAAAACCCAGTACCACTAACCCATCTGCCAGGAAGAAGGCACAGACGTGGCAGATCCAGGTTAGTAATTGCAGATGGAATAATCAGTGGCTTCAGATTTCAAGTCCAAAGACTTGAACAAACTCTTCAGGAATCAGATAAGGAGTGGCTGTAAATAAGGAACAGATAAACAACAGGCCAAAAATGTTCTTGCTGAGCAGCTACAGGAAATGGAGGCTGAACTCACTGCCAAGCATCACGAAATTCGTGCATGGAACCAGAATCTTGATCTTTTGAATTTTTGCTAAACTGGCCAATTGTCAAGTCTCAGAGAAGCTTCAGGAGAAATAATTAGAGGCTGAAGTGAGCAGAAACCATGTCCAGGAAATTTTAACCAGAACTCAAGCCAAGGAAATTGAGAATGTTAAACTGAGACACATTTTGCATGAACTGGAGGCGACGTGTAAGAAATTGGAAAATGACAATGTCTCCCTCTACGTTATGAATCACCAGCTGCAGGAGAGCAACCAGTTTGAGGTACGTTCCCTTTAGGAAGAACTGGTTAAAGTTAATAGGGAACTTGAGGAAAAGCAGGCTGGGTACCTAGAATGTGAAGAGGACTGTAAGGACCTAGGTGAATAGATCCTTTGGTTAACTGACAGCTTGGGCAGTACCCAGGAGAACATAAGGGCTGAATCAGAAAAGGTCAATGTGAAGAACAGTGCATGGACATTCACCAAAGAGATGAACAGATCAGCTGCATGAACAGTCATCACTCAACAGGAGTTGCTGACAAGGCTCTACCAACAGCTGACAGAAAGCGAGGCCTCTGCATTGCAGACGATCACCTCAGCCACAAGCAAAAGACTGAAACACGAGGAAAAGATTACCAATCTTCTTTCTCAACTTGAGGAGACCAAAGGACTCTTGTCTCTTTGCCAGAGGAAAATCAAAACCACGGAAATGGAAAGAAAGGCTCTAGCTCAAGACAATGGTAAGCTTCAAGGAGTCAGTAAACTCATGGAAGAGAGAGAGGTCCTGAGGAAGAAAATGCAAGCTGCGATTGTTGTCCGAAGGGAATGGCTGAAGAAAACAGAGGAACAGGAAAACCAAGCTACATGCAATGCAACAAAGGGAGTAGAGATTCCAACCTTGCAGGAGAAGCTGGAGACAAAAGTGGCCACTATGGAAGAACAGCTGAATAGGACCAGATCAGAGCTGAAGCAGGTGCAGGACAACATGGCAACAAATGTCATGATCTGAAGTTCTGTTGCTCAGAAGTGAAATCTCAGCTCAAATCTCAAATCTCGAAATCTCAACTCACTCAGCAGACACCAGTGCATGCTGGAACCCTGGTGGATAACTCCAAAGGGAGACTGTTCCTCAGCTGCCCAAAAGAAAAGGAAAGGCAGGTAAAGATTCCACAGGCTGAGCAGCCATGTGAGAACTCTGAGAGGGGTGCTTAGAGCCCAACAGAACACCAGCCAATCTCTTTCCACAAGGAGGTCATAAACACCCTACCTTCTGTTTTCCCTCACACTTCAGCAGACTCAGAACAGGATAACTGGTTGAGGAAAGTTGCACTGCAGGCCCTGAGGGTTCAATGCAGAACTTCTCTCAGTTGAACCAAGAGCGAGGCTTACGGTCTTAATTATGTGCATGCCTTGGCAGCCTTGCTAGTTCTTGGCCTGGATTATGTATCCGAGATTGTAAGCAGTGTTAATGTTCTTGATTATGCATCAGTCACGGAGATCAGAGCTTCTGAGACTGCTTGAGGTCAGGAGCACTCTGAGGAAAGAGAATGCATGACACACAGAAACTGCAGTCACTGTGAAGATGGAAACAAGGGCCTTTCAAACAACTCAAACAAGAACTGCTTAGACAACCATGAGCGCATTGTTGAAGGAAATTCAACCTTGAATTGTTCAGTCAGTCTCAAGCCTTGCAGTGAAGGTCAGTACATCCCCTACAGTCATGTGTGTAATAAAGAGAAGGACTACAAGCAGGGTGAAGAGGAAGATGGTTGTGAAAGCCAGTGCAACAAGGAATGTCGTCAGTGTGCCCAAGGTGAGAAGTGCATTAACCAGAAAGTGGTGTGTGATGTAATCCCTCATGTTCAAGATTGCTCTGATATAATGAGCTGCTTTTGTTTGTCTGAGGATTGCCACCAGCACTGCTGAGACAGCAGAGGCCGGTGCCCTCCTATGAGTGTTATCTGTGATGGTGAAGGAGACTGCTTTGATAGCACATATGAGAGTGACTGGGGAAGTTTCACCGCACCAGTGACCAGGGCATGCCCAGGAAGTTCTGCTATGGTGGCCCTCCAGAATGTCATGATCACTCAGATGGGAAAGATCATAGTAGACCTCCACATCTTCCCCAGGGTAAACATAATCCTGGTGGTTATGAACGCCTATTGAAGAATCGGTTTCAGGTTGGACACGCAGACCGCAGTGTGGGATCTGATCTTGATGTTTGGAAACACCCAGTAAGTAGACAGAGTGTTGAGAATCATGTCATGTCATGGATGATTTGGAAAAATGTACAGTACTTTGAAAAAATGCTGTAAACAAAGAATGCTTTCAGAAATATAAATAATGATTGTTTATTTTTATCAATTTACAAAATGTAAAGTGAGCAATCAAAAAACCCAGCCACTAGGGATGCACAAGCCAGTGTATTTCTTCGTGCCGGTCCCAAGCCCGGGTAAATGGGGAGGGTTAGGAAGGGCATCCGGTGTAAAACTTTGCCAAGTCAATATGCGGACAATGATACAGAATTCCATACCGAATCAGTCGAGGCCCGGGTTAACAACGACTGCCATCAGTGCTGTTAGCCTACAGGGTGCTGGTGGAAATTGGACTACTGTTGGCCAAAGAAGAAGAAGAAGAGGAGGAAGGCATGTACAGATGGAGAAGGAGAGAAAGAAGGAGAAGAGAGTGGAAGTGAGAGTAGGGACTTTGAATGTTGGCAGCATGACTGGTAAAGGTAGAGAATTAGCTGATATGATGGAGAGAAGGAAGGTTGACATTTTGTGTGTGCAAGAGACTAGATGGAAGGGTAGTAAGGCCAGGTGTATTGGAGGGGGGTTTAAACTGTTCTACCATGGTGTGGATAGAACAGTTTAAGATACCCATACGCTTCATTGGCTTCCTGTTAGGTACAGGGCTGACTTCAAGGTCCTCCTCTTAACTTACAAGGCACTTAAAGGTCTTGCCCCAATATACCTAACTGAACTGCTTAATGCCTATACACCTAATTGCCCACTTAGATCCCAGAATAAAGATCTCCTAATTGTACCTCACATAAATAAATTTATTGGAGCACGAGCTTTCAGTTACGGGGCCCCTAGATTGTGGAACAGCTTGCCTGCTTCTGTAAGGGATGCCGATTCAGTCTCAGTCTTTAAATCACGGCTGAAGACTTACTTCTTTAGTTTAGCTTACCCGCACCAGTCACCATAGTGCACCATTACTAATGTCGCTGGTGCTGCTGTACATGCCATCACACTGTTGTTTCATTTCTGTGTCTGTCACTACTGGATCCTGTTCATTACCGACAATCCCCATTCCATTTCTCTCCCCACATGTCCGGGTGGGCCCGCTGTGGTCATCACCTGAGTCCAATGCCGAGCTACCATCTGGTCTGTGTGATGCATCTGATGCGCCAAGGGACCTTGGCGGCTCATCGGTGGGACCCTGGGACTCCTCACCGATCCTGGAGTTTAAAACCAAACTAACTTTGTACTGTTATTATACCCAAGGGGGTTGGGTAGCCGGTTGACCTTGGACCCTCAGAGGTTTTTTTTCTCCACATAGTGGAGTTTTTGGTTCCTCTCCTTCGTAGTTGTCCGGCTTTAACATCTATCACTGTAACCTGTTCCACCATCCACCACCATTGTAAAGTACCTTGGGGGAACTGTGTTGTATAAGGCACTATATAAGAATAAATTGAATTGAATTAAATAAAATGCATTTTCTGTATTTAATCCACACGCACACATGCAGCAGGGGGCAGCCTGGGACGATACCTTGCTCAAGAGTACCTTAGGACAAGCTGTTGGGCTGGTGTACAAACCCACAACCTTAAGATCCTGGGACCTAGTCCCTAACCACTAGGCCACGGTTGTCCTATCTGCTCTGCCCTCCGTGCAGGATATTTACACTAAGTGCTGCAAGACCAGGGCTTTCCAAATCATCAACGACTGCTCAAACCCTGGTAACTACCTGATCTGCTGAACACAGGAAGGTGGTTTTGTAACCTCCTGACCAGAACAGAGAGTCTAAACTCCAGGTTAAGGCTTCTTTTATCAGGACATGCACTACCTACAGTTAAATCCTCCTGGACTTTACACCATCCCTGCGATGGGCTGGTGACCTGTCCAGTGTGTGTCTCCCGTCCTTCGCCCTGTGTGAGCTGGGATGGACTCCAGCACTCCCCCGCAACCCCGCTTGGGACAAGCGACAGAAAATGACTGACTGACTGAATTTACACCACCGTACCACTGACATACAATAAGCATGAAACATTTTTTTTCATTCATGCATCTACATATGCCCATTGCACATCATAATGCATTTGCTTTTTATCTTTGGTTTTAAGACCCAGTTACATATCAAGATATCAGGAAATGTTTAAATCTTTCACGTCATTATCTTATATAAAACCACAACATCGTTCCAGTGGATCAGTAGCATCTGTTTATCTCATGAAACTCTTTTATCTGATTCCTCTGAATTTAAACAGAATGAACATCATAATACATTTGCTTTTTATCTTTGGTTTTTAGATCCAGTTAAATGTCACAGTGGTGAACCAGTGAACAGTGAATCAGAACAAAATGCATTTAACACATGCAAGCAATGCGCAGCAGTGGGCAGCTGTATCCAGGAACCTAGGAGCAGTGATGTGGTCAGTACCTTGCATAAATCAGGTTTGAACCCACAACCTTCCAATTATGGGACCTAGTATTGCAGTGAAGCTTTTAAAAAGCCAGTTATTTCGAGACTGCAGTTAATTTTCAGACTTCTGTTTCTGATTTTTAATTAATTCAGCAAATAGACATACCCAACCTTCTCAAAGAGCAGAAAGTCTCCACACAACCACACAAGTTCTTTTCCAAGAGTGTTCACCTGAATCAAATAAACTGAAAAGCTCATCACACCATCTGTACAATAGAACTGAAAACTCTATGAGTAGAACCACATACACACACACACACACACACACACATACACACACACACACACACACACACACGCTGATAAATGTAGGAGGAGTCTGTACCTGCTTGAAAAGCAGCAGCTAAACTTCTCCTCATGATGTGAATGCTGGAGCATCATGATGTTTCTGTTCTCTCTGGCTGTGGTTATGATGGTGATGAGTATGTGTCCTTTAATACATTTATATCTGTGTGAAAGACTGTTCTCTGTTTCTAAATCTATTTTTCTGGATTTTCTATTTTCTTGTAGACCTTTATCTAAGCACTTGAAGAGTGATTAGTTTGTTTGTACATCAAATGTTGAAGACTTTTAAGTAGAAGTGAGCGATTTATACAATATTGATTCAAAGTCTCTTTCTTCACAGGGAAGTGTTCCGCACAGTCAATAAAACCACTGGAGAACATAAAGCAGTTTTTTTAAAGACGAGACAGCGAATCTCTCCTGCAAGTATGATGGTAATGTGAACAATCTGTATTGGTATCATCAGTATCCTGGATCCAGACCAGAGTATTTACTGGTGATTTATTCAGGATCTAATCATGCGATTGAAGGAACACTGAGAGCTGAAGTGGACAGGACTTCAAAAAGACTGGATCTGTTGATCTCCTCTGCTGCAGTATCAGACTCTGCTCTCTACTACTGCGCCCTGAGGCCCACAGTGACAGGAAACCCAGCTCCACTGTACAAAAACATTTCATATTAATCAGACAGAATCTCACTTTTTCCAGAAGGTGGAGCTGTTGGACTTGTGCTTTTAGAATTTCAGCTCCTTAATGCTGTAATGTCATCTGTCCTGCAAGAACAAAAAGCTTTCAGTGTTTTCAAACTTTATCTTACCTGAGAAGAGTCAAAGAGAAAATAAAGTGATGCTTCAAAATCTGTGATTTGCTGTTGATCAAAGGTTAATTCAGAGTTAGGCATTTTGTATTAAACGATGACACAAGACACAAACTAACCCCTGATCACAACAAATGATTATGAATGCTGATCTTGGAACATCCACAGATGCTTTCTGAGAAGCTCATGAAAAAGCAAGGTGTTTAGGAGTTTGTAAGGTTAGGAAGGACTGCAGGTATAGTAAAAATCCCTTTACCTTTGTCCCTGTCTCACAGTGCCTCACATTACTGAGTTCACAGAGTTTGTTGGCTAAATCTATCCCCAGAAGATAGCAACCAGCTGCACTCATAATTGGGAAGCTGGATGGGAGGAACACCTTGAAATTTCGGTGGTAGATCAGATAGGGGGACATCCATGAAAAACACTTTTAATTGGGAGCCTGGATGGATGGAGGCTTTGAAATATAGGTGGTAGATAAGACAGGAAAGTAACAGTGAGAGGCTAAGGCTAAGCCTATTGGTGGGAAAGGGGCAAAGGTGGGGGAACTGAGGTTTTAATCATGACAGCATTGAATATTATTGGTGGAAAACTATTAATGGGATGGAGTTATGTAAATTGTAAAGGTAAATGAAATATATTTAAAGTCCGAAGTTGGGATGAGCATTTGGAGCTGCTCCCACTGGACCATGCCTGCTGAAACTCTTCAGTAAATTGGTTGTGCTGCATCTCTCTGACTTCGCTTGATTTTTTGACTTCGCTTGATTTCTGATTTAGAAAAAGTTTCAGACGTAGGCTCACACTTCGATTTTCCACGACACAGGAAGACTTCCATGTAAAAGCCACTCTCGCATTGGCAACTGTTCTGTTTCATGAGTTCACCATCAGAAGAAGGAGAACACTGAAAAACACTGATGTGTGCAGGGCAGGGTTGTAAAGAGAAAATCAGTTCTCCATATAATGATCTCTGAACATCTACAGTTTACTAAAGATGACATGAATAAGTCAGAAGTCCAGAGGAAATATATTTTTGAAATATTTTTGAAACACACAGATGTAATATCTGATCATTTACTTATACATTTAAAAAAGAAGTATAGAATTTTGTCACTTCAATTGGGATCTCATTATCTGCTTTTTGGAACATAATTACTTTTTTCATCATGTTTATGGAGAACAATAGAGAATTTTGAAGGCATCTAAGCAGTGCTATACGACAGTGTTCCAAATCTGTCCTGATCCTGAGGTGTTGAAAACTCTTTAATATTGTCAGACACGCATGTCAACATGTTCTGGAGGTAGATAATTTGTTCAAGGATTAAGTATCATTATTTCTTTTGTTATTTTAAGTGTATTTATAAAATAATTTTAAGCTGTTTCACTGAATTGAATTATTGTAAGATACAAAATTATCAATTCATTTCCGTGATTTTCTTTACAGCAACAGATAGTAGAAAAAGTCTATTTCTCAGATCTTCCTCCCAAAACCCTTTTGTTCCTATGTGATCTCATTAACGTGTGAGCACAGAGCTGCTTCCCAAAGTATAAAATATTTCCCAGTATCACTTCAATAAAGGAAAGTATTCTTAAAACTTCAGGAAACTAGATAAGCAAGTACAAACCTACATCAATGCTTTATAAAGTCTTATTCCTCAAATGTCAGTTGTCCTAAACTTGATGTTTAGAATAACAGATGTTTTTGGAAATATTAGTTGTAGTTAAATAGTAGTCATCAATATAACAAAAATGACCACCCCAACAGTAAACCAACATAAAAAGCTTTATTAGAAAGACAGAACAGCAGGTCCTGCACAGAAACAGAATGTGCTGAAAAAAAATGAATTCCAATCAGCTAAACTAGTCCATAAACCACATCTCAGGAAGAAAAAGAAGATAAAACTATTACCCTGACATCACTGATGCATTAGAACTGAAAGCTCTGTGAGCAGAACCACATACACACCTCACTCACAAAAGCAGCTCAGAGTGAAAGAATGAAAACTGTTACAACTCATTACCATGATCTAGAACGAAACATAATTGTTATCACACAGAGCTGTAGTTTATGTAGTTCAGCTGTAGTTTCATTCATTCATTCTCCTTATTTCAAACATCTACATATGCCATTTGCACATCATGTACATCTCACTGACACACACATACACACACACACATGCACAGAGAGAGAGAGAGTGTAACGGTGGCAGGGAGTTTGAAGGACGCCAACGCAGAGCCAGGGTTCCAAAACGTAACTTTATTAACATAAACTAACATACAAAATCAACAGTGCCACCATTAACTGTAAGGCATAGCATCATTAATGAACCGCGATCTGTTCTGACTCACTGGGGCTTAAATAGCAGCCCCAATGAAGCACACCTGTGTCTGAACAAGCCCAGGTGTGCTAAGTCAGAACAGAGCGCCATCTGTCGTGCCCGGCTGGAACCACAGGCACGACAGACCGTGACAGAGAGAGAGAAAGAAATGTAGGAGGAGTCTGTACCTGCTTGAAAAGCAGCAGCTAAACTTCTCCTCATGATGTGAACACTGGAGCATCATGATGTTTCTGTTCTCTCTGGCTGTGGTTATGATGGTGATGAGTATGTGTCCTTTACTACATTTATATCTGTGTTAGACTCTTTTCTCTGTTTATACATCCACATCATCTTTTCATCTCATGCAGCTGTGTTCAGTAATGTTCACGTCAGATTAGTTTAGAAAGGAAATGTTAATGACTTTCAAGCAGAATTTAATTATATATTGATTCAAAGTCTTTCTTCTACACAGGGAAGTGTTCTGCACAGTCAATAGAACCACTGGAGAACATAAAGCAGGTTCTTGAAGATGAGACAGCAAATCTCTCCTGCATATATGATGGTGCTGTTAGAAATCTGTATTGGTATCGTCAGATTCCTGGATCCAGACCAGAGCATTTACTGATGATCTACCCATCACAAAAACATGTGAGCCAGGGAACTCTGAGAGCTGAAGTGGATGAAAGTGAAAAAAGACTGGATCTGTTGATCTCTTCTGCTGCAGTATCAGACTCTGCTGTCTACTACTGCGCCCTGGAGCCCACAGTGACAGGAAACCCAGCTCCACTGTACAAAAACATTTCACATGAATCAGACTGAATCTTACTTCTTCCAGAAGGTGGAGCTATTTGAATTGAACATTTAGACCTTCAGCTTCTCTGTCCTCAAGCTGTTTTATGTCTTAGAAAGTCAGACATCATCATAATAAAATTTATTTCTGAGTTAAATCAATAAACAAGACCTTGTAAAAGAATGTTCTGAGAGGACTTTCCAGACACTGGCTGTTAAAATTCAAACAATCTTTGAAAAGTTCATTTGTAGTTTTGCACCTAACAATGTAATTTTTGGGGTAGCCTCGTTGAGGTTTAATACAAAACCTTGTTTTTTCATCCATAAGTGTCTTCTTTCGGTGTTTAATATGAAATGAAAGTTACCATTCTTGTCATTGTGAGTACACGGCACAACACGCAGTGAACACAAACACATGCAGCAGGGGGCAGCTATTGAAAGAGCCCAGGGAGCAGTGACAGGGATGGTACCTTGTTCAAGTGTACTAGTCTGGGATTCAAACTCACAATCTTCCGATCCTGGGGCCTAGTCCCTAACCACTAGGACACGTCTGCCCCAAAACACCCTCTGCATTTAACCCATACACACTGTGCAACAGGGGCCAACATTTAAAATGCTTGGGGAGCAGTGACTGGGACAGTACCTTGCTCAAGGGTACCTAAGGGCAACTTACTGGTCTGAGATTTGAACCCAAGACCTTCTGATCCTGGGGCTAAATCCCCAAACACTAAGCCACCGCTGCCCCGGGTCATTTGAAACACAGGTTTATTTGAGATGTCATTTCTTTAGCAAGACTTAAAAATAAAAAAAAATAACATCGCATTGATCACTTGATCACACTTTTTAGAATAAACTTTTAATACCTTTATAGAGTTTTGGTGGTGGTGCTTGAGGTGGGATTTGTTGTGAGCCAACGCACCTGAAGACCCTCTTGCTGTAATTATCACCAAGTGGAACCATTGGTGGAACCTCTGCAGCAAGGGGGAATAAATAGAACATCACAACGTGTAGCGGGTGTGTTGGCGTTTTGGTTCCCCACGTGATGCAGCCTGAAGTTGACTCTCAAATAACGCTAATTGTCTGCTTTCATATGAATCATTGTTGATGATTACTTTGTTTTACGTACAAGTCCAACCCTGCTAGGTAGTAGTTGTTAGCGGTTAGCATTAGCCTCCGCGCTAATATCCTTTGTTAAATTGCAGGTTCCAGTATATTCAGGTAGATCCCCAGTTTCCTCGTTCAGGTTCAGTATGTGCCTCAGTGTCCCTTGTTAGTCGGGGTGTCTCTGTGTTTGTTCCCCTTTTCCCTGTGTGTGAGTTAGTGTGGTAACAAGCTTTAGCTTTGGTGTTTGGGTCTCTCCCTAATAAAGTTGAATATTTCTTGTTCATACTCCTGGTCTGTCTGAGCTGTGCTTCTCTCAGCGGGAGGCAGACTAGACAGTGTGGCGATCCTGCTCAGGTGTCTTCCTCTTTCCCCAGTACAGGTGCACATAACAGGATTTGAACCTCTTGAGCCAGAGGTCCATAAGCTAGTACCCTACCACTAGACCACCGCCACCCCTGATTAAGGATTAAGGATCATTCAGAGCTGAGTCTCCTGCTCCAGTGTGTTTAGTTCTACAGGACTGGTTTCAGTACATCACTAGTTGAGTTTTCCATTTCTGAGAGCTGCTGGATCATTTGAGTAGACTGAGTATCTCTTGGGTTTCCTCCAGTGATGCTTTCATCTTATGTTGGAGTGATTTGAGCCAAACTTCTGGAAACATTCTCTTCTATCTGTTCAGAAATCATGAAAAGTCTCATGTAGGTTTCTTAGATTGTGTCATGACTTTATGTAAGTTGACAGTAAATGTTTATGTTCATGTCGCCTTAAAAGTGTCCACATCTTTCACTAGACATGTTATTATCTCGTATAGAACCATAAATCAACGTTATTTCAGTGGATCAGTAGAATCTGTTTATCTCATGAAACTCTGTGATCTGATTCCTCTGAATTTAAACAGTGAAATTGTGTTTAGCCTTTATGCTGCACACAAAGATCAGATCAGCACCAAACAGTTACATTTATTAAAACAATGTCGGAAACAGCTTTGTTTTCCACCTCCTTCAGTTATTCAAAGACTTTTCTTTTCAAAAAATCCTGCACTTAACATGTAAGAGCTCATTCCCGCCGGGACACCCGTCCTGCCCTGATGATCTCCACTGCACTGATGTGTAGGAGAGGTTGTGGTGAATGAGGTGTGGCTCTTACACTCTACTGTTCCTCCTTCCTTTTCATTTTCCTTTTAGCTGTGCTCTCAGTCTTTCACTAAACACAGAGGATCAACCATCATGCTGCCATTTGTTCATTTACTGTTTCTGCTGCTTGTAGGTGAGAGAGAGTCACATGCTTACTGTGTTTGAATGACATGCTAATTAAAACTAATCTGTTACAGTGATTTTCATTTGTAGACTTAACTTGAACTGAAAATGTGGTTCTGTTTTCTATCAGGTGGAGCAAATTCAAATTCAATCAGTTCATTGGACACTGAGAAGCAAGTTTCAGTGGATGAGAGTGTTTCTCTCTCCTGCAGCTACAGTGGCAGCAATGTGTACAGCATTCAGTGGTATCGCCAATATCCCTCATCTAAACTGGACTTTCTCCTTTATATAACTCCATCGGGGGGGTTGAGTCATCACCAGTGCAGATGATACACCTTACCAGTTCAGCCTGGATCTTTAATGTCCATTAGTAGATTAAAAGCTTCATCTGCTCACACAGAATTTACTGTTAAAGATTTTAAAGAAAAACCTTGTTGCTGTGGTTTTTAAATCCCTACTTCTAACAATTGCCAATAGAAATGATCATAAAGTAAAGTCCTTGCCAAGTTGCTATTATTTGTGTTGTGTTGCTGTTCTGCTGTTGTTCTGTTTTCCTGAGACGGGGCACTTTTATCACTGTGAACATCAGCACTGACCCATCTGTGACCCTCATGTAGAGACTGAGAGGCAGCCTGGAGAGGCTGGGTTGGTGTGAATGTGTTAAAACCACAGCAGATTCTGGAGGTGTGAACATTTCCCCTCACTGTTTTTCTGAGAGCGGCAAAACTGCCCACAGTTTAGTTCAGTTCAGCGCAGTTTTTAAAGACATCATGTTTAAGATTTTAGTTTCTGAGTTTTGCATCATCAACTTTAAATTATTTTACATTTTCAGGATTTATGTAACAGTTTATTATTATTCTTATTATTATTGTTGTTGTTACTGCTATTGTTGTTAATAATAATAATAATAACAATAATAATAATAATAACAATAATATAATAGTAGTAATAATAATAATAATAATATTTGTAGTAGTAGCAGTAGGTTTAGAAATAGCAGCAGCAACAATCAGCCACAACATTAAATCCGCTGACAGGTGAAGTGAATAAAATTGATTTTGTTAAAAGTGGTACCTGTTAAAGGTGGATATATTAGACAACAAGTGAACAGTCAGTTAATGTAAAGCTCTTAGAAGCAGCAAAAATGAACAAGTGTGAGGATCTAAGTGTCTGATAAGATCCCAGTATGGACGACCAGTCGGATCATCTCCAGCACAGCATGCAGTGGTTAAAGAAGGCTGACAGCAGGAGCATCAGCTGGAGAGATGTTGTTCAACTTTTTCTGCTAAAATCTTGGTGTCACGACACACCTTGAAGGTCTTGTGGAGTTTATGCTTTGATCAGATGTTTTTAATATTATGGTTGATTAGTGTAGATCTGAGTGCTGGTCAGCTCGGTATATTTTATTTATCTGATATTTTACTGAAGCTGTGTTTACAAACCAGGTTAAATCAAGAAATTCAGATTTTAAAAAGTCCACTTTATGTTTAAGAAGCAGCCAGATCTCAGGAGTAAATATTGATTATCATGAATTAAATGTTTTTCCAAAAAAAGCAGGTATAAATAGTTTTCTGCTAAAAAAGCAGGACTCACACACTTCAAATGACCATTCTGAACATACCTGGTCTGGTAGCACCTTCAGGAAATTGTGGATATTTGTATGCTTTCCTTTAAATGAAAACAATTTGGAAAATTTAATGTGTTAGAAATTCATCCACATGATGATAACTGTATCTGCGTCCATTAAAACGTTTAATGTACAGATGTTTTTGATAGAAATCTAAAATGTGACTTTTATTTCCATAATACTAAAATATATAACGTATGCAAAATTTGAACATGGTACTATACTATAAACTATTAAGACAAAGATGATATGAAGTATAAATGAATACGAATGAATATAATCATTAATTAAACAGTTTATTTAGTATTTTAAATATCATGTATTTTAATTGAATAAAAATTGCACTTATTCAAAATTCAGGTTTAAAATATTAAAATGTTTAAAATATTAAAAATAAAATATTACTGCAACAGTAGTTATAAATATATAACCATTAATGTGACTGAGAGAGAAACCTCACTAGGACAGTGATTTCTGTTACAGTTTAAAATGAACTGGAGCACAGATCAGAGCCACACAGAACCAGAGCTGCTCCCAGAGAGATCACAGTGAGATTCTAGAAATGAAGAAATGTGGATCAGCTCCAGCCGTATCGGGACTGTTTTATAAAGACTTTCACTGAAGAATCACCATCATGTGACCACAACAGAAGATAAATCAGCACATTTATTTATGAACATCTATAAAAATATCAATGCTACAGAATTTAGTTAATTTAGACAAAGCTGTTAGTGATGATGAGCAGATAAAATAAATCTCTTTATTAAATCAAACATCAATAACAGCTTTGATATTACATAATGTAAATAACTAGAGTAGAGTTCAGCAACATACGTTTTTATGAGCTTCAACATTAGGATTAAAACTTTCTAGAGCTTTAGTTCCTTTAACTACTCAAATGTGAAACTCAAAATGTGTGAGTGTTGATGAGCAGATAATCACTGTTAAATGTATTCACTTCAGCCATACTGTCAAATTAATTCTCAAAATTATAATAAACTTTATAGTTAAACATATAATTAAACGTATAATAAACTTTAAAGCACATTAAAGATTTGTTAGTTTATCACCAGCTGATAGATCTGTATTCTAAATGCAAATATTATAAATTATATCTATTATATTAACAAATAAGAGTAAAGTAAATCAGTCAGGCTTACTCATTGAACTATTTTTTATCAATAAACGATCCATTTATATTTGGCAAATATCAAATTATAATATATTCTAATAATAATAAAATATAAAAAATAATCCTACCAGGTTTCTCAGTTGAACTCCATCACCAGTTGGAACTGTTGCTCCATCAAGCAAAGAATAACCTCCTACAAGCAGCTACAGTGCAGTAGAAAGTTCATATCAGTGTCGCTGGAGATGTTCATGATGAAGGTGTTCACACAACCGTGTCTAGAGGAGCTGATCTCCTCTCACTGCTGCTCTGATGAGTGTAGATGATTTCAGGAGGATCGTCCTGCAGCCTGAACCAGAGCACTTGAGATCTTCTGCTCTGATCTCAGAGGAGACGGTGTACCGTGCAGAGTCACTGACTCTCCTGAGACACTGACCCCGATGCTGGACTGAGTAGAACCGATACATTTACCTGAGGAAGATCTGGTCAAAAAGATAGACATCTGATAGACGTGTCTCCAAACACACGACAGATCAGACAGCGTTATCAAGTAATCTCACAGAATTACAGCTGAACTGTAGCTCGATAGACACGAGACTGTGTTTATCATTTCAGCTGATAACAGTTTTGCTCTACACAAAATTTTAAAATACTGTGGTAAAATGACAAATGTTTAAAAAGCAATATTAATTTTTTAATCACATTTCGTAATTTTGGAACAGTAAAATAATTAAATCTTTTAAAAACAGTAAATTAATTACCTGTCACAGCTACGAAGGTGCCATTAATGATTTTTAGCTCTTCTTTTGTAATGATACCACAGATGTACATTCCTTCATCATCTTCACGAGCGTTTTTAATAGTCAGAGTAAAGTCGTCCTTGTTTACATTGTATTTCGTCTCTTTCTTCCCTACAATAAAGGGTGTTTTTGTGTCATCTTGTTGTGTTGCCACTTTCTCCAGATTCTGTCCCAGACGCTGTTTGTACCAAATTCTGCTGCCTTGATCAGACTTTCCAACCTTGCAGTGAAGAGAAACATCTTCACCAAACTCAGCCAAGATCAAAGTTTGTCCATGACTGTCCACAGCTTTAGCAGAACCTACAACGTGGATTAAAGTCAGATGAGAGAACCAGAAAAATAAAAATTCCAGAAGATAAAATTCAAGAATCTAAAAGTATATCTTTTGTAAAAGTTCATAACCCTACATAATAAGTAGTGAACAAATGATAATCCACACTTGAGTCTTCATCATTGGAGACGCAGCTTTTGTTTGACGCAAACTGGAAAGAAACCATTTGAGTATTAGCCTGCTGACTCTGAAAGATGAATCTCATTGGCTCACAAATATGAGATTTTTTTCTTTTTCCACTTTGACCCATGCCCACCTTTAAAAAGACGAGCATCATCACATGTAGCTTCGTAGGGTTCCAAAACACATGGTTCTATATCTGTATGTTCTGGGACATTATACAGCCTGTTTAACTGCCTTAAAATAAGGCTGATGAAGAAAAGCTGAAGCAAAAATAGCACTAATGGTCTTTAGAGAACCAACTACGCATGTATGTGAGTCTGATCTCCAGCGAAGCCACAGCCGTCCATGAACATGAAGACTGGGAGAATAACTGATTATCAAATCATTGGATGGATCTCAGTCTCCTCCCATTAAGCCCAACATGATGGGACATTTGGGTTCCCTGCCTCAGCCGAGACATATATAGCATCAGCATCAGCACATAGCTGGAATGCATTGACTCAGTATGAACTTCAAATCAGGAACAAAGTGGAACAAAACTGAAAAAATGAGATCTACATTTCATTGTCACTTGCTTTTCATTGCAGACAGTTTGAACCCAAGATATTTCATGTTTTGTCTGGTCAACATCGTTCCACCAAATAATCTTTTGTCATGTTACCCAAAGTCAGTTCTTGCATCTTTGAATCTAACTGGTCCCGTCTGATCTTGGAAGTAGTGCCATCTTCATATCTGCCTGTCCAGTAAACTGCAGACTCACACTTTTCCTTTTCCAGCCTTTCAGAAACTACAGTTTCAGTGTAAAGAGTGAACGCTTGCTAGCCAGCTGTCTGTTTAGTACAATAATAGAATGATGTTGCAGTGGACGCTTTTAAAGTAAGCAGGCTTAAAATGATCTCTAGTTTCTTCAGTGTAAACTCCTGGAGTGGACCACTGTCAGCAGCAGCTGTGAATTTCCTCTTGTTTGGGCCTCTCCTTCTGTCTGTGCAGAGTCCAATCAGTTCCTACATGCAAATAAGGCAGGACCAGGGACTGGGAGAGGAAACCAACCTTAGTTTGTCTGTTTTTTTCATAAAAGTACAACAAAATCATCTTAGTGTAAATTCACACAGTTACTGATCTCAACACAACAAACACTTCGTTGAAACTACAACTGACCACTTTTAAAGAAACCACTCAGACTGAGGACTCCTTTACCAGATGGTGGATTTGTCCATGTTGTCCATGTTATCCATGTTGTCCATGTCCATAAAACACAGTATCTTCAGTCAGCTGTCCAAGCTGCGTAACACATGTCTGCCTCATTTCTGTAAACATGCAACATTTTCTTGCTTTTATAACGCTCTTGTTTTTCCTCCTCCTGAAAAATGAAAAAGTGTGTGCTACATGAAAACAGAGTGCATAGTCTGTGGATAAACACACTGCCTGTGTAGTATTTTAAAAGGGTCTTGGTATCAGTTATACTTTAGCTTCTTCTACATCTTGTGTTCAAGGTTTTGTCTTTATTGAAAGTCTGCTGATAATTTTTTCAGAAATTGCTAAATGAAGACGAAATGAGCCAACACGCCTTCCTGTGGTCATGGATGGAGCTGCAGTCCTCCTCCTGAGTCATTTTTCTAGATTTCTGACAGGTTCCCAAAGCAGGGGTCAGCAACCTTGGCTGAAACTGAGAGCTCCTTCACGGGTACTGAGCCATAAAAAGGGCTACAAGTTACCTAAAATTATCTAAACTTCATGTATAATAAACATGTTTGAAATGTTTTTTTAGATAGTGTCATTTTTAAATCTATTTACATGCAAATGTGATTACGAAGAAAATACTGGTGGATAAATGTAATTTTAGATTCTGCTCTATGAGTTGCCAGTTGTTTTAGAACATGTCCGAGTGGCGACTCATGGTTTTAGGGGGGTATCCTGGTGCCCGCGGGCACTGTGTTGGCGAATCATGTTCTTAAAGACTGCGGTGATATGAAGGTCTGCAGGTCGATAGTCTCCACTGAAATTGCGGGATGTTTCCTGTTTGTTGTGAAGTTCTGTTAGTACTACCCGTGTACCAGGGTGGTGGTGGTCTAGTGGTAGGGTACTTGCCATGGACCAATGGCTTAAGAGGTTCCAGGTTTGAATCCCACCTCAAGCACTACCATCACTGGGTCCCTGAGCAAGACCCTTAACCCTGAGTGTGCTCCAGGGGGACTGTCCCTGTAATTAGGACACAGTCGCTCTGATAAGAGCGCCTGCTAAATGGCGTAAATGTAAATGTAATGTACTCTGTGCTGAAGGACAGCTCCATAGAAGATCATCTTTCAGCACCATGGACAGCTCCATATAGTATCGTGTTCTCAGCACGTATTATTGTTCTTATGAGATTTTATCTACCAGTTACACTGTTTGTGTTACAACTACACACTGTTATGAACAATGTAATCAGCATCACATAACTCTCCATTATCATTGGTCAGTTTCTACACAGAGTCACTATAAAATCTAGAGAAAGTGTGAAATATGCTGAGCTGTTTTTAAAGATAATCACTGAAATAAATGTTTTTATTTATATAATCCAGCTTTTACAGTAATATAAAAGACGATACAGTAATGTGATTTTTAACGTAAAACTTGGCGAAACTGCCACTAGAGGGCAGTAATAGATTCGGTTAATGGACAATTAAACAGGGTTCAATAATTAAACAGGATCAACAGGCAGCGGTGTCCTGTGGTGAGGGGCGAAGTACGCATCGATCGGGGGTTTGAACCCTTTCCTGATAGGTTGTCCTGAGGTACCCTTGAGCAAGGTGCCATCCCCATCACGCTCCTCCCAGGGCTGGTGACCTGTGCAGGGTGTGTCCCCCGTCCTTCACCCTGTGTGAGTTGGGATGGACTCCACACCCCCCCGACAAACACACACATACACACAGTCTCTGTAGCCTCCAGCACCATTACTTCCAGGAACAGTATCTACTACTTTTTCAAAATAGAGTCATGAATAATTATTTAATGATTCTTTAAATGAAAAAATCCATATATGAGTGTAAATTTATATATTTATTCGAAAATGTGAAATAATGTGGAAACACGGTACAATAATAATAATAATAATAATAACCTGCGATGGCTGGCGACCTGTCCAGGTGCGTCCCCTGTCCTCGCCCTGTGTGCGCTGGGTTGGACACCAGCACTCCTGCGACCCCATGGGCTGCTGGCAGAAAATGGATGGATGGATGGATAGCCACAACGTGCATTTATCCACTGTACTTACTTCTTCAGATAAATTCAGATACATTTTTATTTCAGTTTATCTTTATTTTGTTTGATCAAAAAAGTAACTACAAAACAAGAAAAACAAAATCTCCAAACAGCCTTTCTTTCAGCACTTCAGTTAAAGATCCGGGGCTTGTTTTAAAAACCTCACTCCATGCAGTAAACGGTACAATAGATCAAACTCCCTCAGTTCAAAACAAAACCTAAAACTACATTTTTAAAAGTAGCGACTCGGTTTCCAACCTGTATTTTATATTTATTAAAAACAGTGACAGAAACTGACACTCTCAGGCGCTTATATTTGTGCACAGAAGGGATGTAACTGTGCAAGACTTAAAGAAACCAAATAATAAGATCAATATTACAGAACTGCTGATCATCTATAAAACTCACAAAGCAACAAAGAGTGTTTCCAAATTCACTGATTCTACTGAAAGAAAAGAGCTCTAGCGATGTGAGCTTATGTGATCAGCAGCACTGATCTTGTTACATGAGAGTACACAATGCCCGCCTTCAGGCTGTCCTCTTCCGCGCCGGCTTTTGGGTTTCATCTTAGCTGCACTGAGGCGACTTGACCTTCAGTGTTTGGACCTGTTTAAAGGAACGACATAAGTTAGAGCACATCCTTACTGATGCTGATGCTTATTGATAAACAACTGCTACCAGAGATGCTCTTTAAAAAAGTGGATCTCATATGAAAGTATTTCAGCATTAAAACCACGTAATAAATAAAAGTAAGTGCTTTATCGTTATAATGGATCCTCAGTTTGGTTCAAAATCAGTTGTGCAGTAAATCCTGCAAACACTCTTAACAGAGTTCTGGATTCAGAGAGAGCAGTGGTGAAAAACTGGGGTGACATTTTTACACTTTGCCAACATTATGGACATCATTGAGTTTAAAGAGACCTCACATCAGCTGTGAACCTGGGTTGTGTTGCAACAAGGATTTAAATGATTAATTAAAACCTTAAATAGTATTTCTTAAAGTTATATTTCAAATCAGTTCAATCTAAGTTGCATTCTTCTAAAAATATTCTAATATATAAATATTCTAACAATTTAAATTATATGTTTTAATCCAACTTTAAATACAAAAGTGTTTAAGACTTTGAAAAAAATTAAACTAGTTTTGTTTTTTTTTGAATTCTTTCTAATATAGATATAAAGTAAATTCTAGTGTCTGATCTTGTAGCTGTATTTCAGCATAAGCATTGGTTTCTGCTTAACAGCATCTGTTTAAACTCTGTTTCATCAAAGCTGAAACTGTATATGACAGAGTGAAGTATTCAACATGCTGTACAATGTTCACACAACAGTAAAGATGCGTAAAGAGTACTGTTTCTATTGTGTTACTTCACATTCTGCTCAGGTCTCTGTAAAGAGTGAAAAGACAGATTTGTGACAGAATCTGTTATTAATCATTGGGGTCATTCCAAAAAAGATTTTATTACATTAAACAGTAAATCTAGTTTATGAGTTTTAAACGAGACGTACCGATGCAATGTTGAGATTTTCTCATCTTGTGAAGAGCAACAGCTTGAGCACAGATTACAGCCACACACACGGGATGAAAATATTATGAGGGTAACTAGTAGAGACTGTTAGAATAATCTCCTTAAAAAAGCAGAATTTAAACATTACAAGTGGGACTTTTGAGGTCTTATGAAGGCAGTACTTAGTCATGAATTAAGAGTTATAAGAAGCCAACTAAAGTAAAGGTAGTATTTTGAAATTCTTTTAAATTTATATCATGTTTTATTAACTGATTCTTATGAATGTCAAGTCATCAATTATGACTTCATTAATTAAATATTTTCTAGGCATTTATGTTTATTTGTTACAATCTAAAATTTTTCATCTTGTTTTTAGCTTTGGAAGAGAATATCCAATATAGTGTTTTGTTACAAATCTGATTGGAAAGCAGATGTTCATCTGTTAAAGAGCATGATCCACTTTCTGCTTTAAAACAGAAATTAACACCTACTTAAACTAGAAGTCCTCTGTTGTAGTTATTTAAATTATACTACAGTCACTTAAATTACAGTTAAACCGGGAAATAAAACAGAAAACAGTTGAAAAGAAACTAATGTAGACTGGGCTTGTCTGTGCAGAATATTATGTGAAAGCTAAAACAGTGTTCTGGAAAAGGGTTAAATCACTGATGAGAAAGGTTTAAATCACAGCTGATTAGCAGATTCTGGATTCTTTAACATCCTTTTTATATGTAACAGGACTTTTTCACTTTGCTTTTGAGTCCTATTTACTGTTCAGTTAAGTGTTTTTAACCATCTAAATAAGTCATTCTTTCTGATGGTCAAAACAAATTCTGAACTGATATTATTACTTTTTGATAATTTACATTATTTTAACTCTGATTCTGAGATTTTGAGCAGCTCTGCTCAGAACATCCCGCTAAGTTAACAACATTTTACAGGCTGCAGATAAAAATAAAATAAATGAAAGAGACTTTGTCGCTGTGAAGGCCAAAGAAATACAACCTCTGCATTAACCCCAAACACGGTGCAGCCGTGGGCAGCTATTTAAAGCTGCTCGGGAAGCAGTGATGGGGATGGTACCTTGCTGAAGGGTACCTTAATCACAGATTTGTAGAGTAAAAATGCAAATAAAAATATATGTTTGTGCTTAAATATCCTTAGCTTACCCAAAATGAATTGCTGTACCATGTCCAACAATAATTCTCCCACAAGGATACAGCTTATAGTAAAGTTCCAGCATCGCTTGTTGCTGAAGATGTTCTTGGAGAAACTGTACACACAGCTCTTTGTTCCTTTTACTGCTGTTCTGATGAGAGAATACATTTCAGAGAGGATCGTCCTGCAGCTCTGGAACCAGAGAACTCGGAGATCTTCTGCTCTCATCTCAGAGAGAACCTCACAGTGTAGAGCCACCGACTCTCCTGGAGAAACTACCTGCACCTCCGGAGTCTGGACCACTGATATGTCTAGATGATCTGGACAATAAAACAAGACAAATCTAAGACCTTCAGCCCACTAATACAGATAGAAAGATATTTATACAATATAAGTGTTATTAATAGAATTTTACTGAGACAAGAATCATTAGACCATCATACTTGATGATCTGACACGAGATAAAGACTGCAAAAAAGTAGTTAATGTTAAATACTGAGACAATAATAAAAGGACATTGAAATTCTTTTTTGAATGCATAGTTTTCCAGATCATGCACCTTTAAAAGATTTCCAGATACAATGTTGAAGTCAAGACTAAAGTAGTGTGATTACCTTCCACAGCTAAGAATGTTCCAGCAGAAAATTTGGCCTTATCTCCACCAGCCTTTTCACAGAAGTACATCTTCATCTTCTCATTTGTTAATGCTTTAATAGTGAGAGAAACAATTCATCTGAAAAATCCTTCAATTCATGATGTGCAAACGCAGGTTGAATAATGGGACGTTTATCCTTATATACAAATCCCACTTCCTTTGGTATATGCTCTAGTCTTGCTTGAACTAAAAACAATTTTAAATTTTCCGAAGATCGCAGAAGTTGAGAGTAACATCTTTACCGACCTTCACTGGAGACAAGCTTACGGTTCTGGACTTCCTAAACATTGAATGAGCTGCATATAAGCAAAGTATGTTTTACATCAAAATAAAGTAAATACATTAAACAAATGACAAATTCATAATCATAACAATACTTTGATTAAAACGTTGATACTCACATACTTTGTAGAGAAACAAAACCATCAGCCAGACTTGAGACACAGCAAGAAGCGAATATGAAGGAAACATTTAAAGTGGAACAACTGGACTATATAGATGGTATTAACTGCGGAAACAGCAACAATCATTGGAACAGAGAAGTCACATGATCTTTCTGTCTGCTACACTGAGAGCCCTGGTGAGACATAAGATGTCCTCTAAGAGTTTTTGCTAATTGTGTGTTATCAGTAGTTTTAGTGGCTGGAAAAAGGTTTTAATTGATTCATTGTCTGAGCTGTCTACAATAACAGTAGATTAAGAAAAAGTCAGGCTTACTTTTGGATACAATGAGGAAAAGTAATAAATATGTTAATTAAAGTACTTTTTAAAACGTAACGTCTAAGTGCATGTTACCTCATAAAAAGAAATAATGAATATGCATATCATCAATGTTTGTTTGTTCAGAGGTTTCATTGGCCAGGGCTACTTCAATTATTTTTCCACCACAAATATCAAATATAAAAAGCATTTCATCAGTTAAATCCTGAAATTTCTGGGTGTAAAACACATGATGGAAAAAAAAAGTCTCATTCACAATTTAATTCTAATTCCAGTCTAGTTCATCTGAGTTAAACTGAGGAAACGATCTGTTTGGTGAGTAAAATGAAACATCGACCTAAATATAACAGTGGTGCTGGAATGCTGACGGACACATTTATTTAAGAAGAGTAATAATAGTGCAGGTTTTGATTCATTTATTGTTGTTGGGTTTGTTCTACACTGAAACAGATGTGACAACAACAGACAATGATGTTTAACCTCAGAAACGATCTATATTTCCACAAAGTGCTGCACCTTATCAGGCACCATCAGCCTGAACTCCACTGCGTGGGCCAAACCACATTCAGTGAACCTGAATATTGAACTCTGAACTTTTACAGACACTGAGTTTTGACAGCAGTGAAATACAAAAGTGGAATATTACTGAAGATCAAGAGAAATAAAGCAGATTCAAAATAGTAAAGTGAAAATGAAGCAGTTAAATAAAAAGATAATAAACTTTAGTAAAAACAGTTGAAGTGTGAAAGAGGTCAGCAGAGGCCAGACATGAAGTATCACACAGAGACGTCTTTCAGCAGCCTGTACGTGTAAAGGTCGAGAGTAAGAAAGGTTAAGAAAACTGCATGTAGGTCATCATTACATCACAAGTTATTTAAAGATTACCATGAATGCCTAACAGAGCTGGGACTTGGATGAAGTTGACTTGGACGAAGATAAATCTCTAAGGAGAAACATTTCAGGTCATATATTGGGGAAATAATTAACTTATAACAAACTGTACAGCTTTTAGAGATCACTGTCCAAAATGATATTTCAAGGGGTGTTAAAACGTTTCTTTTTCTTCTCTTGTTGATTAAATTGAAATGATCACTAACACACTCACACACACACACACACACACACACACACACACTTTTCACACATAGAATGATCTGCAGGAGTGAGGTATCATCCCCATCACTGCTACCTGGGTGCTGGATATGGCTGCCCCCTGCTGCATGGTGGTTAAATACAGAAGATGCTTTTCACTGTGGTTCACTGTGTGCTGTTTCACAACGATGAAATAGTCACTTCTACTTCAGTTTCACTTATTCAGGTAAATTTGTGCATCAGAGGGGCTGAAGTTGCTTTTGACAGACGGTCACGTGTTAGTTTCGCTTATGTTACGTGCAGAGGGCGCCTGTTCTGACAGAGCACACCTGAGCTCATCAGGGCACAGGTGTGCTTCAGTGGGATTGGCTATTTATTTATTTAGTTATTTATGAGTCAGAACAGAGCGTGGCTCGTTCACATAGGCTAGCCTGAAAGTAACAGTGGTTTCTTAGTTCCTTGTATCTTGTTTTGTGTTACGATGAGTAATAAGGTTATCTTGATCCCTGGCTCCGCGTTGACGTCCTACCTGCACAACACCGCAAGCAGTGTACAAGAACTGTTCTCAGGAGAGGATTGTTCTGCAGCAACTCTGAACCAGAGAACTTGGAGAACTCTGATTCATCTTATTTTCCCATCACTGCTTCCACAAAAATGATTTCCTTCATGAGCTAGAAGTAGTGGGGTCTGGGTTAATCAAAGAAAATATGTTTGTTACTTTGAATATTGAACTGTAGTCATCTGAAAATGTGCAAATCTTAATTTGTAACTTTTTCACCTCTTTCTGTTTCAGTCTTTGCTTTGCTGAATATTAACGCTTGTAATTCATCTTTGCAGCACTGCAAGCAAATATTTTCTACAAAATCTAACGGAGATAAACCCCACAAGCAAGATCAACAGCTTCAACAGGTTCTATAAGATGACAGGAGACATTAATTGCGTGAGTCAATGCTTAAAGATGTTTGGAGAAGCAGATATTCAAGAAATCTTGTTAAACTGCATATTATGAACCGGAAGAATATCAATATTGGAGCCATGGTAATAAAATGCTGTGCTTGTTTGAATAGCTGAAAGAAAAAGTTTAGCATTTGATAAAAGACAAAAGCACTAAACATTGTGTTGATCCCTCACTTCCCATCTGGTTATATTATAAACTAGATGCTCATCAGCTCCTGGGCTTTCTTTCAAAAGTCAGACAGATCAGAAAAAGTACAGAACACTAATCTTTGAACCAACATCTTTCATCTTCATCTCCACCTGATTTAAGGACATCCATCCAACCATCTATCCATCTATCCATCCATCCATCCATCCATCGTCTTTTATCCCTTTATCCTAAACAGGATCCCATGGTTATGTAAGAACAGAGAACAACTACTGCTATTGTGCAGGGCTGGTGTTTCAATTTAGAACAGACTGTCTTCTGGTCAGCGTTTCTTCTTCCTCCTCGTTTGGTTTCACTTTTCCAAATGTAAAGCATAATTCAGTTCTGCAGCATTACGGTCCTAGACATGGAAACGGAGAGAGTGAGAAGTTTTGCAAAACTACTATCAAATCCTATTAGTTTGTAATGCATGATGGCAAATAAGTACCTGATTGGCTGTGGGCTTGTCACATCTTTCTTGACAAAATCTTATGGGACAAAAATTACAAAAGTTTACAATATCATGGACAGAGAAAATAAATAAATATACAACAAAAATGAAACAATTTGTTTCAGATGTTTTTCAGAATATATTATATACAAGATGAACGAGATGAGCCAGAATCAAGTAAAATAATCTATAAAGCACATTTGTAACTGAATAAGAATGAATTGCTGATGCAGTTTAACAGCACTGGAAGGAACAAACTTTAAACCTTGAACGTACTGGTCGGTTATTGTTGGAGTTGCTGGTTAATGTGTTGTAGCTCTTGTCAAGTTTACATGCCGTGCAGCTTTACTCTAATTAGCTCGTCTATAATCACTATTTAAGACCAGTGATGTTATAGAATCATTTCAGTAATGGATCCAGAAGTCTTCAATATTTTCCAAAATCTTTTATATTCACAACCAAAGGCAAACACCCAGCATTTATGACATTTGATTTTACCATATTTTAACCTTATTTTAACAACAACAAAGATTTACATGATCAATAAAATCTTACAAACTGAGTAGTTTACATTTCTCCAACTGTCTTTCTATCTGTCTTTCTGTCCGTCTGTCAATCCGTCCTTCTGCCAGCCTGCCTGTCTGTCTTTCCTCAATAATCAATATTAAGTATGTAGATGCTGTTATTGACCCCACAGTTTATGCATTTAAAACAGATTTTTTGTAAATGGTTCGTAAACATTTGCTCAAAAGAACAGCAGGAAATCAGAATCATGTAAAATTAAATCAACACCTACTCACCACCAGAATTATTGCTCTGTTTCCTCTTACAGATTACAATGACTTGAGCAGAGATGACAACCAAACATAATCCCAGCCAATGACGAGGTAAATCACTGAGGAATTCATCGGCCCTGCTGTAGAACAAATAATGTTGTCATGTTTTGCAAGGAGAGAGGCACAAGCGCCAGGGTTCTTCAATCTGATCAAAACGATTATCTCAACAAACGGCAAAGACACGCAATGGTCAGCAGGCCGTGCTGGGTCAGGCTGGCAACCCTTAAATGTCTGGCAGACCAGGTGATTGGATGAGATTAGTGAAGCTCCGACTCAGAATTCCAGGGATTGGAACCGTGGTCACCGTAACAAATATTAACTTTAACAAGCATCAATCCATTTTCTGCTGCTTGTCCCAAACGGGGTCACAGGGGAGTGCTGGTGTCCAATCCAGCGCACAGGGTGAAAGACAGGGACACACCCTGGACAGGTCGCCAGCCCCTCGCAGGGAGGAGCGGGATGGGGACGGCACCTTGCTCAAGGGTTCCTCAGGGCGACCTACTGGGAAGGGGTTCGAACCCCAGATCCTCCGATCATGTGGCAAACGCCCGAACCACTAGGCCACCGGTGCCCCGTTAACAAGCATTTATTTGTGAATTCATATGACCTAGTAATTGATTTTCTAATTCAGATTCAAAACAGTTTTGTTGTTGTTTTTGTTTGTTTTTAGATTTTGTATTCAAATCAAGTAAAGTCTTTCACTTAATAAACTACTTAATGAAGAACCAGAGTCAGAAAATGGAAACTGATTTTTTTCTAATATAAACCGTACATGCCATAATTTCACAGAGCAGCTCAGACTTAACTAATGATTTTCAGATTTGACCCTTAAAAAATGTATGGTGTATGGAAAAAAAAAAGTTAAATTCTTTGTATTACTATTTCTTTATTTCTTTATTTATTTTTGTTTTTTTGTTTTGTTACATTTATACTTAAAAATCATCTGGGGATAAGGATTTTTTTTATCACGTAGAGCATTTAGAAATCTCTACACTCCTCAGTCTGACATTACACAAATAATACTGATAGGATCTGAATATTTTCTCATTTTATAATGTAAATAAATAGTGTTTATATTAGTATATTATTACCATGTTTAGCCACATCTATTGTTGTTACGTCTCAAACAGATCTCCCAGAAAACACAGCGCAGTAGTAAATTTCAGGATCCCCATCATTATGGATGTTCTTGGAGAAGGTGTAAACACAGCTCTGTGTTGAAGATCTGCTCTCACGCTGACGGCTGTTCTGATGAGAGAACATGATTTCAGGAGAGGATTGGTCTGGCAGCAGCTCTGGAACCAGAGAACTTTGGAGATCTTCTGCTCTGATCTCAGAGAGAACTCACACCGCAGAGTCACCAACTCTCCTGGAGAAACTGAAGCCAAATCAGGACTTTGGAGCACTGAAATACTAATGCTCGAATCTGGCTCACCTGTTAGAAAAAGCAATTGCTCTAAATGTTGTTTGTCTACAACGGTTCTTCTTTGTAACAGAAACGTGCAGTATAGTGTTTATATTTACCTGCTAAGATAAGAATGTTCCAAGGTAAAGGTGATCATACCGAATTCTGATGTTCCACAAAGTACATCTTTCATCATCTTTGTAGCACGTGGAACAGCTTTCAGGTAAAAGGTTATCTGGCCTGCCTAAGTCTGATGGTAAAGTTTTTTAAATGGGGTAAGTATGTTACCCATGACTGTTCCCAGCATCCCTACCTGCTGAGGCATCTGTCCCAGTACTTGCTTGTACCAAACATAACGAGTACTGGCTTTTTCATCAAATGTGCACTGAAGAGTGACAGCTTTACCACTTTCAGCAAAGACAAACGGGACTGACAGCAATGTTTGCAGAATCTACAAAAAGAAGCTATGAAAGATAAATAAATGTAAAAGAATAAATAACCAGTGTGTGGTGAAAACGCCTGTGAAGCAGATGAGCTCTTCTCTGAAAAGTTCATTAAACTTACTCAGACACAGGATGAAAATCCAGACCTGATACTGCCATCACAGAGCTTCCTGAAGCAAAGTGTCTTGTTAGTGCAGATGTAAGTTTAAGGACAGAAGCTCTGCTGAGTCAGATGTAGCCTGGTCAATGGTACATCACAGGTTCAGAAGCAATTCTAAATTCACCTGTCCTAGACCTACTTTAGCCACCAGAAGTGAAAACAGCAACCAGAACAACTCCAGCAGGAGTGATACTTTATAGATGCAGCATTTAGTTATAACATAGTTATAAACAATAAATACAAAAATTACAAATTAATTATTTTCATGTACAATATTGAAACACAATCACACAATTCAGTGATTGCTGTCCTGCTGATGCTGATCTTATCTAGAACCTGTATCTTTAGACCTTTGGCAGAAAACATTTGTTTCCATTTTCTTCTTTAATCTACAAAATATGCCAAAGTTTAGACAGTTTGACAGAAATAAAATAATATTTTTGCACCAAAAGGTGATCAAACCATGAAACGAGGGGCAGATTAAGATGTTTAGTACTGTTTATTAATCTTACTCTATTTATTAGGAAAGATATTGTCACGTGTGTTAGGTTTTGGGCACGCTAGAGGGCGCTCTCTGTCACGTGTGTTGGGTTTTGGGCACGCTGAGGCGCTCTCTCGGTCACGTGTGCGTTGGGTTTTAAGCACGCAGGGCGCTCTGTTCGACTACACACCTGAGCCCCCGCGCAGGTGCATTGGGGCTGACTATTTAAGCCCCGGCGAGTCAGAACAGAGCGCCGCTCATTAGATAGGCTGCGCCGCACGTAATGGTGGTGTTTGGGTCAGTCAGTCAGTCAGCCGTCAGTCAGTCAGTCAGTCAGTCAGTCAGTCGGGGCCAGTCAGTCAGTCAGTCGTCAGTCAGTCAGTCAGTCAGTCAGCCACAATAAATGGGGCCGGTCAGTGTTTCGTTTGTTTGTGTTTCCTCCTTTGTTTAATAAACCTGCTCCTGGAACCCCTGGCTCGGACCTGACGTCCCTCTGGTACCACACCACCGTTACAGAATGAGCCGCCAGTACCTGGACGTCGCGAGCCACGGTGGCGATATGGAGTGGTTGTGGGCGACAGCCAATGCTGTGGAGCAGTCCTGCAGCTGATAGTCCTGGAGACAGGGGCGATTTTTCCAGACCTCCGCGAACAGCTGGACGGTGAGGAGTGGGTGCGATTGACACCGTACACGGCAAGGAGCTCGAGCGCCGACTGAAGAATGCGACGTCGCTGCTCACACTCGATCTCATCCCGGATCCCGAGCTTCGCATGGATCGTTTGCGCTTTGTCCTGACGCTGCTGAGCGCCATGGTTAAAGGGACACAGCGCTATCTCAACGCCACGCTGGACCGCGCGTGCCTCTTCCGCACGCGACATGGAAGCGCGCTTTCTGACGGCTGGCGTACCAACGCGGAGGTATCGGCGTCTACCGTGGTCGCAGGCAGTTGGAACGTTGAAGCAATGGCGCCTACCGTGTCGCAAGCAGCTGAACGCTGAAGCACGGCGCCTACCGCGGTCGCAAGGCAGCTCAACGCGGAAGCACCGGCGCCCACCGTGGTCGCCGCAGTTCAACACAGTGACTCAGCTGCCGAGAGCGCCGCGCCAGCAACCACGTCCGGCCAGCCGGAGAACACGCCGCAGCGATAGCGAGAACACGCCAACGCGAGTCACCACAAGAGGTTGGTAGCTAACGCACCTTTCCGTGTCCACAGCGACAGCACGGCGCTCAGCGCCCCGCACCGCGACAGCACGGCTCAGCGCTTCTCCGCGACTGGCGACAGCATCGGCTTCAGCGCCCCGCACCGCGACAGCACGGCTCAGCGCCCGCATCAGCGACAGCACGGCTTTCAGCGCCCGCACCGCGACAGCACGACGCTCAGCGCTCCGCATCGCGACAGCACGGAAGCTCACGCCTCAGCCGCAGCTGACAGCACCACAGTCCGCCAAAGCGGAGACGCGCCATGCAGCGCCGATAGCGGGAACACGCCACCCGCGGGATCACTACAGTTGGTAGCAAACGCGCCTTGCCGCAGGTTCACAGCCACTGCACCGCGTCCACCAAGAGGAATGCAAAGAAGGCCACCCGCACTCAAGAGAAGCGAGGCAATGGCAAAGAAGGCAGTTCCGGACGCAGAGAGCAGGAGGAGGGTGGAGACCACTTCCTGCATCGCGCAACCGGGAAGTCACCAGAAGCCTCGCAACAAGGAAAGCGCATCAAGAAGTCGACCCTGCAAACCAGCTCCATGAAGCCATCTGCAGCCAGAAAGCAGAGAAGGAGCAGCTCCAGGTTAGCAAGTTTGCGCAAGAAAGCTCGGTGCAAAGGGAGAATTGAACATGAGGCGCTGTAAATCATTCAGGCACATGTGAGGGAAACACATAAACAGAAAGTATCACTCTGAGGCTACTGGGGGCGGCTTAAGACGGTTCAGCGATACTATAGAGCTGTTAGTAAGAGCAGGAGGCAAGAAATGTGTCCCTAAAGGAGAAAAGGCCTGTCGTTGTTCTACAAGCAGCATTCTGAGGAATGAAGACCAGACAGTCTCTGAAATCCAGCTAATCAGGCTGCAACTAGATACATGGTGCGTGGGCAGGGGCTCATCGTGCTCGAGCACGATATTCATGCCTCAAACAGACCGGGTTATTAAGTGACTCCAGCTGAGATATCGGGTCCACAATGTGAAGCCAAAAACAGAGAGGAATTCTGGAATTAAGCCTGGCTGCCATTGGCACCTCTGCAAGCCTGCTTCAGAGGTCAGAGAGTCAGGAAAGATGGTGATCCTGGAACACGGTCAGCCTTTGATTCAGGCCAGTTCAGAAGACAGAGAGAGGTAATCAAGCAATTGTGTCATAAGGAGGCTGGGCCATTCATCCAAAATACAGTAGGTCCTACATCAGTGCAAGGGGGAATATGAGAGATTCCTGGTGTTGAAAAAGTCAGCGAGTACGATCCAGGCCACCTTTAGAGGTTATTTAAAGGGAGAAATACAACGCCGTGAACCAAGCTGCTGTCATTGTTCAGGCTGCTGTGAGTGCACCAGCGGGGATTCAAAGTTTCAGAGGTCATACTGGGCAACGAGTGGTCGCCAGAGGCGGTTCGAAGGTGGAGACCGTGACTGATTTCGACAGAGGTGTGTCAACATGCTGCGAGGCTTGCAGAAGTCACTGGAGAGGATGGGTGAGAGATCGAGCCAAAGAAAGTGGTGAGGATCATCCAGTCTCACTCTCAGAGGTGAGCAGACTGCCGCAGAAAGGTCCAGTTTGCAGAACAGGAGGAGTTGCTTACAGGATGCGCTCAGCAGCTGACTTGGCGATTTCATGCCACAGGTGAACGCCATGGTCTCAAGGACAGGAAGAGGGAGACACATCGGTTCAAGAAGGTGAGCATCCTGGAAGGAGCAGCCTAGTTGGAGAGGTCGCTAGCGTTCAGATACATGCTGTGATGGTGTTCCAAAGGGAGGTACTGAGGAGAACACCGGAACAGAGAAACCCAACTGTATGCCAGACAACGAGGAGAGTTGTGGATTCCAACCAGTCAGGAGAAGCTGGAGGCCTCAACTAGCCGCTTTGAGGAGCAACTGAGTCAGACCACAGCAGAGCTGAGAAGGTGCAGGACCACAACATTGCTCTGCAGGCGGAACTGAGGCCCAAAGTGAGGCCGGTAAGCTCAGCGGCTGGAGAAGCAGGTTAGTGGTAATGGAAGCGTAGATTACGACTAACCCGACTACCCAGAAGCCAGTTCATGCTGACCTGGTGTGGGTGGCACCAGAGCCGAGCAGCTGAAGAACTGTCTGATGAGAGGTGCCGAGATCTCAGAGGTCGAACTGCCGCATATTTGCTCCTAACCCCGTTCATCCTTCTGAGTTCAGTAGACTCGAACAAGGCGACTATGGAGGGATTCCAACAGAACCTGGCCAGAGTGAAACCAGAAGCTGGGAAGGGCGCTACGGGCCCCAAGCGGCCGGAAGTAAGACCAAAACAGGGAGAGGACTTCCTGGTGTAAACCCTGTAATGTCTGTGTATGGCTCCCTCAGGTCCAGCCGAGTCCAGGCTTTCCGTGGGGTCAGGTGAGGCCCCCAAGGACTTCAGAACCCAGTGCAGGCACCGGTCCAAGGGATGACTTGAACTGCTGGGATTCCCTCACTCACCACCAGTTGTGACATGACTGGTCGGAGGCCCTTTTTTTTTTTGTTTTGTTTTTTAAGGGACTGACCAGGTGTCCCAATCAGGGACTTTGTGGAGCTTTTGCCTTCTGAGGTTCGGGCGCTTCGGGAGCCGCGCCCTTGGGAGGGGGGTTCTGTCACGTGTGTTGGGTTTTGGGCACGCCAGGGAGGGCGCCTCGGTCACGGTGTTGGGCCTTGGGGGCACTAGAGGGCGCTCCTCGGGTCACGTGGTGCTGGGCCAAGACAGAGGGCGCTCTGTCCTGACTACACCTGAGCCCCCCAAGGGCAGGTGTGCATCAGGCTGGGACTATTTGGCCCACGAGCCAGAACAGAGCCGCCGCCTATTAGACAGGCTATGCCTGCACGTGACGGTGGTTTGACAGCCTGTCAGTCAGTCATCAGTCATGCAGTCTATTCTTGTTTGTTTTGTGTTTCCTCCTTTGTTTAATAAACTTGTTCTTGGAACCCTTGCCTGACCTGACGCCCTCTGGTACCACACCACCGTTACAGATATTTAAATAAAGGAACATATACCCTGATTATATGAGGGATTTTATGGTAATTAAGTAATAAATAATTACAAAAGAAAAGCACTGATTTGTCACAAAACATCTTGTTCTTGGGAGCTCCAGTTTTGAAGACGCCACACAGACCAGGCATTAAAGTCCTGACTAGGTGTGACTGTGAGTCACCAGTGATGGACCGGAGCTCCAGTATGTCTCCACTCTGGGAGCCACAGCCACCCAGGTTTGGATAAGCAAGATAGTTAAATGGATGACCTTATACATATTTTTTTCTCTTTTGCACTCTCTTTTCGCATTCATCACTGTGACGAGCTGAGAGATCAGATGCTGGATTAGATTCAGCCTATCACTACTGTACATAATAAACTACACCTCAGACTCTCTATCCTGTGAGGGAAACAAGAAGAGAAGATAACACACTGCTGCTGGTTTCACATCTCACTTCAACTTTACATTTCAAAGATCAAACACAGAAAATAGAGACTTCTTACTTTCTGTCCTTTTATCTTCATGTTGGGCAAACTGATAAAAATCTGTTTAAATGTAATGCACCTCACCACAAAAATACAAAATACACTTTAAAGAGTCTCTTTAGCATATCAAAAGACTGTTTTTATTATTTTTATTCTGACTCATGATCAGATTCAAGATGTGGTATATGTGTAGAGTTAATTTTGTTTCTAAATAAAGGCTCCGCCTTCACTTCACCATGTGACCTGTTGTGCAGTTTTATCTCCCTCCTCTCTCTCTCTCTCTCTCTGGAGCTGTATATCAGCAGTGTATGTCAGCATGAACTACGCTGCTGTAACTAATTGTTGAACCTGAACCTTAATTCTGGATATTCTTTTCTGTGGAGGATGGATTCCATTTAGTCATAGGAATATTAATGAGATCAGTCACTTATTGACCCAAGATCATAAAACAACAGATAATGTCCAACGTTTGTAAACAACCTGCAAAAGTTATTCTGAGATCATGATATTAATGAGAAATTACACGAGATTTCCTGTCTCTGCAGCAGTAACAGCTTCTCTTTGGTCAGACTGTGATACATTGATGCTGGAATAATTCCTGACCACTACCACTAATTAAAAAACTTGAAGGGAGGTGGTCTTCCGTAATAGGGTGCCGGCTTTAGATAGATGAAGATGACATCAGTTACATCAGTAACAGGGGGTCAGCTTTAAGATTATTGTCTATTGGTGGAGAGATGGTAAAGGTGAGGAAACATAGGTGTCGATCATTGTAGCACTGGGAAGTATTGGTGGAAAACCATCGATGGGCAGGAATAATGTAAATGTCAAAGGAGGAGCCCAGTGAGAATTATATTTAAGGTCCAAGGTTATTGAGTAATTTGAGCTGTTCACTGGAGCACGCCTGCTGGAACTCGTCATTAAAATGGTTTTGCCGCATCTCTTTGATGTTGTTGATTTCTGACTTAGAAAGAGTTTCTGACTGAGGCTCACACTTCACTTTTCCATGACAATGTTCCACGAGTTCCACAGCTCAGTGAAGGAGGGTTCATTATAAGCCTCTAGCTTGAGCATTCATGCTTTTCTACAGAGAACACAGCTCAGTATAATGTAATTATAACTTTATTAATGCAATACATGTATTAAACTGATACAGCAAAACTTTATTTTCAGGTATAAAATTGTATTTTTACTTCGATTTAAAATTATCTAAACTGTTTAGATAAAATGGAAGTTATAAAGTGTCTGTTTATATTTTAATGAAAGTTGCAGTCCGTGTGTAGGTTTGTGAAACTCCACTTTGAAGTGTCAGTGAACGCCTCTGCTTTGGACGCTGCTTCACTCGTTGGTGGTTTTGCAGCCTGTACTTCTAACAAAGTGTTCTGTGGGTTTGGAACCATCACACCACTAAAAAGCCTCTGGTGTGTCTCTGCAGGACGCTCTGACGACCCTTGGTCAGGTTTCTCAGAAAAAACAGCCTCACACTTCTCAAAGTTTCCACAGGATGCTGAGCTGATTCTGACAGTCCTACACTGAAGCAGCAGCGTTTTCAGAACAACATGTAAACTGAATTGGCTGAAAATATGAAATCTCAGTACTTCTTTTAAGAAGAAGAATAAGGTTTATCAACATTGTAAATAAAAAGATATCTCTCAGTATTTAGTTTGAAAAAATGACTGAATCTTCAAGTGAAATCTGAGTAGAGATCAAACATATAATTCAGTGTTTTATGTCCCGTCAGAGTGAAACGATAAACTGCATGTTATTCTGTAAAAGTAGATTTTTCTCAACATGTGAACTCATTAGAGTTTTCAGAAGTTGGATGTTCGATCTCTTATAAATCTAGAGGATAAATATCAGATAAAGTGATACATGTCTGGTTTCTTTATTCTTTGTGTACAGGTGAATGAATCTTCCTAGCGTGTGGCTTAGTGTTTAGGACTAGGCCCCAGGATAGTGGTGTCATGGGTTCAATCCCAGTAGAACCAGCTGGTTCTGGAAAAGTAGAGGTTAAATTCTGTGGTGGGTCTGTGTGCTGCCCTGTTAGAAACACACTAATGTCTTGAAACATTTACCAACAGAAGCAATTCAGAGTTCTTACATTGTTTAATTCAGGACTGCTGTGATGGAAAGAAGACACAGCACATTCATAAAATCTACCAAGTGGTTTTGTGTCGAGTTCCAGACCAGGCTAAGAACTGTCTCAGTAAATATTCTCACTAATGTTTCTTTTATATTGCTGTTATATTGTCTTTATATTCACTGCATGCTGTGTGTATGTACTTTGCACTGTTTTCTGCACTTGTTAAGCAGCAGGATTGTAGATCGTGTGAGATTTATCAGCTCTCAGCAGAGGAGCGTGGGAGGTTGGTGGGGGGGTGAGATCTCACTGCTTCTTCTTGTAAACCACGCTGAGAGTTCCAATAATGTTCTTCATGACTGATTCAGACCATCTTCCTGTTCAGTGGGGCCCAGTGAGGATGGCCTTTACTGTGAGATGGGAATGGAATAAATACATTACAATAAAAATATACTGTGTGTGTGTGTGTGTGTGTGTGTGTGTGTGTGTGTGTGTGTGTGTGTGTGTGTGTGTGTGTGTGTATGTGTGTGTGTGTGTGTGTGTGTGTGTGCTTCTTTAACATTCTCTTTGAATGAAGTCATCTGTTCTGTCCTGTACAAACTGAGAAAGTGTGATTTGTTGTTTTTCTCCCCAATGTGTCAGCTGTCCTCCACTTTATTTCTGATTGGTCAGTCCAGTCATAACATTGCTGTTGTGCTATTCGGATGGCAAGACTGCTCTGAAGCAAAGCAGTGTCTTCTTTGGACCCTAAATGTCACTCCAGATCATCCAAAGGTGTCTAGTTCTCTTGCACAGTCCTGTGCTGAGATGGTGACATGGCTGCAGGCATGGGACATTGGACATGATAATGTTAGTCTCATCTTTGTCTGCTCTAGATCATCTTTTTTTTGTTTATTCTTTTCTCTCAGGTTTAGATTTGGGTGTGTTCACAGAATGACTGGTCTGTGATAAGCCCACCTCCCACCTCTGGTCCAAACTGGACTGATCAGACAGTGACAGACAGTGATCAGGAGAGACTGTTTGTTGTTGTGAAACACAGAACACAGTGAAAACACAGTGAAATGAACTCCTTTACCCACACACACCCTGTGCAGCAGTGGCAGCTATAGCCAGCACCCAGGAGCAGTGATGGAGACAGTACCTGCTCAAGGGTAATGAGACAACCTACTGCTCTGGGATTCAAACCTATGAATTCTTTGACCCTGGGAGCCTAGTCCTGAACACTAGACCACCGGGCTGCTCCAGGTTCAGAGTAGTTGCTGCAAATCCCTTCCAGCCTCTTGGTGTCTCTGCTTTTATTTGAACTGCTAAAGTCTAAAATTCATGACAGAAAGTTTAAAGTGACTCTCACCTTCCTGAGCTGAACATCCTGAGGTTTCATTATTATCACTTTGTGTAATCAGTAATTATAACTCTTGCTGAACTCTCCTCAGGACCTTCTCAGTATTTCAGTGGCTGAACTGCTTCCATAGTCATGTGCGAATGATTTATCACCTCATTGCAGGCTTTGTAAATATTCGAGACACATCTTCTTCAAGAGAGAACCAACTGAAAAATGATCCTGTTAGTGTTCATGTTTCTGTTTATTTGTTAAAAATGTTATGAAAGATCATTCACAATACAGCCAAAATGTATGATTCTTTTTCTCCCAGTTTATTTAATTCAGCAGTAAATCTTCAAAAGCAACTACATTTACATTTACATTATTTACGGCATTTAGCAGACGCTCTTATCCAGAGCGACTTACAACAGTGCTTTATGTCCACATTAGATCATCATCTTGGTAACCAGCTCAGATCAGTAACTGCTGATTAGCTATTACCACCTAAGTAACAAACTAGCCTTTGTGAAAAGTGTATACCCTACACACTTTTTTGTTTTTTTTTGGACAGGAAAGAGAAAGCAGAGGTTTAAGGAAAGAAGGAGCAGAGGTAGGAGAGTAGATGGCTGGGAGGGTTAGTCCCTGAGAAATTCCAGGTGGGCCTTAATCATGCTTCAAAGACAGCAAGGACCTGTGCAGTTCTGACCATCAGGGGGGAAGGCCCATTCCACCACTGAGGTTTCGAACTGAGGAAGAGTCTTGATGCATGCTCCTCCTTTTTTTCTGTAGTGGTGGGGTCTGGCACGAGCAGTGCTTGATGGTCTGAGAGGACGAGAAGAGACAATAAGGTTTGGATTAGAGCAGACAGGTAAGATGGTGCAAGGCTGTCAGTAGCCTTGTAAGCAAGAGTTAAAGTTTTAAACCCGATATGAGAAGCCACTGGGAGCCAGTGTAGGCCCCACAGCAGAGGAGTGGAAGAAGAGAACTTGGGATGGTTGAAGACGAGTCTTGCAGCTGCGTTTTGAATCAGTTGTAGAGGTCTTGTTGCCTTCAGTGGAAGACGTGCCAGAAGAACTAAATCACTGGTTCACTGTTTACAATTGAATTTTACAAAATTCATTTTTTTCAGCACTATGGCGAGAATCGTCATCCCTTTTCAGGACAAATTACAGGGACACAATGAATAGTGAAATGTTGTTTGAGGAGAACATTCATTCATTTGTCCAATCGTCCACCAATCCATCTGTCCATTCTCTCTGCTGGGTGTCCCAGCCAGTGTTGCTCACAGAGCAAAACACCTTGGAGAAGCTGCCCGTCCATCTCTTGGCAGTGAAGAGTCCAGTGGGTTTGATTTGTGTGTATATATTCACTCCTCCAGCTGATACATCCTTTCACATTTACATTTACGTGCATTTAGTAATCTAATGGTAGTAGTGCTTGAGGTGGGATTCAAACCTGGGACCACTTCAGTCATAGGTCCGTAGGCAAGTACCTTACCACTAGACCACTGCCACCCCTTTTAGGCCTTTCTGTGTTTTGACTGTGCTGTCAGAGTGAGGAGTGAACAAACCAGTCTTATGGGATTTTCATTGGTTGGCTCTTCCAGCCAATTAGTATCATTAAAACGTACTTGTCTGCTGCTGTAAAAAGTTCAGCAAAGACTGGAGGCTCTAAAAAGAGGAAAAGGTCTATAAACGCTCACAATCTCACTTATTATTAACACACGCTGTGTGTTGTAGACGTTTGTGGAGTTACGAGATCTTCAGGCATTATTTTCCCAAACCCAAGAAAAAGCTGCAGTATCGCCTAGGCCACCCAAAGCCTACCCATTTACCCAGAAAGTAACTTTCACTTTCACTTCACTTTCATGTAGTAGTGCCCAAAGTGGAGACACATGTTGAGCCAACTCTGTCCACTAGGAGGAGATGAGGTGTGCCATCTTGCCTTGGATGAAATCACTATTAAATAATAAATAAAGCATTTCAGATCTTTTCTACAGAGTGACAGTTTATCTGTAAATATTTAGATTGAGCTGTAATGTTCAATAAAGTACAGTTTTAGAGATTATCTAGATCATCCAGTGAATCAACACATACACACAGAAATGAAGTGAAATGTGAAACTAAAAACAGTTTTGTAGTTTTGTTTAATATCATGTGAAATATAGAAATATAAATATGACTTCTGTAGCTGTGTATTTTCACCAAATGTGTTAAAATATGATAAAATCATGTTTATTGCTGAATTTAGTCACAAATTGCAGTTTTGTTGTATTTTGTACAAAATACCTCAGGAATGAACATTTTTGAAGATACTCTACAATAAATTGAAACATTGTTATTAATGAAAATTAACCTTTAAGATAAAAATAAAATTTATATCGAGAAGTGTTTCGATGTGACTCCAGACACAGAGAGACACACTGGGTTTGGACCCAAGAGTGAACTGCTGCAACCAGCCAATCAGAATCACTCAGTAAAACCCAGGTGGAAACTAAAGGGTTAAACAGGTAGAACTAAAACCAACCAATCACAGAACAGTCTTTCAAACGAAGTAACAAAATGGCAGGAGAGACGTGAAGTGCCGCATACAGATCCGAGGAGACTTAACTAAGACAGAAAAAAGGGGAGACTCGAGAGTGAACTGGACCAAAATTACCGGCAAACTGGTGAAAACGGTCCAGTAAAGACTTGCTGCTGGTTGTGTTTTGTAAAGGAGGAGGATATTGTAGGAACTGTTTCATTACCGGCTCACCTGCCGCTGTGTGTGTGTGTGTGTGTGTGTGTGTGTGTGTGTGTGTGTGTGTGTGTGTGTTTTCGTGTAACTGTTTTCATTCTTTCACTCTGAGCTGCATTTGTCAGTGTGGTGTGTATGTGGTTCTTCTTATAGAGCTTTCAGTTCTAATGTCACAGCTAGGAAAAGGTTCTCATGCTGGAATTGAATGCTTTTTACATGTCTGTTTTTTATTTTTACAAAATGTCTGTTTATTTTTTACATTTACATTTTTACAAAATGTTCATTAAGCACCTTGCTCTTTTATATAAGGTCCTCTGGAAGCCTTTCTATTCCATGATCCGTTTTCATGAACGTGTAGTGAAGATCAAATAGTGACAGATCCCTGTCCTTTCAAAAAGGCACCGTCTCACACCTTATTATGATCCCCATGATTAACACCTGACTCTAAATTCACCATCAAATAACAGCTCAATATATTCAGGAAGAATAAATACTTAGTCTTCAGCTTAAGGCTGAGGAAGCTAAAGGTCTAAATGCACAAGGTAAGCAGCTCATCCTTCTGGAAAAAGAAAGACTCTCTTTAGTTCATGTGAGTTTTTTATACAGCAGAGCTGGGCTTTCTGTCTCAGTGGGTGTCATGATGATTTATAGAAAGCAAATCAATTACTGATTTAAATCTAGATGAAAAGGAATGAAGATTAAATGTGGACTACATAACACTGAATGACCGCCACCAATGCTGTTAGCCTACAGGGTGCTGGTGCAAATCAGACTAGTGTTGGCCAAAGGAGAAGAAGAAGAGGAGGAAGGCATGTCCAGAGGGAGGAGGACATGGTGAGAGAGGACATGCAGGTGATTGGTTTGAAGGAGGAAGATGCAGAGGACAGGAAGAAATGGAGATGGTTGATCCACTGTGGCGACCCCTAAACAGGAGCAGCTGAAAGAAAACGAAGAAGAAGAAGACATAAAGTTCAGAAACTTGGTGACCTCATATCTGTCTACTGGTACACATTAAACATCACACAGCTGTAGGGATTTTATATGAAGTAGTGGAGTTTATTTCTCCAAGTCGTTGTTGGAGGCTGTCAAACAGCAGCAAGTGATGCCTCCAAGATGGGACTCCTTCCAAGACAGCAGAACAAACATAAAGCCACATGATTTCATCTTAACAAACACCGTGCAGCAGGGGGCAGCTATGAAAGCGCCCAGGGACGGAACCTTGCTCAAGGGTACCTCAGGGCAATCTACTGGTAAGGGGTTTGAACCCACAATCTTCCAATCATGTGGCCATCTCCCTTCACCCCCCACAACCCTAATCAGGACAAGTTGCTATGATAAAAAACTGAGTTAGTGGCTGCTTTTCAAATAGCTAAAACTCCTACATTTTTCAGATGAAAAGTGAAAGTGATCATTCTTGTTATTGTGAGACACAGCACAGCACACAGTGAAATTGCAGCTCTGCATTTTCACAATGTTTTTGTACAGTGGAGCTGGGTTTCCTGTCACTGTGAGCTGCAGGGTGCAGTAGTAGAGAGCAGAGTCTGATACTGCAGCAGAGGAGATCAACAGATCCAGTCTGTTTAAAGTCCTGTCCACTTCAGCTCTCAGCGTTCCAACACTCGCATGATTAGATCCTGAGTAAATCACCAGTAAATACTCTGGTCTGGATCCAGGATACTGACGATACCAATACAGTTAATTCACATTACCATCATACTTGCAGGAGAGATTCGCTGTCTCGTCTTTAAAAACTGCTTTATGTTCTCCAGTGGTTTTATTGACTGTGCAGAACACTTCCCTGTGAAAAGGAAAGACTTGGAATCAAAACTGTAAAAAACTTTCAATTCTAAATTAAGTTTTATTTCAATTGCAATCTTATTTCAATCTTAAATAATAACTATAACTCAAATCAACTCCAACATGCATGGACACAGCAGCAGAAGATCTGAAATCTTTCACAAAGATATAAATGTAGTAAATAACACATACTCATCACCATCATAACCTCAGCCAGAGAGAACATTAACATCATGATGCTCCAGTGTTCACATCATGAGGAGAAGTTCAGCTGCTACTTTTCAAGCAGGTAAATGCTCCTCCTACATTTATCAGTGTGTGTGTGTGTAAGAAGGGAGGAACAAAGCAAAGTCACCATCTAGTAGTCTATGAATATCAGTCTCACAGAGCTTTCTTTCTTTCAATGCAGGACCTGTGTAACGGCATCCTCAGTGTATCTTTTTAGGGTGTAGTAGAGCAGGTAGAAAATGAAATAAATACACAATCTAAACGGAGAGAACAGGAAGCTGTCAGGCAGCAGCTTTTATGTAGTTTTATGTAGAGACGATAGTAGAGTTTTTCAGTTTAGTTTATTTTATTCAGGTAAACTCTGTTTATTTAGCAATCAGTTTTCTGTTTAGGTGGAGACTTTCTGCTCTTTGAGAAGGTTGAATATATTAGTATGTGCTGAATAAACTAAACAGTAGGAAACATAGCTAAAGGCTATGGGGATTAAACTGCAGTCTTTTCTATTTAAAACCTCATTTAAGCTTCCTTGTGCAAAGGTTGAACTGACTGTAACTCAGCAAATACATCATAAAGCTGCCATCTTCCATCATCACATCTCTGTGTATGAAACTGAGAGAACTGCTCAAACAAATACAAACTCACTCAAATAATGAATCTACAGTGAGGGAACAAAAGTTAAAGTCCCTTATTAGTATTTGACACATCTTCCATCTTCCTATGCATGTATGTAGGATGCTTGTCCATGAGGCCGTAAGGTGTGGGAACATAATACTAGTTATGGCCACAGCTCAATAAGCAGGTGAAACAATCTTTTTTCACACAACATAGTAAGTCAAGGCCAAGACATGCTGTATTGTTTAATTCAATTCAATTCAATTTATTCTTGTATAGCACCTTTCACAACAGAGTTGCCCCAAGGCGCTTTACACAGATGGTAGATGGTAGACAGGTTATAGTACTAGACATTAAAGCCAGACGACTACGGAGGAGAGGAACCAAAAAGTCCACTGTGTGAGCCGAAAGTTTTGTACTGAACTTTTAATAACGGAAATAAATTGCACAGAATTCATCAACTAAACATACTGAAAATAGTGTGTAAAACATAACATAAATAAACGCAGGTGAACAGATAGAATGACCTGGAATTCAATGGCCAGGTGTGCACAATCAGAGCAGGGCACCCTCTACCATCACAGAACCATCACAGGTGGCCTAGAGGAACTGGCCATCTAATAGACCAAGAGGTGTTGGGTTTGAGCCTGGCTCTATTCTATCTCAAGCATTAGCACTGTTTGAGCTCCTGAATATGGTCATCCATCAGAAAGATGAAGCTGAAGTGTTATCGGTACAGGAAACAATTCAATTCAATTCAATTCAATTTATTCTTGTATAGCGCCTTTTACAACACAGTTGCCCCAAGGCACTTTACATTGGTGGTGGATGGTGGAACAGGTTACAGTGATAGATGTTAAAGCCGGACAACTAGGAAGGAGAGGAACCAAAAACTCCACTATGTTAAGAAAAAAAACCTCTGAGGGTCCAAGGTCAGCCGGCTACCCAACCCCCTTGGGTATACTAACAGTACAAAGTTAGTTTGGTTTTAAACTCCAGGATCAGTGAGGAGTCCCAAGTTGCTTCCAGGTACCGATGAGCTGCCAGGGTCCCTTGGCGCATCAGATGCATCACACAGACCAGATGGTAGCTCGGCATTGGACTCAGGTGATGACCACAGCGGGCCCACCCGGACATGTGGGGAGAGAAATGGAATGGGGATGGTCAGTAATGAGCAGGATCCAGTAGTGACAGACACAGAAATGAAACAACAGTGCGATGGCAGCACCAGCGACATTAGTATTGGTGCACTATGGTGATTGCTGCGGGTAAGCTAAACTAAAGAAGTAAGTCTTCAGCCGTGATTTAAAGACTGAGACTGAATCGGCATCCCGTACAGAAGCAGGCAAGCTGTTCCACAATCTAGGGGCCCTGTAACTGAAAGCTCGTGCTCCAATACATTTATTTATGTGAGGGACAATTAGGAGATCTTGATTCTGGGATCTAAGTGGGCGATTAGGTGTATAGGCATTAAGCAGTTCGGTTAGGTATATTGGGGCAAGACCTTTAAGTGCCTTGTAAGTTAAGAGGAGGACCTTGAAGTCAGCCCTGTACCTAACAGGAAGCCAGTGAAGCGAGGAGAGTATGCGAGTTATGTGGTCGTACTTCCTGCTCCTGCTAACAATCCTAGCGGCTGTGTTCTGAATGCGCTGTAGGGTGCTTAATGTGCCCTGAGAGCTTCCAGAAAGTAGGGCGTTACAGTAATCTAATCTACTGTATACAAATGCATGTACTACTTTCGCCGTGTCTTCCACTGACAGAAAACGCCGTAGTTTGGCAATGTTCCAAAGGTGCAGGAAGCATGTCTTCGCAACTGCATTAACATGGGGATTAAATGAAAGAATTGAATCGAAAATAACAGCAAGGTTACGTGCCAGAGTACTAACTGACCCTGCATCCTGGATATGCGAAATGAAGTTGGCCCTTTATACGTCACTACTACAAAACAAGAGCAGCTCAGTTTTTTCGGGGTTTAGTGAGAGGAAGTTGTTATTCATCCAATCCCTAATATCACTGAGGCAGCTAATTAAAGTGCCGGTTGATGCTTTATCACATGATTTAACAGATAGGTATAGCTGAGTGTCATCAGCGTAGGAGTGGTAACTAACATTATGCTTCCGTATAATAGCGCTTAGTGGGAGCATGTAGAGGGAGAAGAGCACTGGGCCTAACACCGAACCTTGTGGGACTCCATAGTTAACAAAACAGTCACCCAAAGCCAGTAAAAAGCAAATGGCCACATTAAGGTCAAAGCCCAGTTAAACCTCATGGAAATGCTGTAGGAATCGTCAGGTGGGCAGTAGATGAAAGAAGCTCATATTAAAAATAGTTTAAAGGGTTTTTTAAGAACACGTGGGGAAGACTAATCTCAGTCATTGTTGGAGATGTACAAAAACCTGGAAAGGATTCCTACAAAAAATATTTCTGTCATTAGCACTTACATAAAGCGCAAGTTACCCCAATTCTGTTTGTACAAAAATATGTAGATACTCTGGTCTGTGGTGAAGCTATCAGCCATATTTTCTGCATTTGTCTGCATGGTTTGCTTATAAACAGAGCGACACCTGACAGGAAACCCACTACAAAACCACTTCACCTCATCACCCAATCAGTTTTTATACAGTGGAGCTGGGTTTCTTGTCACTGTGGGCGTCAGGGCGCAGTAGTAGAGAGCAGAGTCTGATACTGCAGCAGAGGAGATCACCAGATCCACTCTTCTGTTCTGAACTGTAGCAGAGAATCCAGGCGGTGTACTACTCAGCGTCCCTGAAGTAGTTATATAAAGGAGAAAGTCCAGTTTAGATGAAGGATGTTGACGATACCAGTAAATGTACCAATTGCTTCCACTGTAGCTGCAGGAGAGAGAAACACTGTCACTCGCTGAAATTTGCTCTTCGGTTTTCACTGGATTGATTGAGTTTGAATCTGCTTCACCTGACAGAAAAGAAATCATCAGATGTAAAATCACTGTAACATTAGTTTTAGATGATTTAGTTAAAAATATAGTAATAGTCATAGTGAACACATGCCATTCTCTCTCACCTACAAGCAGTAGAAACAATACATGAGCAAATGGCAGCATGATGGGTGATCCTCTGTGCTCATTGACAGACTGAGGGCACGACTAAATACTGAAGCAAAGCTAAATGATTCACTGGAGTTCACATGTTTGTGTGGGGGTGTGGTTTTCATAGCTGAGAGAATCCATTTTATATTTTTAATCAGGAAGGGGCAGTTTGACCTGTGAGTACAGAAGCCTCAGCTGTCCCTCATTGTATCCACAGTATTGGATTTGTGTGTGACGGTACAGTTACTGGTGTACAGAGAGTATATAAAAGGACTGAACATGAAGCCCTTTGGTGCAATGATTCTGCTCATTCTTATCCCTTGGACAAAACCCTCCGGGTAGTTGAAGTTCTACCTACATGAGAACTAGTTAGGGAGTTCCCCTAATTAATTAGAACTAGTTAGGGAGTTGCCCCCACATCGGAAGATTGTGGGTTCGATTCCCTCATCAGTAGGTTGCCCTGAGGTACCCTTGAGCAAGGTACCGTCCCTGTCACTGCTCCCCGGGCACTTTCAATAGCTGCCCCCTGCTGCACGGTGTTTGCATGGGTTAAATGCAGAGGTCCAATTTCGTTGTGGTTCACTGTGTGCTGTGCTGTGACCTTGCAATGACAAGGGTTGTCACTTTCACGGAAGCTGCTCTGGATAAGCACGCTTGCTAAATGCCACAAATGTAAATGTAGGAGGTTAAATTGTGTAAGCAGACTCTCCAAGCACTGATGCATTACGTTTGAACAGTCTGAGACTGTCATGTTTTTTTACAGACTTCAGTGTTGGCTTGCCTTATCTGTTCCTGGATAAATCATCAGTAAACATCAGACTGCTCTGGATCCAGGATGTTCACAGTACCACTGTAGACTGTTCACACAGGCAGGAGAGAATAGATGTCTTGTCTTTAGTTTTGTTTTCCAGCGGTTCTACTGACTGTGCAGAACAGTGGTTCTATTGACCGTGCCGAAAATCAGGACCTGAGGTAAAAATTTGATCTGGCCAAAAACAAGACACAAGGAACTGCAGTCGAGACCAAAACAAGACACAAGGAACTGCAGTCGAGACCAAAACAAGACACAAGGAACTGCAGTCGAGACCAAAACAAGATACCAAAACCACCATTAAGTGTAGGCTTCGCCTAGTGAATGAGCCACGCTCTGTTCTGACTCACTGGGGCTTAAATAGCAGCCCCAATGAAGCACACCTGTGCCTTCATGAGCTAAGGTGTGCTCATCAGAACAGAGCGCCCTCTACCGTGCCCAAAATGAAACTCACCCGTGACAGACTGTGACAACCATCTTATCTCATTTCATCTCATCTCATCTCATCTCATCCATAAAATATGTTTCTAATAAACCTCTAGCTTGTCCATGTGAAATAAGCAAACTGAACTGTACTGTGTAAATGTTCCTTTGTTGATTTTCTCCCTGCAGTCCTGCCCTGCACACAATTGTCGATAAGAGTTTTCCTGCACATGTTACTGAGGCTTTTACTACTTTTATATGTCCTTGCGATGGGCTGGTGACCTGTCCAGGGTGTGTCCCCCGTCCTTTGCCCTATGTGAGATGGGTTGGACTCCAGCACTCCCCCGCGACCCCACTTGGGACAAGCGGCAGAAAATGACATGACATGACTTTCTTATATGTAACTCTGAGATTCTTTGTGATATCACACAATCGTACATGCCTTGTTCTCTCTATGACATCACCAGAAAGTCCTTTGTGTTCTACAATCAACTTTTAAGTGATGAAGATCAAACTTTTCAAGCAGATAAACACTCACACACACACAGAGAAATATCCCCTCATTACTCTCTCTAAACATTAGTTAGTGTGTAATATTTTTATTTTACACATTGACATGAGTATCAATATAATTTGTTACATTTGGTTATTTGTTGATCCTGAGCCTTCTTTTTGGGTGGCTGCTATCAGTATGAGTGTGTCTTTCCTGGGGGAGCAAAGGGTGTGTCTGAAGGCTGAGGACTTTTAAATACTGCAGCCAGATTATTGAACTAAATCATCTGCTGCCTTTGCAGAAGGGTGTTTGTTTGCCCTGAAATGGCACTTTTAGCTTTTCTTACAGTGGAGTGTGTGCAGTTTTCTTGCATAATGTAACTGAATCAGAAATAGAAACACATTAATTAAAAATCCAGTAGTTTGTTGTCATTTTCATTAGGACTTGGTTCGAGTCAACCATGAAGATAAGGCTGAACTTATAGTCCTATCAGAAATACAGAACATAGAGAAGCTGTGGTCTAAACAGAGGAACTCTCAGCCACGGTTTTTTGTACATTTTCATAAGGAAGAGAGCAACACCTGAAAGGAAACCCACTCAAAAAGCACATCAGTTTATCAGTTTTTGTACAGTGGAGCTGTTTTTTATCTTACTGTGGGCCTCAGAGAACAGTAGTAGAGAGCAGAGTGTGATGCTGCAGCAGAGGAGATCAACAGATCTGCTCTATTGTTCTGAACTGTAGCAGAAAAGCCAGGGGCTTGATGGCTACTCAGAGTCCCTGATGGAGTTATATCAAGGAGAAAGTCCAGTTTTGAAGAGGGATACTGACGGTACCAGTAAACCACCCAGCTGCCGCTGTAGCTGACAGAGAGAGAAGCACTCTCACTCACTGAAACCTGCTTTTTAGTCTCCAATGGAATGACTGAATCTGAATCTGCTGCACCTGAAAGAAAAATGAACAACAAACCAAGTCAGGTCCACAAATGCAAATTCCCTGTGACAGCTTATTGTTAGTGTTAAACATAATAAACACAGTAATGAAATGATTTGATATACCTACAAGCAGCAGAATCAGTGAGTGAGCAAATGTCAGCATGACGGCTGATCCTCTGTGTTCACTGATGGACTGAGAGGGCAGCTGCAAAAGAAATGGAAAAATTCAGGAAGGAAGAAATGTAGTATCTAAGAGCACCACCTTGTTCAGCACTACTTTACCAAATATTGGAGAGCAGGAGTTCATATGGGAGAGGGGGCAAAGGGTCATGACTGAGGGAATTCATGTGTCAATCAAGCTTTTGAATGCAATTGACACAAATGCAATTGACACAAATGGACGTCGCGAGCCATTAGCTCCGTGGGGATGACCAACGGACCTTCCAGGTGCTGGAGGCTGGGAAGATACGGGTTGAGCGGTGTTCGCTCCCCTCCCGGGAATGGCCGACGCTGTGCCTGTTCCAGCTCCAGCATCTAGGAGGGTGTGGCTACGGCGCCGGCTCCCACGTGAGCCCCTGGGGGAGTGGGGCTGCGATGCCGGCTCACTTGTCAGCACAATGTGGGATTTAAGGGACATCCGCCATCACTGCGGAGGAGGCGGGGCTTTATGGACGAGGTCCAAGTCCGCCAGAGGAGGCTGGGTTTCGAGGGGCTGTGTCCAATTCAGACCGCTGGAGAGAGAGCGGGATTTTGGGGGCCGCAGCCGAACCCACCAGGAAGACCGCGGTGAGAGCGTAGCGTTCGACTGGACTTTGTTTGGACTTTTTGTTGAATGTTTGCGCTGCCCCTCTCCTTTCGGGGGATCCTGCTTCGGATGAAGCAGGGTCTGGCGCCCCGGGAGTAGGCGCCTTTAGGGAGGGGTACTGTAATGGTCCTGTGCCAGTAGAGGGCGCCCTGCTCTGATTGTGCACACCTGGGCAGTGGGTGCCAGGTGTGCCTCATCGGGGGTGGTGTTATAAGCCCCAGTGAATCAGAGCAGGGCGCTGGTCATTCTGTGTGCGCACTGTGATTCCTCGGGTTATCTAAGACTATCCCGAATCCCCTGACCTCTGCTGAAACCTATTGGCCAACTAGACAAAGACTTCTCAGTGAACCTGTTCAGAACATACCCATACATATTGCTGGAACTGACACTGTATATGTTCCTTCCGCAGGGTCAAAGTTACAGAACCAGACAACCGCATCAAGGAATTTGACTCCCAGTCAGGTTCATCAAAAGCCACTTCCATCTATTACCTCAGGCATCACCTCTGGAATGGACTGCCCTTCATGGATCTCTTCCCTTGTTTCAGTGAATTCAGTAAGTAAAGTCACATAAATTGAGTCTAGTTTCTGTTTTCATTAAGCGTGGTTTTTCTGTTGTCATTAAGGGTGGTTTTGGTCCTGCTTTTGTATTCCAGTTTCATGTCTGGATTTTGGTTTTGCTTCTGTTCATGGTCCAGTTTCGTGTCTGGATTTCTGTTTCAGTTAAATAAAAGTGTTTAGAACCTTTGGCTCTGCAATGACGTCCTTCCTTGCCATCGTGACAGAAATGAGCCACCAAAATTGGGACGTCGTGAGCCTTGAGAAGTGGTGTGAGGAGCACGAGCATGCAATGGGAGCCATGATTGAGGACCTCCGAGCAGCACTGCCATTGTGGGCGGTGAGAGCGGTGGAGTACAGAGAGTCACTGCCACTGAGCTCTCGCGACGCCTGGACCTGCTGTGTCACTCAATCCAGCTCGCTCCCTCTCTGGAGGCCAAAGAATGGCTGGAGTACGGCCGAACTGAGAAGGCTGTGCTAGCCGTTATGGTGGTAATGTTAATGGGGCGGTCCCTCAAGGAAGAGGCTTCGTTCGCGCCCCTTTCTTTACCGGCTCCTGCTCCCCACCAACTGCAACGCTGGATATCGGTGGAACCCGCCTCCTTCACCAATCACAGTGGTCCATCCGCAGAGACCCCGCCCTATGTGAAACACGACGAGAAAATGGCGGATACCCCACGGAAACTAAGAAAGAAAGGCAAGAGGCACGCACTTGGTGTGGTGCCCAAACACAGCTCCACATACCCGTCTGCCGGGCAGGAGCCGTTTCAAGTTAACTTAGAGAATTCAGGAATTAGAACACGAGCTACAGGAATCTCAGAAGGTGTGGCTGTCTATTCTGGGTGCAGAAAGACAGACCAAAAATGTTTTAGTTGAGCAGCTCCAGGAAATGGAGGCTGAGCTCCTTGCCAAGGATCAAGAAATTGGTACACGGAATCAGGATCTGGACACCTTGAAAGCAAAGTGTAAGAAATTGGAAGATGATCATGCCTCTCTTCAGGCCATGAATCACCAGCTACAGGTGAGCAACCAGTTTCAGGTACATTCCCTTCAGGATGAACTAGCTACAGTAAATGGGGAACTTCAGGAAAAGCAGGATGAGTACCTAGAGCACAAGAAAGCCTGTAAGGGTCTCAGGGAACAGATAGTTTGGCTAACCGAAAGCTTGAATAGCACCCAGGAGGACCTCAGGGCTGAGTCCGAAACAGGCCAATATGAAACACAGTGCACTTCTCACAGACATTCACCACCGAGATGATCAGATCAGACAGAGGGAGTTGCTAACAAAGCTCAACCAACAGCTGGCAGAGAGCAAGACCTCTGTTCTGCAGATAACCAGCTCAGCCACCCATGAAAGACTGAAATTCGAAGAAAAGCTCACCACTCTGCTTTCTCAGCTTGAGGAGACCACAGGACTCTTGTCTCTTTGCCAGAGTGACCTTGCAACCATGGAAAGGGCTCAAGCCAAAGGTGAGCTTCGAGTAGAGGTCAGTGGACTCATGCAGGAGCTGAAGCAGGTGCAAGGCAACAATGCCGCTCTGCAGACAAAACGGGAAAAAGCCAGGAGGGAGACCAGAAAACCCACTGAGCTGCAGGACCCACCCAGAGAGTATGGTCAAGGAGGGCAGGTAATGCATAGTTTTACATGTTTGATTTTGGACAAGAGACTAAGAATTCACTGTGGTTATGAGAACCTGGACTCCGTGAGTGTCACAGGGTCAAGAGGGACTCTTCTATAAACCATAAAGATTCATCTATGTTTAGCTCTCTTTCAGACTCTTTCAGGCCAAGGCTTTCCAGTGAGTCGGACCATTCCTCATGGGATCCCCATGGTGAGTCAGGGAGAACAAGGCGTTTCCATACAGCCAACTCCTTGGCAGAGGTACCCATAACAATTAGGTCTCTTCTGAAATCACTCGCATTGATTACTGATTCGGAACACGGGCAGAGAAGGCCTCTGGTGGAGATCCTGTCCACAGATGTCCACAGAAAAATAACAATTTAGGAAGGAAGTACAGTAGAGTCTCAGAGCATCACCTTATTCATCACTACCATCCCAATATTTTACTACAACTGAATTCATTCTGGGGAAGTAATGAATGGTCACTGCTGAGGGAGTCAATGTATCAGTTTAACCTTTTAATCCAGGAAGTGGCTTTTAGGTAAAACAATAACATGTCATCAGTACAAAGCACTGAAACACAGAGATTCTCATTATTTTCTATGTAATGTATTGGTGAGTCATATCTGTCAGGACTTTGGGTGTTTGTCTGTGTTTTATTCACAGTAGAGGGCGCTCTGTTCTGATGGAGCACACCTGAGCCCATATGACACAGGTGTGCTACATTGAGGCTGACTACTTAGGGTGGCGGTGGTCTAGTGGTAGGGTACTTGCCTACGGACCTCTGGATCAAGAGGTCCCTGGTTTGAATCCCACCTCTAGCACTACCACCACTGGGTCCCTGAGCAAGACCCTTAACCCTGAGTTGCTCCAGGGGGACTGTCCCTGTATTTAGGACATGTAAGTCGCTCTGGATAAGAGCGTCTGCTAAATGCTGTAAATGTACTTGATTGAATGAGTAAATGAGTCAGAACAGAGCGCGGCTCATTCGGTACATTTCAGTTGTTGTTACGGGTGGTTTTGGTCCTGCTTTTGTATTCCAGTTTTGTGTCTGGATTTTGGTTTTGCTTCTGTTCTTGGTCCAGTTTCATGTCTGGATTTCTGTTTCAGTTAAATAAAAGTGTGTTTAGAACCTTTGGCGCCGCAATGACGTCCTTCCCGCTCCCTGCCACCGTGACAATATGCTACTTTCACACTCTTGCATGAGAAAGGAATGGTCTCTGGTTTCTGCTAAACTTAAGGTTTGGTTATACAAAGTAGTTTTTCTATTAGAACGTCACTACGTTTCAACCTGATTGTACAAATTTCCAGCGTGAATGAGTGTCTATCTGCATTTGTGGGTGTTCAGAGAGAGAATAGTTGTACCTCTGGGTCGTTAATGTGTCAAGTAATGCTGCCGATCCCTCCAACCTACTTTTGACCAGACAGTTCAAGCTCCAGCCACACAGAGAATTCTTTAGAACCAGAGCATTAAGCTTTATGTTCATCTACGAGGGGACTTCCATGTTAAATGCTGAGTCCTAATCCAAAAACAGGTCTCTCTCTTATGTGTTCATTGCTTTTGTGTCATCAGTGGATCTGCTCTGGTTGTGGTTAAGTAAAGCATAAATTAAAACAGAATGAAATTATTTGTAAATATTCCATTCACCGTAGAGCATAGACAACACTGTAGTGGGATTGACTGGACATTAACGCAGAGTCAGGATTATAGACATGGTTTTTTTTAACATTAACATGTAACACACAAGCATAAACCAAACACAGTACTCACAGAACATCAAATAAAGGCTTCAATGATGAACAGGACAAAGACCGATGCTCTACCCTGACACACATCATCTATATTCTTTAGACTAATGAGGCACACCTGACGACATAATGAGGTGCCAGATGTCCCCAGTCAGGACAGAGCACCACAAAACATGACAACCATTATAGCTAATGGAGTGTAATTACATTTTCAGATTTTCTGCACATCTCATTTTCACACAGCATGTACAGCAGACTGGAGATTCAGCTGGACTGATAATAATGAGAAGTGGAAGAACATCCAGTGTACCAACAGTTTAGCTTCATAATTTAAAGCTCAGTCTGGTTAAATGCACACACCTGCCTTAAACTCTTCCACTGACCAGATAACCTGGACATAAGAGCTGATAATTATTGGTAGAGCAAAAGCACATTGGACTGAAGGCTGTTCACATGATTAAAAATTATCTTTCAGGCTAGGATTAAACAGCTTTTCAGTGCCGAGATTGTCTCTAAAAACATGTTTTTCTTTTTTTTTTTTGTTGCTTTTGTCCACAAAGAAGTTTAAAAATCGAAGATACCTTTGTGTAAATTTTAACACTGAAAAAAGAGGCACTGTTTATTAATAAAATTCAGTGTAGGAGGTCAAAGTAGTTGATGCATCAGCCTAAATGTTCTTGCGAGGTGCAGTGATCCTATTATTAACCATTACGAACCTATAACTGCTCCTCACCTCTAAAACAAGTTGGATTGTTTGTCTGAAAGTTTCAAACAACTTTGTCTTTCAAAACAGGACGGCTGGGCTGTTCTTGTACATTCTCACTGACTCGATTCAGTGAAGATAAACCCTTATAAAGCTCAGAAGAACAGCACTGGCTTACTGTAGTTACCAGAATGATACTTTGTTCTCCAAAGAAGATGATTTTATAGCTTGAGGGCTCCACCTTCTGGAAAAAGTGAGATTCTGTCTGATTCATATGAAATGTTTTTGTACAGTGGAGCTGGGTTTCCTGTCACTGTGGGCCTCAGGGCGCAGTAGTAGAGAGCAGAATCTGATACTGCAGCAGAGGAGATCAACAGATCCAGTCTTTTTTCACTTTCATCCACTTCAGCTCTCAGAGTTCCCTGACTCACATGTTTTTCTGAAGGGTAGATCATCAGTAAATGCTCTGGTCTGGGTCCAGGATACTGACGATACCAATACAGAAGGTTCACATTACCATCATACTTGCAGGAGAGATTTGCTGTCTTGCCTCCATGAAACTGCTTTATGTTCTCCAGTGGTTTTATTGACTGTGCAGGACACTTCCCTGTGAAATGGAAAGACTTTGAATCAAGACTGTAAAAATCCCTAAATCCTGTAATAAGGTGTTTTTTTATTATTATTTCCATCCTAAATCCATCCTGACTCACACACATGCTTGAAAACAGCAGCAGAAGAAATGCAAAGTAGAAATCTTTCACACAGATATAAATATAGTAAAGGACACATACTCATCACCATCATAACCACAGCCAGAGAGAACAGAAACATCATGATGCTCCAGCATTCACATCATGAGGAGAAGTTTAGCTGCTACTTTTCAAGCAGGTACAGACTCCTCCTACATTTATCAGTGTGTGTGTGTGTGTGTGTGTGTGTCAGTGAGATGTACATGATGTGTAAATGGCATATGTAGATGTTTGAAATAAGGAGAATGAATGAGTTAAACTACAGCTGAACTACATGAACTACTGCTCTGTGTGATAAAATTATGTTTCGTTCTCGATCATGGTCATGAGTTGTAACTATTTTCATTCTTTCACTCTGAGCTGCTTTTGTTAGTGAGGTGTGTATGTGGTTCTGCTCACAGAGCTTTCAGTTCTAATGCAACAGTGATGTCAGGGTAATAGTTTTATCTTCTTTTTCAAGTCAAGTCAAGTAGGATTTTATTGTCATTTCAGCCATATACACAGTACACAGTGAAACGAAATAGCGTTCCTCCAGGACCCTGGTGCTACACACAAGACAAGACACAACACAAGACACAAGACAACATAAGACACAACACGGGGCAACAAGTGCGGACAAGACAGACAAGACAGACAACAACAGACGGCACGACAGACAGTACATTCATCCGTGGAAGGCTGCAGTGTTGTGGAACAAAGCAGCCCAGGCACATTATGGTGTAGCAGTGTGGTGGAGCGGTGTTACTGTATTTAAAGTGCAAGAGTGCAACACGAGATAAATAAATAAATACAGAATGAAAAGTGGAGGAAGTGGTGGGTGAAGTGGTGGGTTTAAGAGGTTTGTATTATTGGTGGGTTTTTAAGAGTCCATGATATTGGTGGATCCAGAGTTCAACAGTCTGATGGCCAGGGGGAAGAAACTATTTCCCATCCTGGAAGTGGAGGCCCGTATGCTGCGGAACCTTTTCCCGGATGGCAGGAGGGAGAAGAGAGTGTGGGAAGGGTGGGAGGGATCATCCACAATGCTGGTTGCTTTGCGGATGCAGCGAGCGGTGAAAATGTCTTGTACAGAGGGCAGAGAGACCCCGATGATCTTCTCAGCTGTTCTCACTACCCGTTGTAGGGACTTGCGGTCTAAGACGTTGCAATTCCCATACCAGGCAGTAATGCAGCCGCTCAGGATGCTCTCGATGGTTCCTCTGTAGAAGATGGTGAGGATGGAAGGTGGGAGATGGGCTTTCCTCAGTCTGCGCAGGAAGTAGAGGCGCTGCTGGGCTTTCTTTGTGATGGAGCTGGTGTTGAGGGACCACGTGAGGTTGTCGGTGATGTGAACACCAAGAAACTTGGTGCTCTGGACCAACTCCACAGGTGAGGTGTTGATGATAAGTGGAGTGTGGTCCCGACGTGATCTCCTGAAGTCAACAACCATCTCTTTAGTCTTGTCGACGTTCAGAGACAGGTTGTTGGTTCTGCACCAGTCCGTCAGCTCTTGTATCTCCTCTCTGTAAGCTGCCTCGTCTCCACCGCTGATCAGACCCACCACGGTTGTATCATCAGCGAATTTGATGATGTGGTTCGAGCTGTGCTTGGCTGCACAGTCGTGGGTCATCAGTGTGAACAGCAGTGCGCTGAGCACACAGCCCTGGGGGGCTCCTGTGCTCAGTGTGATGGTGTTGGAGGTGCTGCTACTGATCCTGACTGACTGGGGTCTCCCAGTCAGGAAGTCCAGGATCCAGTTACAGAGGGAGGTGTTCAGGCCAAGCAGCCTCAGCTTCTCACTCAGGTGCTGAGGGATGATGGTGTTGAATGCTGAACTGTAGTCGATGAACAGCATTCTGACGTAACTGTCCTTTCTGTCAAGATGAGAAAGGGCCAGATGGAGGGTGGTGGAGATTGCATCGTCCGTTGAACGGTTGGGACGATACGCAAACTGCAGGGGGTCTAGTGAGGAGGGGATCTGGGACTTGATGTGCCTCATGACCAGCTTCTCGAAGCACTTCATGATGATGGGTGTGAGTGCGACGGGACGATAGTCATTGAGGCAGGAGATGGATGGTTTCTTAGGCACTGGAATGATGCTGGTGGTCTTGAAGCACCTTGGAACAACAGTGGTGCTCAGAGAGGTGTTAAAGATGTCAGTGAGAACAACTGCCAGCTGTTCTGCACATCCTCTGAGCACTCGACCTTGAATATTGTCTGGACCGGCAGCTTTCCGTGGGTTGACTCTGAGAAGAGATCTTCTCACCTCGGCTGTGGTCAGACGGAGAATCTGGTCGTTCGGAGGAGGGGTGGTCTTCCTCATTCTCGTGTCGTTCGCTGCATCAAACCGTGCGTAGAAGTGGTTCAGCGCATCTGGGAGGGAGGGGTCACCGTCACAGGCAGGTGGAGATGTCCTGTAGTTGGTGAGGGCCTGGATGCCCTGCCACATGCGCCGTGTGTCACCAGTGTTCTTGAAGTGGCCATGGATTCTCTCTGCGTGAGCTCGCTTCGCCGCTCTGATGGCCCGAGACAGGTTTGCCCTCGCTTTTCTTAGGGTGGCCTCGTCCCCTGACTTGAAGGCCTTGTCCCGGGTTCTTAGGAGTCTGCGCAGCTCCGCGGTCATCCATGGCTTTTGGTTGGGTCGTGTTATGATGAACTTGGAGACAGTAACATCCTCAATGCACTTGCTGATGTAGCCAGTCACTGAAGCTGTGTACTCCTCCAGGTTGATGGAGTCACCGTAGGTTGCAGCCTCCCTAAACATGTCCCAGTCGGTGCGTTCGAAGCAGTCCTGAAGAGCAGAGATGGCTCCTGTGGGCCAGGTCTTTACTTGCTTCAGGGTGGGTCTCACGCGCCTGACGATGGGTCTGTACGCTGGGATCAGCAGCACAGAGATGTGGTCTGAGTGTCCGAGGTGGGGGCGGGGCTCCGCTCTGTACGCGCCGGCCAGGTTTGTGTAAACGCAGTCCAGCGTGTTTTCCCCCCTCGTTGCAAACTTCACATGTTGATGGAATTTAGGGAGAACTGACCTGAGATTTGCATGGTTGAAATCTCCGGCAACAATAAATAATCCGTCTGGGTGGTAGTTTTGGAGTCCGCTGATAATTCCATAAAGTTCAGCCAGCGCGCTGTTAGCATTAGCGCTGTTAGCGCTAGCGCTGGGTGGGATGTATACCGCCGAAATAAACACTGTAGAGAACTCCCTGGGCAAATAAAACGGTCTGCACCTGACTGTTATCACCTCCAGCAGTGTTGAGCAGTGTACTGAGACCAGCACAGCGTTTGTACACCATTGTGTGTTTACGTAAACACACAGCCCCCCTCCGCGGGTCTTTCCGGACAGAGCTGAGTTTCTGTCCGCACGAAACGCGGAGAGACCGGCGAGCTGGATGGCGGTGTCCGGAACGCTGTCGCTGAGCCATGTCTCCGTAAAAACAAAAACACAGCAGTCTCTGTACTCACGCTGGGTTTTCAGCTGGAGTCGTATACAGTCCAGTTTATTATCCAGGGAGCGGACATTGGCGAGGAGGACGGACGGGATAGCCGGTCGGCTAGCGTTAGCCTTGAGCTGAGCCCGGACCCCAGCACGCTTGCCGCGTTTCTGTTTCCTCTCACACCGCTTCCTATGTCCTCTCAGTCGGCCAGGTTCAGCAGGCGATCTCGGGGACTGAAGGCCTGGTCTTCTCAGCACGCCGAACTCCCGTAGCGTTGTTCGGAGAGTCGCTGGAAGACTGAATCCTGACTGATTCCTGAGCTCCAGCAGTGTTTGGCGGTTAAGTTTAAGAGCATTCACGGATGTGACGCTCATGTGCAAGTCTTACGGTGAAAAGTAGTCGGATGAAAGACTTTTTACAGACTTTAGCACCAAAGTTTGGACCCCGGAGCGGCCGCTGCGTGTTACCGCGCCGCCATCTTGGGTCACTTTCTTCCTGAGATGTGGTTTATGGACTCGTTTTGCTGATTGGAATTCATGTTTTTCAGCACATTCTGTATCTGTACAGGACTTCTGTTCTGTCTTTCTAACGAATAAAGCTTTTTATGTTGGTTTACTGTTGGGGTGGTCATTTTTGTTCTGCCTGTTCTTGTCTGTTAAGATCTTTGTTGTGCTTTTGTTTTAATTTCTCTTTGAGGGACTGTGGTGTCTAACATTGAGCTCTAATCCACATCAGCACTCCCTCATATATGATCCTGTTGTCCAGATGAGGGACAGTGTGTAATTTCAGAATTTTAACTAATGAATTGGAATGTGGACTCTTAACAGGTCTCAGCTGATTGGTCAGATATGGAGAAAAGAAACATTACATATTATAATTTTAACAAATCTATATTTCATTCATATATTGACGACAACTATTTAACTACAACTAATATTTCCATAAACATCTGTTATTCTAAACATCAAGTTTAGGACAACTGACATTTGAGGAATAAGAGTTTATAAAGCATTGATGTAGGTTTGTACCTGCTTATCTAGTTTCCTGAAGTTTTATGAATACTTGCCTTTATTGAAGTGATACTGGGAAATATTTTACACTTTGGGAAACAGCTCTGTGCTCACACATTATTGAGATCACAGAGGAACAAAAGGGTTTTTGGAGGAAGATCTGAGAAATAGACTTTTTCTACTATCTGAAAAGAAAATCACAGAAATGAATTGAGAATTTTGTATCTAACAATTCAATTCAGTGAAACAGCTTAAAATTATTTCATAAATACACTTAAAATAACAAAAGAAATGGTGATACTTGTTCCTTGAACAACTTATCTACCTCCAGAACATGCTGACATGTGTGTCTGACAATATTAAAGAGTTTTCAACACCTCAGGATCAGGACAGATTTGGAACACTGTTATATAGCACTGCTTTGATGCCTTTAAAATTCTCTATTGTTCTCCACAAATATGATGAAAAAAATTATTGTGTTCCAAAAAGCAGATAATGAGATCCCAGTTAAAATTACAAAATTCTACACTTGTTTTTTAATTTATTATCAATAAATTAAATTAAATAATAATGATCAAATATTACATCTGTGTGTTTAAAAAATATTTCAAAAACATATTTCCACTGGACTTCTGACTGATTCATGTCCTTTAGTTAACTGTAGATGTTCAGAAATGTTCTTTATGTGGAGGCCTGGTTTTCTCCTTACAACCCTGCCCTGCACAGCAGTGTTTTTCAGTGTTCTCCTTCTTCTGATGGTGAACTCATGAAACAGAACAGTAGCCAATGCGAGAGTGGCTTTTACATGGAAGTCTTCCTGCAGTCCTTCCTAACCTTACAAACTCCTGAACACCTTGCTTTTCCATGAGCTTCTCAGAAAGCACCTGTGGATGTTCCAGGATCAGCATTCATAATCATTTGTTGTGATCAGGGGTTAGTTTGTGTCTTGTGTTATCGTTTAATACAAAATGCCTAACTCTGAATTCACCTTCAGATAAACTGCAAATCACAGATTTTGAGATTCATCATTGTATTTTCTCTTTGACTCTTCTCAGGTAAGATAAAGTTTAAAAACACTGAAAGCTTTTTGTTCTTGCAGGACAGATGACATTACAGCATTAAGGAGCTGAAGGTCTAAAAGCACAAGTCCAACAGCTCCACCTTCTGGAAAAAGTGAGATGAAATGTTTTTGTACAGTGGAGCTGGGTTTCCTGTCACTGTGGGCCTCAGGGCGCAGTAGTAGAGAGCAGAGTCTGATACTGCAGCAGATGAGATCAACAGATCCAGTCTTTTTAAAGTCCTGTCCACTTCAGCGCTCAGTGTTCCCTCGTTCGGATTATTTGATCCTGGATAAATCATCAGTAAATGCTCTGGTCTGGATCCAGGATACTGACGATACCAATACAGATAGTCTACGTTTCCATCATACTTGCAGGAGAGATTCGCTGTCTTTCCTTCATAAATCTGCGTTTTGTTCTCCAGTGGTTTTATTGACTGTGCAGAACACTTCCCTGTGAAGAAAAGAGACTTTGAATCAATATTGTATAAATCACTCACTTCTACTTAAAGATCTTCAACATTTGATGTCCAAACAAACTAATCACTCTTCAAGTGCTTAGATAAAGGTCTACAAGAAAATAGAAAATCTGGAAAAATAGATTTAAAAACAGAGAAGAGTCTTTCACACAGATATAAATGTAGTAAAGGACACATACTCATCACCATCATAACCACAGCCAGAGAGAACAGAAACATCCTGATGCTCCAGCGTTCACATCATGAGGAGAAGTTTAGCTGCTACTTTTCAAGGAGGTACAGACTCCTCCTACATTTATCAGTTTGTGTGTGTGTGTGTGTGTGTGTGTGTGTGTGTGTGTGTGTGTGTGTGTGTGTGTGTGTGAGAGAGAGTGTGTACATTATAAGAAGGGAGGAACAAAGCTAAGGAGAAGAACACAGCTCCCCATCAATTCAAATTAAGTTTTATTTTTTTAATGGTAATCAGTTTTATTTTGTTTCTCTCTGAGCTGCTTATGTTAGTGTGGTGTTTATGTGTTTCTACTCATAGAGTTTTCAGTTCTAATGTACAGATGATGTGATGAGCTTTTCAGTTTATTTGATTCAGGTGAACACTCTTGGAAAAGAACTTGTGTGGTTGTGTGGAGACTTTCTGCTCTTTGAGAAGATTGGGTATGTCTATTTGCTGAATTAATTAAAAAGCAGAAACAGAAGTCTGAAAATTAACTGCAGTCTCTAAATAACTGGCTTTTTAAAATCTTCACTGCAATACTAGGTCCCATAACTGGAAGGTTGTGGGTTCAAACCGATATATGCAAGGTACTGACCACATCACTGCTCCTAGGGTCCTGGATACAGCTGCCCACTGCTGCGCGTTGCTTGCATGTGTTAAATGCAGAAGTTGCATTTTGTTCTGGTTCACTGTTCACTGGTTCACGGGTTCACCATCTTAATATGTAACTGGATCTAAAAACCAAAGGTAAAAAGCAAATGCATTATGATGTGCAAATGGCATATGTAGATGCATGAAGCGAGTAGCATGAATGAAAAGGAATATTTCATGCTCATTGTATGTCAGTGGTACTGTGGTGTAAAGTCCAGGAGGATTTAATTGTAGGTAGTGCACATTCTGATAAAAGAAGCCTTAACCTGGGGTTAAAACACTCTGTTCTTGTCAGGAGGTTACAAAACCACCTTTCTGTGATCAGCAGATCAGGTCGTTACCAGGGTTTGAGCAGTCGTTGATGATTTGGAAAGCCCTGGTCCTGCAGCACTTAGTGCAAATGTCCTGCAGGGAGCACAGCGTAGATGGGACACCGGTGGTCTAGTGGTTAGGGACTAGGTAACAGGATCTTAAGGTTGTGGGTTTGTACACCAGCCCAACAGCTTGCCCTAAGGTACCCTTGAGCAAGGTACCGTCCCAGGTGCTGCATATGGCTGCCCCCTGCTGCAGGTGTGCATGTGGATTAAATACAGAAAATGCATTTTATTGTGGGTCACTGTGTGCTGTGCTGTTTTTCACAATGACAGTCACTTTCACTTCATCTGGTACAGCACTCTGCTGGGCAACTGTCTACAGGACTTAGGACTGAGTTACTCCTGAATGAAGATATGATGTTCATGGTCAGGATGTCCTAAATAGCAGCAGTGTAGAAAGAGATACTAAGTCTCCGTAGCTGCCTCAGGTGGAAAAGTCACCCCCTCATCTTAGTGACCTGATGTGTGTGTGCATGGCTGTGCCAAATGGGATCCTCAGAGAGCTGAGACACAAGGTACTACTGGAGCTCCACTGATTCATTGGGACGAGTAGGAACACTCCTGCTTTCTGTTGTAGCTTCCTTCATTTAGGCCAACTCATCATTGTTAGACATTAGGCCGACCAGTTTCACGGAGCTTCCTTTCTTACAGTCCAGGACATGTGGAATGGCTTCCTCAGTATAATTGTTTAGGGTGTAGTTTAGTGCATAAACAAGTAGAAGGTAGAAGATGAAATAAATACACAATCTAAACAGAGAGAACAGGAAGCTGTCAGGCAGCAGCCGTGTTATCGTAGATCAAATGTCATCATATTTTCTTTTCATATTCAGGGAAACACTGTTTTTTGGAAGATCAGCAGCTTGTTGGGAGGCTTTCGTCTGCTCCACCTCCTGCTCATTGAGATGAATTAATATATTGATAGGTGTTGAATTTAATAAAAAGAGGATCAGAAGCCAACATTAGGATGTGGTGATTAAAGGGCAGTTTCTAATGTTCTACTGGATTTTTTTAAGTTTTTTTTGTTAACCTTTAAAAACTGCAGTTAAGCTGCCCACTTCTGGTAGCTCTCCATCATTACAGCTGTTTTAAAAAAATTAAACACTTTCAAGCAGTAACTTTGATTCTTCACCTTTCAGACTGTCACGGGTGAGGTGTGTTTTGGGCACGGTAGAGGGCGCTCTGTTCGGACTGAGCACACCTGAGCTAATGAAGGCACAGGTGTGCATAATTGGGGCTGACTATTTAAGCCCAGATGAGTCAGACCAGACCGTGGCTCATTCGTTAGGCTCAGCCTACACATTATGGTGGTTTTAGTATTTGGTAATCTGGGTATCTTGGTTTAGGCTGCAGTTCCTTAGTTTGAGTTAGAACTGCAGTCCTTGGATCTTGTTTTGTTAATATAGTTAATAAAAGTTACGATCCGAACTCCTGGCTCAGCGTTGGCGTCCCTCTCGCACCCCACCACCGTTACACAGACCAGTTCTAAAAGAACCTAAAATAAAATAAATAAACAATAAAAATAGGAGTTCCTGTCAGCACCCTCACTTACCTCTGTTTGAGTGGAGATCTCCTGCTCTTTGAGAAGGTTAAATATACTGGTGTGTGCTGAATAATCTAAACAGTATGTGTATGTGGTTCTTCTCTAAGGGACTTTAAATATTTTCTCTTATTCAGGGAAACGCTCTGTTTTTTGGAGAATCAGTTGCTTGTTGGGGGACACTTTTCTTCTCTACCTCCTGCTCCTGAGAGGAATGAATATATTGGTATGTGTTGAATTCACTAAAAGGAGGATCAGAAGCCAGCATTAGGGTGTGGTGATTAAAGTGCAGTTTCTAATGTTCTACTGGATTTTTAAAACCTCACTTCAGGTTCCTATTTTAAAGGTTTTACTAAAGATTTTCAAATAAGCTGCCCTCTTCTGGTAGCTTTCCATCATTACAGCTCTGTGTTTAAACAGAGAGAAAACTAAAACCTTTTCAAGCAGTAACTTCTTTTAGTTCACTTTTCAGAACAGTTCTAAAAGAACCCAAAATAAAATACAGAAAATGAAAAACAGGTATTCTTGTCAGCACCCTCACTAATTTCCTTTTAGTTGTTGGTCTTGTAAAAAATGTGTCCAAAGCACAGGTAGGTAGTAGGTAGTGCTCTTGTCTCGCAATAGTTGCCGCCTGCTGCACGTGTGTGTATGGGTAAAATGCAGAGGTGTAATTTTCTTGTGGCTCACTATGTGATGTGTTTCACAAAAACAGGAATAGTCACTTTCACTATCCCTCCCACCTACTTTTGATCACACAGTTCAGGCTCCAGCTGCACAGAGAATTCTTTAAGACTGGAGCGTTAAGCTTTATGTTCATCTATGAGAAGACTCCACTTTAGTTTTAAACACTGAGGTCTAAATCAAAAACAAGTCTCTCTCAGATGTGTTCCTCTTATTCAGATGGATGGCAATGGCATTGCTTTTGTATCATCAGTGGATCTGTAACGTGGGTGAGCAGATTGCAAAGGACCAGGGAAGAAGGCAGGGAGGAGCAGAGAAAGTCTCTTAGCAGAACTTAATATTAAATACAAACTTGCTCTAAAAAAAAGTTGGAACATAAATTAAAACAGAATGCAATGATTTGTAAATATTATATTCAAAGTACTGGACGTAAACACAGAGCAGAGCACCGCAAAACAACTATTAGAGCTAATGGTGTTTAGTTACATTTTCAGATGTTCTAAATATCTCAGTTTCAGGCAGCGTGTACAGCAGACTGGAGATTCAGCTGGACTGATAATAATGAGAAGTGGAAGAACAGTTAAGCTGCATAATTTAAAGCTCAGTCTGGTTAAAAAAAAACACACCTGCCTTAAACTCTTCTACTGACCGGATAATAAAACATATCTAACAGTAGTAGAGAGCAGAGTCTGATGCTGCAGCAGAGGAGATCAACAAATCCTGTCTTCTTTCACTTTCATCCACTTCAGCTCTCAGAGTTTCCTTGCTCACATTTTTTGTGATGGAAGGATCATCTGTTCTAGATCCAGGATACCACTGACGATACCAATAGAGATTTCTAACAGCACCATCATTCTTGCAGGAAAGATTCGCTGTCTGATCTTTCAGAATCTGCTTTATGTTCTCCAGTGGTTCTATTGAAATTGCAGAACACTTCCCTGTGAAGAAGAAAGACTTTAAATAAATAAATCTAATCAATAAAGTCTGCTTGAAATTCTTCAACAATTGCCATCTAAATTAATTCAATTCAATTCAATTTATTCTTGTATAGCGCCTTTTACAACAAAGTTGCCCCAAGGCACTTTACTTTGGTGGTAGTAATAGATGTTAAAGCCGGATGACTACGAAGGAGAGGAACCAAAAACTCCACTGTGTGGAGAAAAAAAAACCTCTGAGGGTCCAAGGTCAACCGGCTACCCAACCCCCTGGGGTATACTAACAGTAAAAAAGTTAGTTTGGTTTTAAACTCCAGGATCATTGAGGAGTCCCAAGTTTCTTCCAGGTACCGATGAGCCGCCAGGGTCCCTTGGCGCATCAGATGCATCACACAGACCAGATGACCACAGCGGGCCCCCCCGGACATGTGGGGAGAGAAATGGAATGAGGGGGTCAGTAATGAGCAGGATCCAGTAGTGACAGACACAGAAATGAAACAACAGTGCGATGGCATGTACAGCAGCACCAGCGACATTAGTAATGGTGCACTATGGTGATTGGTGCGTGTAAGCTAAACTAAAGAAGTAAGTCTTCAGCCGTGATTTAAAGACTGAGACTGAATCGGCATCCCGTACAGAAGCAGGCAAGCTGTTCCAGAATCTAGGGGCCCTGTAACTGAAAGCTCATGCTCCTATACATTTATTTATGCGAGGGACAATTAGGAGATCTTTATTCTGGGATCTAAGTGGGCGATTAGGTGTATAGGTATTAAGCAGATCGGTTAGGTATATTGGGGCAAGACCTTTAAGTGCCTTGTAGGTTAAGAGGAGGACCTTGAAGTCAGCTCTGTACCTAACAGGAAGCCAGTGAAGTGAGGAGAGTATGGGAGTTATGTGGTCGTACTTCCTGCTCCTGCTAACAATCCTAGCGGCTGTGTTCTGAATGCGCTGTAGGGTGCTTAATGTGCCCTGAGAGTTTCCAGAAAGTAGGGCATTACAGTAATCTAATCTACTGTATATAAATGCATGTACTACTTTCACCGTATCTTCCATTGACAGAAAACGCCGTAGTTTGGCAATGTTCCGAAGGTGCAGGAAGCATGTCTTCGCAATTGCATTAACATGGGGATTAAAAGAAAGATTTGAATCGAAAATAACACCAAGGTTACGTGAAAACTTCAACCCTGCATCCCGGATATGCGAAATGAAGTTGGCCCTGTCTACATCGCTACTACAAAACAAGAGCAGCTCAGTTTTTTCGGGGTTTAGTGAGAGGAAGTTGATGCTTTATCACATGATTTAACAGATAGGTATAGCTGAGTGTCATCAGCGTAGGAGTGGTAACTAACATTATGCTTCCGTATAATAGTGCTTAGTGGGAGCATGTAGAGGGAGAAGATCACTGGGCCTAACACCGACCCTTGTGGGACTCCATAGTTAACTAGTGAAATAGGTGAGGGGGTGCCATAATCATCCATTTGGATGAAGTAGTAACGGTTTGTGAGATAGGAGTTGAACCATTTAAGGGCTGTTCTGCTAATGCCGACAGTGGAGTGAAGCCTATTTACTAAAATGGAGTGATCTACCGTGTCGAACGCAGCACTAAGATCTAAGAGAACAAGAACAGTAATGTTTCCTGCATCACTTGAGACCATTATATCATTCACCACTCTAGTTAGAGCAGTTTCTGTGCTATGGCCAAGCCGGAAGCCTGATTGGAATTTATCTAAGAGGTTATGCGTGTCTAGATATGACTGCAGTTGTCTCGCAACTAGTTTTTCTAGAATCTTAGAGAGAAACGGGACATTAGAGATAGGTCTATAATTACTTGGTGAGCGAGGGTCCAAGTTAGGTTGCTTAAGCTGTGGTCTAACCACTGCTGTTTTAAACTGATTGGGGACTACACCTGAGGTCAAGGATGCATTCATGATATCAAGTATAGGTGTTGATAGTACTCCTAAGGATTCCTTCAGGAGCTTGGTTGGAATGGGATCTAACCGACAGGTTGTGGACTTTGCCTTGGTTATAACAGAAATTAGCTCAGAGTTATCAATTAGATTAAAATCACAAATATTGTGAGCACTGTTCTGGTTATGGATTAATTTGAGGGCTAATTGGGCACATTTGGAGTCTAATGTTGTTAATTTTATCATTAAAAAACTTAAGAAACCTATTGTTAGTAATACTACACACTGGCCTTCTATCAGTTTTGTCTGTTAGCTGAGCTAGTGTCTGAAATAAACAGCGGGGGTTATGTTTGTTGTTTTCAATAAGTTTTGAATAGTACTCAGTGCGAGCACTATATAGAGCTTTCTTATATTGTTTTAATTTAGCAGACCATAGAACCTGAGAGGCTTGGAGACCTGTTGTCTTCCATCTGCGTTCTAGCTTACGGCACTCCCGCTTAGCAGCCCGTGTATGATCATTGAACCAGGGAGAGTGCCTGATAGTTCTGACCTTCTTTGTCTTAATTGGGGCGACCTGATCAAGGATCTGCCCAACTACTGTATTGTACATGTCGGTGATGTCATTAACAGTTTTGTTACCGGTGAAGTCTATCTCTGTTACGGCCTCCATAAACTGGATACATTTAGCCCTGTTTAGATGTTGGAACAAAGTTTATTTAAGCAGTGGACCAGTACAGTATCAATGTCAAGTCCATACGAGATAATTAGATCTAGCGTGTGTCCTTGTACATGGGTAGGTCCTGATACATGCTGGGTGCAACCGACAGAATCGAGGAGCGTTAAGAAGCTTTTGGCACCTGCATCCGTCTCTGTATCAATATGTATGTTAAAGTCGCCTAGCATCACGAATCTAGTAAACCTAACAACCAAGTCAGAGAGCAGATTGCCAAATTCATTAATAAAGGCAGCATATGGTCCTGGAGGTCTATAAATTAATAGGATATGGACCGCTAAATCAGACCTAATGCTTAGCAGCATCACTTCGAATGTATGGAAGCTCTCAGTGGTTTTTGAATCAACCTTAAATGATTCATCAAAAATTGCAGCCAGGCCACCACCACGTCCTGCTGAGCGCGATTTATGCAGGTACGAGAACCCATCAGGGGAGGCTTCCATTAAGGGGATGGTGTCAGTGGGTCTAAGCCAAGTTTCAGTCAGTAGGCAGATATCTGACTTTGTGTCGAGTACCATCTCATTAATAAGCACTGCCTTGTTTCCTAAGGAGCGAACATTTAGCAGTGAACATTTGAGTGTAGTCGGACGCTGTGTTTTATTTGTTTTTATGACGGGTACTGTGAGCAGGTTACCAGCGCAGGAGCCCCTAGATTGGCATCTATACTGCTTCCTTATCGTACTAAGAATAGATATTCTCTGGTAATGATGGGAGAAGTCTGGTTCTAAGCTAATGTGTGACATAGGGGATGCCGTGTTATAAGGAACCTGGGTTGCTGCCAAGAGTGTACTGGTAGTGGGATAATAGCCAGCGTGTGATTTAAGATCACAGGACTGCGACCTGGGTGGTGCTCTAAAGAGTCACAGTGGCAATTTTGCTGCCATATTTTGGGAAAGCATGTATGATCCTCTCCAGTTAGGATGAAGACTGTCCCTTTTATAAATGCCAGGCCGTTCCCAAAAGAGGTCACAATTATTTAAGAAGGCTATGTTTTTAGATGCACACCAAGTCTCTAGCCAGCGGTTGAAAGAGCGCAGCCTACTGTAGGTTACATCTCCTCTAAAGAGAATTGGCAAGGGACCAGACATGATTAAGTTCTGACATTTAGTTTCAGCTTTTGAACACATAGAGATGAAGTTCCTCTTTAATACCTCGGATTGTTGGGACTTTATATCGTTAGTTCCAGCGTGAACAACCAAGGTAGGAACTTCATTGCTGGAGTAAGAGTCCAATCGTGCCTCGATGTCAGAGACTCTGGCCCCAGGGAGGCATTTCACCGAAACCGAAACTGGTTTAGGATGGCTAGGAACGCTAACATTCCTAACAATCGAGTCGCCAATTATGAGCACCTTCTCCGCTTCAGCAGGCGTGCTGCCGAGAGCAGAGAACCTGTTCGTCAGCCGAATTGAAGACTGGTGTGCAGGAGGTCCATTCTTTGAGCTCCTGGACCCCCGTTTGGCAGTCACCCAGCGTTCCCTTGGACATGCCGCTGGTGCTGGCTCCAAACCGGCTAAGGCTGGGCCCGGAGGGTCTACAGCCGAGTCTAACTCGGCCAGCGGCTCCAACTGAGCCGGAACTACGCGTCCCTCGGTCTGACTACAATTAATCTGCCATGAATATGATTAGACACAGCAGCACAAGACAAAAAAGAGAAGCAGATGTAAAAACATAGAAAAGTCTTCACACAGATATGAATATAGTATATAGTTAATAAACACAGACATCTGTGTGTGTGTGTGTGTGTGTGTGTGTGTGTGTGTGTGTGTGTGTGTGTGTGTGTGTTTTCGTGTAACTGTTTTCATTCTTTCACTCTGAGCTGCATTTGTCAGTGTGGTGTGTATGTGGTTCTTCTTATAGAGCTTTCAGTTCTAATGTCACAGCTAGGAAAAGGTTCTCATGCTGGAATTGAATGCTTTTTACATGTCTGTTTTTTATTTTTACAAAATGTCTGTTTATTTTTTACATTTACATTTTTACAAAATGTTCATTAAGCACCTTGCTCTTTTATATAAGGTCCTCTGGAAGCCTTTCTATTCCATGATCCGTTTTCATGAACGTGTAGTGAAGATCAAATAGTGACAGATCCCTGTCCTTTCAAAAAGGCACCGTCTCACACCTTATTATGATCCCCATGATTAACACCTGACTCTAAATTCACCATCAAATAACAGCTCAATATATTCAGGAAGAATAAATACTTAGTCTTCAGCTTAAGGCTGAGGAAGCTAAAGGTCTAAATGCACAAGGTAAGCAGCTCATCCTTCTGGAAAAAGAAAGACTCTCTTTAGTTCATGTGAGTTTTTTATACAGCAGAGCTGGGCTTTCTGTCTCAGTGGGTGTCATGATGATTTATAGAAAGCAAATCAATTACTGATTTAAATCTAGATGAAAAGGAATGAAGATTAAATGTGGACTACATAACACTGAATGACCGCCACCAATGCTGTTAGCCTACAGGGTGCTGGTGCAAATCAGACTAGTGTTGGCCAAAGGAGAAGAAGAAGAGGAGGAAGGCATGTCCAGAGGGAGGAGGACATGGTGAGAGAGGACATGCAGGTGTTTGAAGGGAAGAAGATGCAGAGGACAGGAAGAAATGGAGATGGTTGATCCACTGTGGCACCCTAAACAGGAGCAGCTGAAAGAAAAAAGAAGAAGAAGAAGACACAGTTCAGAAACTTGTGACCTCTACACTGTCTACTGGTACACATTAAAACATCACACAGCTGTAGGGGATTTTATATGAAGTAGTGGAGTTTATTTCTCCAAGTCGTTGTTGGAGGCTGTCAAACAGCAAGTGATGCCTCCAAGATGGGACTCCTTCCAAGACAGCAGAACAAACATAAAGCCACATGATTTCATCTTAACAAACACCGTGCAGCAGGGGGCAGCTATGAAAGCGCCCAGGGACGGAACTCACTCAAGGGTACCAGGCACCTACTGGTAAGGGGTTTGAACCCACAATCTTCCAATCAGGCCATCTCCCCTTCACCCTCTACAACCCTAATCAGGACAAGTTGCTATGATAAAAAACTGAGTTAGTGGCTGCTTTTCAAATAGCTAAAACTCCTACATTTTTCAGATGAAAAGTGAAAGTGATCATTCTTGTTATTGTGACACAGTTATTGCTAATACAGTGAAAATTGCAGCTCTGCATTTTCACAATGTTTTGTATGCAGTGGAGCTGGGTTTCCTGTCACTGTGAGCTGCAGGGCAGTAGCAGAAGAGCAGAGTCTGATGCTGCAGCAGAGGAGATCAACAGATCCAGTCTGTTTAAAGTCCTGTCCACTTCAGCTCTCAGCGTTCCAACACTCGCATGATTAGATCCTGAGTAAATCACCAGTAAATACTCTGGTCTGGATCCAGGATACTGACGATACCAATACAGTTAATTCACATTACCATCATACTTGCAGGAGAGATTCGCTGTCTCGCCTTTTTTTTAAAACCGCTTTGTTCTCCAGTGGTTTTATTGACTGTGCAGAACACTCCCTCAGAAAAGGAAAGACTTGGAATCAAAATCAAAAACTTTCAATTCTAAATTAAGTTTTATTTCAATTGCAATCTTATTTCAATCTTAAATAATAACTATAACTCAAATCAACTCCAACATGCATGGACACAGCAGCAGAAGACCAGCCTTTTCACAAAGATATAAATGTAGCAACAATACATACTCATCACCATCATAACCTCAGCCAGAGAGAACATTAACATCATGATGCTCCAGTGTTCACATCATGAGGAGAAGTTCAGCTGCTACTTTTCAAGCAGGTAAATGCTCCTCCTACATTTATCAGTGTGTGTGTGTGTAAGAAGGGAGGAACAAAGCAAAGTCACCATCTAGTAGTCTATGAATATCAGTCTCACAGAGCTTTTTCTTTTCAATGCAGGACCTGTGTAACGGCATCCTCAGTGTATCTTTTAGGTGTAGTAGAGCAGGCAGAAAATGCGAAATAAATACACAATCGAACGGAGAGAACAGGAAGCTGTCAGGCAGCAGCTTTTATGTAGTTTTATGTAGAGACGATAGTAGAGTTTTTCAGTTTAGTTTATTTTATTCAGGTAAACTCTGTTTATTTAGCAATCAGTTTTCTGTTTAGGTGGAGACTTTCTGCTCTTTGAGAAGGTTGAATATATTAGTATGTGCTGAATAAACTAAATAGGCAGGAAACATAGCTGTGTCATTATGGGGATTAAACTGCAGTCTTTTCTATTTAAAACCTCATTTAAGCTTCCTTGTGCAAAGGTTGAACTGACTGTAACTCAGCAAATACATCATAAAGCTGCCATCTTCCATCATCACATCTCTGTGTATGAAACTGAGAGAACTGCTCAAACAAATACAAACTCACTCAAATAATGAATCTACAGTGAGGGAACAAAAGTTAAAGTCCCTTATTAGTATTTGACACATCTTCCATCTTCCTATGCATACAGATGCTTCTGTCCATGAGGCCAGAAGGTGTGGGAACATACTAGTTATGACACAGCTCACAAGCAGGTGAAACAATCTTTTTCACACAACATAGTAAGTCATACAAGACATGCTGTATTGTTTAATTCAATTCAATTCAATTTATTCTTGTATAGCACCTTTCACAACAGAGTTGCCCCAAGGCGCTTTACACAGATGGTAGATGGTAGACAGGTTATAGTACTAGACATTAAAGCCAGACGACTACGGAGGAGAGGAACCAAAAAGTCCACTGTGTGAGCCGAAAGTTTTGTACTGAACTTTTAATAACGGAAATAAATTGCACAGAATTCATCAACTAAACATACTGAAAATAGTGTGTAAAACATAACATAAATAAACGCAGGTGAACAGATAGAATGACCTGGAATTCAATGGCCAGGTGTGCACAATCAGAGCAGGGCACCCTCTACCATCACAGAACCATCACAGGTGGCCTAGAGGAACTGGCCATCTAATAGACCAAGAGGTGTTGGGTTTGAGCCTGGCTCTATTCTATCTCAAGCATTAGCACTGTTTGAGCTCCTGAATATGGTCATCCATCAGAAAGATGAAGCTGAAGTGTTATCGGTACAGGAAACAATTCAATTCAATTCAATTCAATTTATTCTTGTATAGCGCCTTTTACAACAGAAAGGCCCCAAGGCACTTTACATTGGTGGTAGATGGTGATGGAACAGGTTACAGTGATAGATGCTAAAGCCGGACAACTAGGAAGGAGAGGAACCAAAACTCCACTATGTTAAGAAAACCTCTGAGGGTCCAAGGTCAGTCAAGCACCAACCCCTTGGGCATACTAACAGTACAGTTAGTTTTATGAAACCCAGGACAGTGAGAGTCCTAAGTTGCTTCCAGGGTACCGAAGGAGCTGCCAGGGTCCTTACGCATCAGGAGCATCACACAGACTGGTGATGGTAGTTCTCGGCATTGACTCAGGTGATGCGACCATGAGCGGCCCACCCGACATGTGGGGAGAGAAATGGAATGGGGATGGCTGCAATGAGCAGGATCCAGTAGTGACAGACACAGAAATGAAACAACAGCGATGGCAGCACCAGCCACATTAGTATTGGTGCAATTCATGGTGATTGCCGCGGTAAGCTAAACTAAAGAAGTAAGTCTCAGCCGTGATTTAAAGAGACTGAGACTGAATCGGCATCCCACAGAAGCAGGCAAGCTGTTCCACAATCTAGGGCCCTGTAACTGGAAAGCCGTGGCTCCAATACATTTATTTATGTGAGGGACAATTAGGAGATCTTTATTCTGGGATCTAAGTGGGCGATTAGGTGTATAGGCATTAAGCAGTTCGGTTAGGTATATATTAAAGGACTCATGCCTTGTAAGTTAAGAGGAGACCTTGAAGTCAGCCCTGTACCTAACAGGAAGCCAGTGGCTGCAGGAGAGTATGAGTTATGGGTCGTGACTCTTCCCTGCTCCTGCTAACAATCCTAGCGGCTGTGTTCTGAATGCGCTGTAGGGTGCTTAATGTGCCCTGAGAGCTTCCAGAAAGTAGGGCATTACAGTAATCTAATCTACTGTATACAAATGCATGTACTACTTTCGCCGTGTCTTCCATTGACAGAAAACGCCGTAGTTTGGCAATGTTCCGAAGTTGCAGGAAGTGATGTTCGCAACTGCATTAACATGGGGATTAAATGAAAGAATTGAATCGAAAATAACAGCAAGGTTACGTGCCAGAGTACTAACTGACCCTGCATCCTGGATATGCGAAATGAAGTTGGCCCTTTATACGTCACTACTACAAAACAAGAGCAGCTCAGTTTTTTCGGGGTTTAGTGAGAGGAAGTTGTTATTCATCCAATCCCAATATCACTAGTGCAGCAACAAAGTGCCGTTGATGCTTTATCACATGATTTAACAGGGATAGGTATAGCTGAGTGTCATCAGCGAGGAGAGTGGTAACTAACATTACAAGCCCGTGATAATAGCTTTAGTGGGAGCATGTAGAGGAGAAGAGCACTGGGCCTAACACCGAACCTTGTGGGACTCCATAGTTAACAAAACAGTCACCCATAGCCAGTAAAAAGCAAATGGCCACATTAAGGTCAAAGCCCAGTTAAACCTCATGGAAATGCTGTAGGAATCGTCAGGTGGGCAGTAGATGAAAGAAGCTCATATTAAAAATAGTTTAAAGGGTTTTTTAAGAACACGTGGGGAAGACTAATCTCAGTCATTGTTGGAGATGTACAAAAACCTGGAAAGGATTCCTACAAAAAATATTTCTGTCATTAGCACTTACATAAAGCGCAAGTTACCCCAATTCTGTTTGTACAAAAATATGTAGATACTCTGGTCTGTGGTGAAGCTATCAGCCATATTTTCTGCATTTGTCTGCATGGTTTGTTATAAATGAGCGACCTGACAGGAAACCCACTACAAAACCACTTCACCTCATCACCCAATCAGTTTTTATACAGTGGAGCTGGGTTTCTTGTCACTGTGGGCGTCAGGGCTCAGTAGTAGAGCAGAGTCTGATACTGCAGCAGAGGAGATCACCAGATCCACTCTTCTGTTCTGAACTGTAGCAGAGAATCCAGGCGGTGTACTACTCAGTCCCTGAAGTAGTTATATAAAGGAGAAAGTCCAGTTTAGATGAAGGATGTTGACGATACCAGTAAATGTACCAATTGCTTCCACTGTAGCTGCAGGAGAGAGAAACACTGTCACTCGCTGAAATTTGCTCTTCGGTTTTCACTGGATTGATTGAGTTTGAATCTGCTTCACCTGACAGAAAAGAAATCATCAGATGTAAAATCACTGTAACATTAGTTTTAGATGATTTAGTTAAAAATATAGTAATAGTCATAGTGAACACATGCCATTCTCTCTCACCTACAAGCAGTAGAAACAATACATGAGCAAATGGCAGCATGATGTAAGATCCTCTGTGCTCATTGGACAGACCTGGAGGGCACGACTAACATTGAAGTTGTGCTTAAACATCTCACTGGAGTTCACATGTTTGTGTGGGGGTGTGGTTTTCATAGCCGAGAGAATCCATTTTATATTTTTAATCAGGAAGGGGCAGTTTGACCTGTGAGTACAGAAGCCTCAGCTGTCCCTCATTGTATCCACAGTATTGGATTTGTGTGTGACGGTACAGCACAGTACAGAGAGTATATAAAAGGACTGAACATGAAGCCCTTTGGTGCAATGATTCTGCTCATTCTTATCCCTTGGACAAAACCCTCCGGGTAGTTGAAGTTCTACCTACATGAGAACTAGTTAGGGAGTTCCCCTAATTAATTAGAACTAGTTAGGGAGTTGCCCCCACATCGGAAGATTGTGGGTTCGATTCCCTCATCAGTAGGTTGCCCTGAGGTACCCTTGAGCAAGGTACCGTCCTCCCTGTCACTGCTCCTCATGTCTTTACATGCCCCCTGCTGCACGGGGTGTTTGCATGGGTTAAATGCAGAGGTCCAATTTCGCTGTGGTTCACTGTGTGCTGTGCTGTGACCTTGCAATGACAAGGGTTGTCACTTTCACGGAAGCTGCTCTGGATAAGCACGCTTGCTAAATGCCACAAATGTAAATGTAGGAGGTTAAATTGTGTAAGCAGACTCTCCAAGCACTGATGCATTACGTTTGAACAGTCTGAGACTGTCATGTTTTTTTACAGACTTCAGTGTTGGCTTGCCTATCTGTTCCTGGATAAATCATCAGTAAACATCAGACTGCTCTGGATCCAGGATGTTCAGTACCACTGTAGACTGTTCACACAGGCAGGAGAGAATAGATGTCTTGTCTTTAGTTTTGTTTTCCAGCGGTTCTACTGACTGTGCAGAACAGTGGTTCTATTGACCGTGCCGAAAATCAGGACCTGAGGTAAAAATTTGATCTGGCCAAAAACAAGACACAAGGACTGCAGTCGTGACCTAAACAAGACACAAGGACTGCAGTTCTGACCCAACAAGACACAAGGACTGCAGTCGAGACCAAAACAAGATACCAAAACCACCATTAAGTGTAGGCTTCGCCTAGTGAATGAGCCACGCTCTGTTCTGACTCACTGGGGCTTAAATAGCAGCCCCAATGAAGCACACCTGTGCCTTCATGAGCCAAGGTGTGCCTATCAGAACAGAGCGCCTCTACCGTGCCCAAAATGAAACTCACCCGTGACAGACTGTGACAACCATCTTATCTCATTTCATCTCATCTCATCTCATCTCATCCATAAAATATGTTTCTAATAAACCTCTAGCTTGTCCATGTGAAATAAGCAAACTGAACTGTACTGTGTAAATGTTCCTTTGTTGATTTTCTCCCTGCAGTCCTGCCCTGCACACAATTGTCGATAAGAGTTTTCCTGCACATGTTACTGAGGCTTTTACTACTTTTATATGTCCTTGCGATGGGCTGGTGACCTGTCCAGGGTGTGTCCCCCGTCCTTTGCCCTATGTGAGATGGGTTGGACTCCAGCACTCCCCCGCGACCCCACTTGGGACAAGCGGCAGAAAATGACATGACACGACTTTCTTATATGTAACTCTGAGATTCTTTGTGATATCACACAATCGTACATGCCTTGTTCTCTCTATGACATCACCAGAAAGTCCTTTGTGTTCTACAATCAACTTTTAAGTGATGAAGATCAAACTTTTCAAGCAGATAAACACTCACACACACACAGAGAAATATCCCCTCATTACTCTCTCTAAACATTAGTTAGTGTGTAATATTTTTATTTTACACATTGACATGAGTATCAATATAATTTGTTACATTTGGTTATTTGTTGATCCTGAGCCTTCTTTTTGGGTGGCTGCTATCAGTATGAGTGTGTCTTTCCTGGGGGAGCAAAGGGTGTGTCTGAAGGCTGAGGACTTTTAAATACTGCAGCCAGATTATTGAACTAAATCATCTGCTGCCTTTGCAGAAGGGTGTCTGTTTGCCCTGAAATGGCACTTTTAGCTTTTCTTACAGTGGAGTGTGTGCAGTTTTCTTGCATAATGTAACTGAATCAGAAATAGAAACACATTAATTAAAAATCCAGTAGTTTGTTGTCATTTTCATTAGGACTTGGTTCGAGTCAACCATGAAGATAAGGCTGAACTTATAGTCCTATCAGAAATACAGAACATAGAGAAGCTGTGGTCTAAACAGAGGAACTCAGCCACGGCTTTTTGTACATTTTCATAAGGAAGAGAGTACACCTGAAAGGAAACCCACTCAAAAAGCACATCAGTTTATCAGTTTTGTACAGTGGAGCTGTTTTTATCTTACTGTGGGCCCCTAGAGAACAGTAGTAGAGAGCAGAGTGTGATGCTGCAGCAGAGGAGATCAACAGATCTGCTCTATTGTTCTGAACTGTAGCAGAAAAGCCAGGGGCTTGATGGCTACTCAGAGTCCCTGATGGAGTTATATCAAGGAGAAAGTCCAGTTTTGAAGAGGGATACTGATCGCACTAGGGGAACCACCTAGCCGTTGCTGGGGAAGGACAGAAAGCACTCACTCACTGAAACCTGCTTTTTAGTCTCCAATGGAATGACTGAATCTGAATCTGCTGCACCTGAAAGAAAAATGAACAACAAACCAAGTCAGGTCCACAAATGCAAATTTCCTGTGACAGCTTATTGTTAGTAAGCAACATAATAAACACAGTAATGAAAATGATTTGATATACCTACAGGCTAGTAGAATCAGTGAGTGAGCAATGTCAGCATGACGCTGATCCTCAAGTCACTGATGGACTGAGAGGGCAGCTGCAAAAGAAATGGAAAAATTCAGGAAGGAAGAAATGTAGTATCTAAGAGCACCACCTTGTTCAGCACTACTTTACCAAATATTGGAGAGCAGGAGTTCATATGGGAGAGGGGGCAAAGGGTCATGACTGAGGGAATTCATGTGTCAATCAAGCTTTTGAATGCAATTGACACAAATGCAATTGACACAAATGGACGTCGCGAGCCATTAGCTCCGTGGGGATGACCAACGGACCTTCCAGGTGCTGGAGGCTGGGAAGATACGGGTTGAGCGGTGTTCGCTCCCCTCCCGGGAATGGCCGACGCTGTGCCTGTTCCAGCTCCAGCATCTAGGAGGGTGTGGCTACGGCGCCGGCTCCCACGTGAGCCCCTGGGGGAGTGGGGCTGCGATGCCGGCTCACTTGTCAGCACAATGTGGGATTTAAGGGACATCCGCCATCACTGCGGAGGAGGCGGGGCTTGAGGGACGAGGTCCAAGTCCGCTGGAGGAAGCGGGGTTTCTAGGGGCTGGTGTCCAATTCAGACCGCTGAGAGCGGATTTTGGGGCCGCAGCCAACCTTACCAGGAAGACCGCGTGAGAGCGTAGCTGCTCGACTGGACTTCCTTGCTTGGACTTTGCTGAATGTTTGCGCTGCCCTCTCCTTTGGGGATCCTGCTTCGGATGAAGCAGGGTCTGGCGCCCCGGGAGTAGGCGCCTTTAGGGAGGGGTACTGTAATGGTCCTGTGCCAGTAGAGGGCGCCCTGCTCTGATTGTGCACACCTGGGCAGTGGGTGCCAGGTGTGCCTCATCGGGGGCTGGTGTTATAAGCCCCAGTGAATCAGAGCAGGGCGCTGGTCATTCTGTGTGCGCATTCTCCGTGATTCCTCGGCTACTCCAAGACTCATCCTCAATCCCTCTGACCTCCTGAAACCTACACAACTAGACAAAGACTTCTCAGTGAACCTGTTCAGAACATACCCATACATTGCTGGAACTGACACTGTATAATGTTCCTTCCGCAGGGTCAAAGTTACAGAACCAGACAACCGCATCAAGGAATTTGACTCCCAGTCAGGTTCATCAAAAGCCACTTCCATCTATTACCTCAGGCATCACCTCTGGAATGGACTGCCCTTCATGGATCTCTTCCCTTGTTTCAGTGAATTCAGTGAGTAAAGTCACATAAATTGAGTCTAGTTTCTGTTTTCATTAAGCGTGGTTTTTCTGTTGTCATTAAGGGTGGTTTTGGTCCTGCTTTTGTATTCCAGTTTCATGTCTGGATTTTGGTTTTGCTTCTGTTCATGGTCCAGTTTCGTGTCTGGATTTCTGTTTCAGTTAAATAAAAGTGTGTTTAGAACCTTTGGCTCTGCACGACGCCCTTCCTGCATCGGCGGACAGAAATGAGCCACCAAAATTGGGACGCCGTGAGCCTTGAGAAGTGGTGTAGAGCACGTAGCATGCAATGGGAGCCATGATTGAGGACCTCCGAGCAGCACTGCCATTGTGGGCGGTGAGAGCGGTGGAGTACAGAGAGTCACTGCCACTGAGCTCGCGCGACGCCTGGACCTGCTATGTCACTCAATCCAGCTCGCTCCCTCTCTGGAGGCCAAAGAATGGCTGGAGTACGGCCGAACTGAGAAGGCTGTGCTAGCCGTTATGGTGGTAATGTTAATGGGGCGGTCCCTCAAGGAAGAGGCTTCGTTCGCGCCCCTTTCTTTTTACTGCCTCTGCTCCCCACCAATCAAAAACGCTGGATATCGTGGAACCCCGCCTCCTTCACCAATCACAGTGGTCCATCCGCATAGACCCCGCCCTATGTGAAACACGACGAGAAAATGGCGGATACCCCACGGAAACTAAGAAAGAAAGGCAAGAGGCACGCACTTGGTGTGGTGCCCAAACACAGCTCCACATACCCGTCTGCCGGGCAGGAGCCGTTTCAAGTTAACTTAGAGAATTCAGGAAGTAGAACACGAGCTACAGGAATCTCAGAAGGTGTGGCTGTCTATTCTGGGTGCAGAAAGACAGACCAAAAATGTTTTAGTTGAGCAGCTCCAGGAAATGGAGGCTGAGCTCCTGCCAAGGATCAAGAAATTGGTACACGGAATCAGGATCTGGACACCTTGAAAGCAAAGTGTAAGAAATTGGAAGATGATCATGCCTCTCTTCAGGCCATGAATCACCAGCTACAGGGTGAGGCAACCAGTTTCAGGTACATTCCTTCAGGATGAACTTAGCTACAGTAAATGGGGAACTTTAGAAAAGTAAGGATGAGTACTCTAGAGCACAAGAAAGCCTGTAAGGGTCTCTTAGGAACAGATAGTTTGCTAACCGGGAAAGCTTGAATAGCACCCAGGAGGACCCTTTCAGGGCTGAGTCCGAACAGGCCAATATGAAACACAGTGCACTTCTCACAGACATTCACCACCGAGATGATCAGATCAGACAGAGGGAGTTGCTAACAAAGCTCAACCAACAGCTGGCAGAGAGCAAGACCTCTGTTCTGCAGATAACCAGCTCAGCCACCCATGAAAGACTGAAATTAAGAAAGCTCACCACTCTGCTTTCTCAGCTTGAGGAGACCACAGGACTCTTGTCTCTTTGCCAGAGTGACCTTGCAACCATGGAAAGGGCTCAAGCCAAAGGTGAGCTTCGAGTAGAGGCTGCGGACTCATGCAGGAGCTGGAAGCAGGTGCAAGGCAACAATGTTACCTGCAGACAAAAACGGGAAAAAGCCGTGAGGGAGACCAGAAACCCACTGAGCTGCAGGACCCACCCAGAGTATGCACAAGGAGGGCAGGTAATGGCTAGTTTTACATGTTTGATTTTGGACAAGAGACTAAGAATTCACTGTGGTTATGAGAACCTGGACTCCGTGAGTGTCACAGGGTCAAGAGGGACTCTTCTATAAACCATAAAGATTCATCTATGTTTAGCTCTCTTTCAGACTCTTTCAGGCCAAGGCTTTCCAGTGAGTCGGACCATTCCTCATGGGATCCCCGTGGTGAGTCAGGGAGAAGGTTGCTTCCATACAGCCAACTCCTTGGCAGAGGTACCCATAATACCAGGTTCCTCTGAAATCACTCGCATTGATTACTGATTCGGAACACGGGCAGAGAAGGCCTCTGGTGGAGATCCTGTCCACAGATGTCCACAGAAAAATAACAATTTAGGAAGGAAGTACAGTAGAGTCTCAGAGCATCACCTTATTCATCACTACCATCCCAATATTTTACTACAACTGAATTCATTCTGGGGAAGTAATGAATGGTCACTGCTGAGGGAGTCAATGTATCAGTTTAACCTTTTAATCCAGGAAGTGGCTTTTAGGTAAAACAATAACATGTCATCAGTACAAAGCACTGAAACACAGAGACTTCATTATTTTGCAATGTATTGGTGAGTCATATCTGTCAGGACTTTGGGTGTTTGTCTGTGTTTTATTCACAGTAGAGGGCGCTCTGCTCTGATGGAGCACACCTGGATCATATGAGGCCAGGTGTGCTACATTGAGGCTGACTACTTAGGGTGGCGGTGGTCTAGTGGTAGGGTACTTGCCTTACGGACCTCTGGATCAAGAGGTCCCTGGTTTGAATCCCACCTCTAGCACTACCACCACTGGGTCCCTGAGCAAGACCCTTAACCCTGAGTTGCTCCAGGGGACTGTCCCTGTATTTAGGACATGTAAGTCGCTCTGGATAAGAGCGTCTGCTAAATGCTGTAAATGTACTTGATTGAATGAGTAAATGAGTGAGAACAGAGCGCGGCTCATTCGGTACATTTCAGTTGTTGTTACGGGTGGTTTTGGTCCTGCTTTTGTATTCCAGTTTTGTGTCTGGATTTTGGTTTTGCTTCTGTTCTTGGTCCAGTTTCATGTCTGGATTTCTGTTTCAGTTAAATAAAAGTGTGTTTAGAACCTTTGGCGCCGCAATGACGTCCTTCCCGCTCCCTGCCACCGTGACAATATGCTACTTTCACACTCTTGCATGAGAAAGGAATGGTCTCTGGTTTCTGCTAAACTTAAGGTTTGGTTATACAAAGTAGTTTTTCTATTAGAACGTCACTACGTTTCAACCCGATTGTACAAATTTCCAGCGTGAATGAGTGTCTATCTGCATTTGTGGGTGTTCAGAGAGAGAATAGTTGTACCTCTGGGTCGCACGCTGGGCAAGTAATGCTGCCGATCCTCCAACCTACTTCTTTGACCAGACAGTTCAAGCCCAGCCACACAGAGAATCTCCTTAGAACCAGAGCATTAAGCTTTATGTTCATTCATTTAGGACTTCATAGCAAATGCTGAGTCCTAATCCAAAAACAGGTCTCTCTCTTATGTGTTCATTGCTTTTGTGTCATCAGTGGATCTGCTCTGGTTGTGGTTAAGTAAAGCATAATTAAAACAGAATGAAATATTTGTGCTATTCCATTCAATCAGAGCATAGACAAGCTACTGTAGTGGGATTGACTGGACATTAACGCAGAGTCAGGATTATAGACATGGTTTTTAACATTAACATGTAACACACAAGCATAAACCAAACACAGTACTCACAGAACATCAAATAAAGGCTTCAATGATGAACAGGACAAAGACCGATGCTCTACCCTGACACACATCATCTATATTCTTTAGGATCAATGAGGCACACCTGACGACATAATGAGGTGCCACAGATGTCCCCAGTCAGGACAGAGCACCGCAAAACATGACAACCATTATATTAATAGTACCACATTTTCAGATTTTCTGCACATCTCATTTTCACACAGCATGTACAGCAGACTGGAGATTCAGCTGGACTGATAATAATGAGAAGTGGAAGAACATCCAGTGTACCAACAGTTTAGCTTCATAATTTAAAGCTCAGTCTGGTTAAATGCACACACCTGCCTTAAACTCTTCCACTGACCAGATAACCTGGACATAAGAGCTGATAATTATTGGTAGAGCAAAAGCACATTGGACTGAAGGCTGTTCACATGATTAAAAATTATCTTTCAGGCTAGGATTAAACAGCTTTTCAGTGCCGAGATTGTCTCTAAAAACATGTTTTTCTTTTTTTGTTGCTTTGTCCAGTAAGCTTAAAATCGAAGATACCTTTGTGTAAATTTTAACACTGAAAAAAGAGGCACTGTTTATTAATAAAATTCAGTGTAGGAGGTCAAAGTAGTTGATGCATCAGCTCTATCGTTCTTAAGTGAAAAGTGATCCTATTATTAACCATTACTTAACTCATAACTGCTCCTCACCTCTAAAACAAGTTGGATTGTTTGTCTGAAAGTTTCAAACAATCCTCTTGTCTTTCTCAAAAACAGGATCGCTGGGCTGTTCTTGTACATTCTCAATGACTCGATTCAGTGAAGATAAAACCCTTATAAGCTCAGAAGAACAGCACTGGCTTACTGTAGTTGGCCAGAATGATACTTTTGTTCTTAAAGAAGATGATTTTATAGCTTGAGGGGCTCCACTTCTCTGGAAAAAGTGAGATTCTGTCTGATTCATATGAAATGTTTTTGTACAGTGGAGCTGGGTTTCAGTAGTAGAGAGCAGAATCTGATACTGCAGCAGAGGAGATCAACAGATCCAGTCTTTTTTCACTTTCATCCACTTCCAGCTCTCAGAGTTCCCCTTCGACTCATGAAGGTTTTGAAGGGTAGATCATCAGTAAATGCTCTGGTCTGGGTCCAGGATACTGACGATACCAATACAGAAGGTTCACATTACCATCATACTTGCAGGAGAGATTTGCTGTCTTGCCTCCATGAAACTAAGTTTATGTTCTCCAGTGGTTTTATTGACTGTGCATGATTTCTGTGAATGAAAGACTTTGAACTAAGACTGTAAAATCCAAATCCTGTAATAAGGTGTTTTTTATTATTATTTCCATCCTAAATCCATCCTGACTACACACATGCTTGAAAACAGCAGAAGAAATGCAAAGTAGAAATCTTTCACACAGATATAAATATAGTAAAGGACACATACTCATCACCATCATAACCACAGCCAGAGAGAACAGAAACATCATGATGCTCCAGTGTTCACATCATGAGGAGAAGCTTATCTGCTACTTTTCAAGCAGGTAAAGACTCCTCCTACATTTATCAGAGTGTGTGTGGGTGTGTGTGGGTGTGTCCATTATAAGAAGGAGGAAACAAAGCTAAGTATAAGAACACAGATCCATAAGTGCCCACAATTAAAAGTTTTTTACATTGTTTTAATGGTTTTGTTTTGTGTCACTCTGAGCTGTTTTTGTTAGTGTGGTGTGTGTGCAGTCCTCATAGAGCTTTCAGTTCCAATGTATAGATAGTGTGAGGGATTATTCTTTATTTTCCGTATTTACCACTCTGTTGGAAGATCTATTGTTTATTTGAGATCCCCTGATCCACTGTCTGTCTGAATATGGCTCAGTATATGAAAAGGAGGAGCAGAAGTCTATCTGAAGATGTGGTGATTAAAAAGCTGCTCTCTTCTGAAAGATTTTCATCTGTACATCTCTGTGTTCAGCAACATGCAGAAGTAGCCAATATTCACAGGGTCTTATTAGTAGAAGTACAGATGATGGTCTAAGCAAAAATATTTTGGAAAAAGCCAGAGTACCACAATCTATATCTAAAAGGTCGAAAATAAAGAATGTAAAAATGTAAAAGTAGTTTCTTACAGAACACTTCAACTGGCTGTTAGTGTGCAATGCAAACTGACCTTCATGCTAAATGATTATAATTCAAAGTCTGTTAAGCCGTTTGAGCTCCAATAATAACAATCTACTGAAACAATTGGTCTTGATGCCAGGGAAGGTTGATGCCTCACTACTTCCAGTCATTGGTAAAACATCCACATGCTTGAAAAACAACTCCATGCTTCACTGTTGGTGGATTCAGTGTAGAATCTCCTTATCCTCAAATTTGATCCATCACAAGAATACTTTTTCTACTCTGTGAAGTGTTTAATGCTGTTCATGTTAATGTTTTATCTCCTTTTTCTTCCTGAGAAGTGTTTATGACTGTAACTGAGACCCCAGCCTTTTCTTTGACTGCTGTGTTGCTGATTGAATCGTCATATTTTATAGTCACATTATATGTCTATGTGTGTGGTCACTTATGTTTATGTTTGCTTATTTTGTCCAACATAAATAATAAATTCATCATCGAAACAGAAACAGAATGATGATTTGTTGATATTTTATTATAGTGGAATCAAAGGATTCAAACTGACGATAGGAATAAATGTATGCAAACTGCTCGTAAGCTAATAACATAACACTGTTACACTGTTAATAAGCGTGATTTGACTTACTTTACATTGTAACAAAGTGGTCACATCTTTCAGCATGTTCCATGAAAAGATATTATGAATAAATATTCACCAAAAAGATGAGGTGTACTTTGTGAGATACTGTAGCTTGAGTGGCTCCACCTCCTGGGTAAAAGTAAAATACCTATAAGAACAATGTTTTTGCATGTGAGCTGGGTTTCTGTCACTGGGCTCCAGGGCGCAGTAGAGAGAGCAGAGTCTGATACTGCAGCAGAGTGAGATTCAGATCAGCCTTTTTCGCATCTCATGCATCATTTCAGAGATCCTGATCCAGTTTGTGATGGAACGATATCATATGCTCTCAGGTCTGGATCCAGGATACTGACGATACCACTGCAGATTGATAACATACTAATATTGTGAGAGAGGTCGCTGTCTCATCTTTCAAAAACCTATCCTCCAGTATCATTGGACTGTGCAGATAACTTCCCTATGAAGAAGAAATACATTTACATCTAAAATAAAATAAAATCAATAGATCATTTTATTCTGCTTGAAATTCTTCAACAATTGCCCTCTAAACTAGTCTCATAGGAATATGACTGATACAACACAAGATGAACAAAGAAAGACAAAAACAAAAGAGCTTTTTAATTCAGATAAAATGTAGCATATCACATACCATCACCATCACAACCACAGCCAGAGAGAACAGAAACATCCTGATGCTCCAGAAGCGTCACATCATGAGGAGAATGGTCACGTTGTCGTAAGCAGGCACAGACTCCTCCTACACGCCAATATGGAAGTAAGAGCAGAGCTTTAAGAGTTCCCAGAGAACCAGATGAAGTTTTATTTCTTTAATAGTCATCGTGGTTTCACTTGAGCTGCTTTGTTAGAGTGGTAAGTGGTTCTACCTAGATTAGAACATTTCTCTTCTCTATTCAAGCGAAACACTGTTTGTTGGAAGATCACAGCTTGTTGGGGGATTCTGTCTGCTCCACTTGCTCTTCTAGAGATGAATAAATATATTGCATGAGCTGAATTTACTAGAAGGAGGACTGTGAAACCAGCATAGGATGTGGTATAAAGTGCCTCGAATTTTTCACTGGAGTTTTAAAACTACTAGTTTCTTTAAAAGTTCTTAACCTAAAAATCTGCAGTTAATGGTTCCTCTGGTAGTCATCACATTTCTGTGTTTAAACATAGAGAACATTAAATAAACGTTTTTTTGGGGGTTTTGGGGAAGGAACGAGCAGAACCTGTAACGGTGTAGCTCACTGAACCCAGGAGTTACATGGTTTTGGGACCCAAATGCGTGCCCAAGCCAGTCCTCAAAGACAGGTAGGAAACAAAATGCTCAAAATGGGTGGAAAACAAAATGCTCAAAAAGGGTGGTGTTAAAATGCTTCAAAAAGGTAGAAAACAAAATGCTCAAAAAGGCAGAAAAACAAAAGCCTAAAATGAGAAAGCAAAATGCTCAAAACGGGTAGAAAGCAAAATGCTCAAACGGGTAGGAAAGCTAAAATGCTCAAAAGGAAACAAAATGCTCAAAACGGGTAGAAACAAAAATGCTCAAAAGGGTAGAAACAAATGCTCAAAAGGGGTGAGCTTATTGAGCTGGAACGCTGTAGAAAAAACAAAAGGAACAAAAACAAGAACTCGAAGGGAGTAGTGAAGGCCAGTCAGCAACAACAAGCCGAAGCTCCTGAACTTGACGCACCACAAGCGAGAGAGACAGGGAGACCGGTGAGAAAACCCAAGGATCTTTACCTAACTACCGCTCGAGTCAAACAACCACTCCAGCAACTCGACTGCCTTCTGCATTTAAATGGTTTCAAGCAGGTAACTAAATCACTGTTGATCACCGTGTCTGATTGGCAGGTCTTTCTCTAACAGCGGTTTGCTCCCTAGTTCACGGGTAGGGCCTTGCACTTCCTAGGAACGGCACCGACGCTCTCAAACCAGCAGCCCGGTCTCGCCAAAGGACCTGATGAGCTCAGGGTCCAGGAATGTGACGGTGGACCCACGAACGCCTCAGGCCATAACCTCCTGACCACCAAAACTGGGAGCGGCTCCCGAACCCGCGTTCCTCAACAATCACGGACCGTATACGCTGGGCACTATCAATAAGACGGGCGCCGGGTCAGTCTGCCACACGCAAAGCACGGGCTTGAGACGGAAGGCAAAAAGGGGGCGATGATGACCTGGGCAGGCGTGAACGGTATGGAAACCGGGTTGATTCTCTGCGGAGCACGGAAAGGAACGCACATGCGGGGGCCAGCTCGAGACTCAACACGGAGAGGCAGGCTTTGCAGAAAGCCGCACCATCTGCCTGAGGCCTAAAAGACTGCCCAGGCGCCTCGCGGTTGTCAGCCGCCGCCAATGAGGCACGCTGAAGGGGCCTCTGGCGCTTTCAGCCATAGTGAGCGCGGCAACGTTGCACCAAAAGAGCTGCAGAGGGGACCACCTCTCTCTCTTTCCTGTTGTGGGAACACAGGTGGGGAGAAACCACTGATACCCAAGGGGGACATACCTCCAAAGACGAGTGCAGAGGCAGGACGATTCACCCATATGAGTCAAGCCAGCCCAAGAGGAGGGACGTTCTGAAGCTAGGCAGCGGAGGGTCTCGCCCAAGTCCTGCCACCCTCTCGGTCTGGCCATTAGACTGGGGATGGTAGCCAGGAAGAGAGACTTCAGCGGTGGCCCTGGCGAATTACAAAAAGCCTAAACAGGCAACTGAACTGAGGACCCACAGTCCAAACAATGTCCAGGCTGGGCGGATGCGGACTATATGGTGGAGTAGCAATCCTGCTGCTTTCTTTGGCAGAAGGGAGTTTCTACGCCATGAACCTGCCTGCTTTTGAGAACCTATCTACAACCACTAGGATTACAGTATTACTACGAGATGGGGGCTCAGATAAAATCCAGAGAGAGATGTGACCATGGGCGCTGGGAATTGCAGGTGCAAGAGACCTGCAGGTCTGGCTCTGGATCCTTATTACTGGCACAAACCCCACAGGCTGCCACACACATTGCTCTGAACCTCTCACCATTTCTGGCCACCAGAATCGCTTCGAGGAATTTAGCAAAGCAGAACCCCTGGGTGAGCAGTGAAGCTCAAGCATGTCTCACCCATTACTTTGCCCTGCTAACAGACGGGACATATAGCTGCTTTCAGGAGGTCCCCAGGATCAGGATCTGGACGCCAGGGCATTACTCACTTCTGTTTCAATTCCTCAGCGTATAGGAGCCACACCCTCTGCTTGGGAACAATGGGTTCAGGGGGACTGAGATAGGAGAGTCCCACTGGCGCAGAGAGATTCGCTGTCTTGCCTCCATGAAACTGCTTTATGTTCTCCAGTGGTTTTATTGACTGTGCAGGACACTTCCCTGTGAAATGGAAAGACTTTGAATCAAGACTGTAAAAATCCCTAAATCCTGTAATAAGGTGTTTTTTTATTATTATTTCCATCCTAAATCCATCCTGACTCACACACATGCTTGAAAACAGCAGCAGAAGAAATGCAAAGTAGAAATCTTTCACACAGATATAAATATAGTAAAGGACACATACTCATCACCATCATAACCACAGCCAGAGAGAACAGAAACATCATGATGCTCCAGTGTTCACATCATGAGGAGAAGCTTATCTGCTACTTTTCAAGCAGGTAAAGACTCCTCCTACATTTATCAGAGTGTGTGTGGGTGTGTGTGGGTGTGTCCATTATAAGAAGGGAGGAACAAAGCTAAGGAGAAGAACACAGATCCATAAGTGCCCACAATTAAAAGTTTTTTACATTGTTTTAATGGTTTTGTTTTGTGTCACTCTGAGCTGTTTTTGTTAGTGTGGTGTGTGTGCAGTCCTCATAGAGCTTTCAGTTCCAATGTATAGATAGTGTGAGGGATTATTCTTTATTTTCCGTATTTACCACTCTGTTGGAAGATCTATTGTTTATTTGGAGACTTTGTTCTGATCCACTGTCTGTCTGAATATGGCTCAGTATATGAAAAGGAGGAGCAGAAGTCTATCTGAAGATGTGGTGATTAAAAAGCTGCTCTCTTCTGAAAGATTTTCATCTGTACATCTCTGTGTTCAGCAACATGCAGAAGTGGCCAATATTCACAGGGTCTTATTAGTAGAAGTACAGATGATGGTCTAAGAAAAATATTTTGGAAAAAGCTGAGTACTCATTTAACTCCTATATTCAGTATAATGAAAAAATAAAGAATGTAAAAATGTAAAAGTAGTTTCTTACAGAACACTTCAACTGGCTGTTAGTGTGCAATGCAAACTGACCTTCATGCTAAATGATTATAATTCAAAGTCTGTTAAGCCGTTTGAGCTCCAATAATAACAATCTACTGAAAATAATTGGTCTTGATGTTAGGAAGGAATGATGCTCATCATTTCCAGTCATTGGTAAAACATCCACATGCTTGAAAATTTCCACCTCCATGCTTCACTGTTGGTGTGATTCAGTGTAGAATCTCCTTATCCTCAAATTTGGATTCATCAGTAAATAATACTTTTTTCTACTCTGTGAAGTGTTTGTATGCCTCAGCCCATGTTAATGTTTTATCTCCTTTTTCTTCCTGAGAAGTGTTTTATGGACTGTAACTGAGACCCCTTTGAAGCCTTTCTTTGACTGCTGTGTTGCTGATTGGAATTGTTTGCTTTTTATGCAATACATTATGTCTATGTGGTCACTTATGTTTATGTTTGCTTATTTTGTCCAACATAAATAATAAATTCATCATCGAAACAGAAACAGAATGATGATTTGTTGATATTTTATTATAGTGGAATCAAAGGATTCAAACTTGGATTGATAGAATAAATGTATGCAAACTGCTCTGGTGTTTACCAACATAACACTGTTTACACTGTTAATGAAGCTGTAGACTGACTACTTTACATTGTATCAAAGTGTCATATCTTCAGTGTTGTTCCATGAAAAGATATAATAAAATATTCACCAAAAGATATGAGGGGTGTACTCGCTTTTGTGAGATACTGTAGCTTGAGGGCTCCACCTCCTGGTAAAAGTAAAATACTCATATGAAATGTTTTTGTACAGTGGAGCTGGGTTTCCTGTCACTGTGGGCTCCAGGGCGCAGTAGTAGAGAGCAGAGTCTGATACTGCAGCAGAGGAGATCAACAGATCCAGTCTTTTTTCACCTTCATGCACTTCAGCTCTCAGAGATCCCTGAATCATAGTTTTTTGTGATGGAATGATAGTCAGTAAGTGCTCTGGTCTGGATCCAGGATACTGACGATACCACTGCAGATTGATAACATTACCATCATAGTTGCAGGAGAGAGTCGCTGTCTCATCTTCAAAAACCTTTTTATCCTCCAGTGATACTATTGACTGTGCAGAGCACTTCCCTATGAAGAAGAAATACATTTACATCTAAAATAAAATAAAATCAATAGATCATTTTATTCTGCTTGAAATTCTTCAACAATTGCCCTCTAAACTAGTCTCATAGGAATATGACTGGATATAGCAACACAAGATGAACAAAATAAAAGTACATTTTAAAACAAAAGAGTTTTTAATTCAGATAAAAATGTAGTTAATATCACATACTCATCACCATCATAACCACAGCCAGAGAGAACAGAAACATCCTGATGCTCCAGCGTTCACATCATGAGGAGAAATTTAGTTGCTGCTTGTCAAGCAGGTACAGACTCCTCCTACATTTATCAGTGGGGGTTATAAGAGCAGAGCTTTGGAGAGTTCCCAGAGAACCAGATGAAGTTTTATTCTTTTTAATAGTCATCGGGTTTTACTCTGAGCTGCTTTTGTTAGAGTGGTGTGTATGTGGTTCTACTCAGAGTTTGGGAATATTTCCCTTCTTATTCAAGGAAACACTGTTTGTTGGAAGATCAGTTGCTTGTTGGGGGACTTTTGTCTGCTCCACCTTCTGCTCTTCGAGATGAATAAATATATTGGCATGAGCTGAATTTACTAGAAGGAGGATCAGAAACCAGCATTAGGATGTAGTGGTTAAAGTGCCTCTAATTTTCTACTGGAGTTTTAAAACCTCACTTCAGTTTCTTCTTTAAAAAGTTCTTTTAACCTAAAAATCTGCAGTTAATGTGTCCTCTTCTGGTAGCTTTCCATCATTACATTTCTGTGTTTAAACATAGAGAACATTAAATAAACGTTTTTTTGGGGGTTTTGGGGAAGGAACGAGCAGAACCTGTAACGGTGTGGCCTACTCTGAACCCAGGGAGCCACACAGGGTTTGGACCCAAATGCAGTGCCCGAAGCTGCCAGTCCCCAAAAACAGGTAGAAAACAAAATGCTCAAAATGGGTAGAAAACAAAAGCTCAAAATGGGTAGAAAGCAAAATGCTCAAAAAGGGTAGAAAACAAAATGCTCAAAACGGGTAGAAAACAAAAATGCTCAAAAAGGGTAGAAAACAAAATGCTCAAAAAGGGGTGAGCGGTTGAGCTGGAACGTTGTAGAAAAAACAAAAGGAACAAAAAAACAAGAAACTCGGAAGGGAGGGTGCAGCGTCAGTCAGCACAACAAGCCGAAGCTCCTGAACTGACGCAACCACAAAGCGAGAGAGACAGGGAGACCCCGAGAGAAAACCCAAGGATCTTTACCGAATTACCGTCTGAGTCAAACAACGACCCAGCAACTCTGACTCGTCTTCTCTGCATTTAAATAAGCCCAAGCACAGGTGAACCAAATCACTGTTGATCACCGTGCCTGATTGGCAGGTCTCCCAACAGCGGTTTGGCTCCCCCTAGTGCCCCGTCGGGGTAGGGCTCTTACAGAACCGAAGACGCCAGCAACTCCAGGTGCTACACAGACTCCGCGACCTTGGCCACCAGTGTCCGAGTGGCCCTTTTATTTATCTCCAGTTACTCATGCAGCTTCGGGGACCATGAGGCCTCTGACCTCCTGACACACAACGTCCATTTTTAAGTCTGTTGTTTGCCACTGTGGTTTCCTGCTGATAAATTTACATTTACACCATTTAGCAGACGCTCTTATCCAGAGCAACTTCCATGTCCTGATTACAGGGACAGTCCCCCCTGGAGACACTCAGGGTTAAGGGTCTTGCTCAGGGACCCAGTACTGGTAGTGCTAGAGGTGGGTCTGGAACCTGGGATTTCTTGAACCATTAGGCAAGTACCCACCACTAGACCACCACCACCACCAAAATTGAGCCAGTTTGACCCAACCCAACAAAATCATATCAACAAAAAGCAGTTTCTGTGACTCGAACACAGAAACCTCTTGTTGTGAGGCGACAGCGCTACTCACTGTTGCGCCCCTCAATCAGACTTAGATTAGTTCAGAAAGCTTGTTTTTTTAAATTAATGAACTCTGCTGTAACATCATTGTTGCAGACGAATAATAACTTATTTTTTATTGTACACTGCTTGTGTAATTCTCTTACCTAATGTTGGTGCTGTTAACAGTATTATCATTAACATATTAATTAATTTATTAATTTAACAGTAATTAAGATTCAGCTAAAATCAAGTTATACAATTCACTAAATTTAACATGGATTAATGAAGGTTAAAACTGATGAGTTCTGAGGGACTCTACTTTTGTGGACAGTGGACAGTGGATAATGAGGGACAGTGTCCTGTGTCAGATCTATACCATCAGCTGATGTGTTCATTGTGGGTAAGTTTCAACTGGTCCAGGAAATCTGATTATGAAAAACAGACAAAGCCGCTAAATAGCTTCTCCAAGCACTTGCTGAAGATGGAGGTTTGGGCAGTCTGGGGAATCTTGGCCTGTCATTTAAAGATCTGCACATGGAGGTGGAGTATTATCTCAAAAGGCTTAGTGTGATGTGCCTCAAATCCAGAGAAAAGGGTGTTGAGCTCATCTGAAAGTAAGGCAGTGGTGTTGGTCAAACAGCAGGTTTTCCCTTTAGAGTGTGTAAGTGTGTTCAGCTTCTTCTACATGCTTCTCATGTCAGTGGTTTAAACCACTAATTTAAATAATTCCACCTCAGAACCTTTAACAGGGGCAGCGATGGCCTAGTGCTTAGGGAGTTGGCCATAGAATCACACCATTGTGGGTTCTAACCCCTTCAGAGTAGGTTGCCCTGAGGTAACCTTGAGCAAGGTACCGTCCCTGTCGCTACTCCCCGGGTGCTTTCATAGCTGCCCCCTGCTGCACGGTGGATGTTTGTGCATGGGTTAAATGCAGAGATCCAATTTCATTGTGGTGTACTCACAATGACAAGACTTTGGTTCCCAAGCCTTGACACACAAGGAGGCCGTGGCTCATTCTGACATTCAGTCACATTAGATTGATCACACAACTGTGCATTAAAGCACTGAACTGAGCAGCAGATTTGATCAGCTGGTTGATCAAAAGCCTTCTGGGCTGAAAACTGTGCTCATGATTTAAACATCATTTACAGACTAGATGTAAAACCACGGTTCAGAAATGTGTTTCTCTCAGAATAAATCTTAATTATTAAAAATTAAAATGAGATTATTTGCAATGTTACTACATCATGTGAGAGTAAAAAGTTAGATTTAAGTGATACCTGCCTTTAATCTTTAAGACTGAAAGAAAAGGCAATGAAAGTGTGAAGAGGAATTTAAATAAAAACACAGACTGTCTCACAAGATGCAGTAGTCCCAGAATAAAATACTTCTGGAAACAGAAGAACAGATTTGCATGAATGAATAATTAACAAATTACTGGGCATCACCTCCAGAACAGACTGACTTGTTTGTCTGACAGTTTGATAGAGTTGGGCTGAGGAAGCTGAAGATCAAAATGCACAAGATTAACGGCTCCACCTTCTGGAAAAGTGAGATTCTGTCTGATTCATATAAAATGTTTTTGTACAGTGGAGCTGGGTTTCCTGTCACTGTGGGCCTCAGGGCGCAGTAGTAGAGAGCAGAGTCTGATACTGCAGCAGAGGAGATCAACAGATCCAGTCTTTTTAAAGTCCTGTCCACTTCAGCTCTCAGTGTTCCGACACTCGCATGATTAGATCCTGAGTAAATCATCAGTAAAAGCTCTGGTCTGGATCCAGGATACTGACGATACCAATACAGTTTGTATTCCAATGACTTGTTTGAATCTGAATCTGCTCCACCTGATAGAAAACAGAACCACAGTTTCAGTTTAAGTCAAGTCCACAAATGAAAATTGCTGTAACAGATTAGTTTTAATAAGCATGTCATTCAAACACAGTAATCATGTGATTCTCACTCACCTACAAGCAGCAGAAACAGTAAATGAGCAAATGGCAGCATGATGGTTCAATTCAATTCAATTTATTCTTGTATAGCGCCTTTTACAACAGAGTTGCCCCAAGGCACTTTACATTGATGGTCGATGATGGAACAGGTTACAGTAATAGATGTTAAAGCCGGACGACTACGAAGGAGAGGAACCAAAAACTCCACTATGTGGAGAAAAAAAAACCTCTGAGGGTCCAAGGTCAACTGGCTACCCAACCCCCTTGGGTATACTAACAGTACAAAGTTAGTTTGGTTTTAAACTCCAGGATCAGTGAGGAGTCCCAGGTTTCTTCCAGGTACCGATGAGCCGCCAGGGTCCCTTGGCGCATCAGATGCATCACACAGACCAGATGGTAGCTCGGCATTGGACTCAGGTGATGACCACAGCGGGCCCACCCGGACATGTGGGGAGAGAAATGGAATGGGGATGGTCAGTAATGAGCAGGATCCAGTAGTGACAGACACAGAAATGAAACAACAGTGCGATGGCAGCACCAGCGACATTAGTATTGGTGCACTATGGTGATTGCTGCGGGTAAGCTAAACTAAAGAAGTAAGTCTTCAGCCGTGATTTAAAGACTGAGACTGAATCGGCATCCCGTACAGAAGCAGGCAAGCTGTTCCACAATCTAGGGGCCCTGTAACTGAAAGCTCGTGCTCCAATACATTTATTTATGTGAGGGACAATTAGGAGATCTTTATTCTGGGATCTAAGTGGGCGGTTAGGTGTATAGGTAATAAGCAGTTCGGTTAGGTATATTGGGGCAAGACCTTTAAGTGCTTTGTAGGTTAAGAGGAGGACCTTGAAGTCAGCCCTGTACCTAACAGGAAGCCAGTGAAGCGAGGAGAGTATGGGAGTTATGTAGTCGTACTTCCTGCTCCTGCTAATGTCGTGGAAAATTGAGGTGTGAGCCTAAGTCTGAAACTTTTTCTAAGTCAGAAACCAAACAAAGTCAAAAATCAAGCGAAGTCAGAGAGATGCAGCACAACCAATTTACTGAAGAGTTTCAGCGGCGTGGTCCCGTGGGAGCAGCTCCAAATGCCCATCCCAACGTTGGACTTTAAATACATTTCAAACCCCTTTAAAATTTGCATAAATCCATCCCATTATTAGTTTTCCACCAATAATATTCAATGCTGTCATGATTGAAACCTCAGTTCCCCACCTTTGCCCCTTTCCCACCATTAGACTTAGGCCTTCTCATGGTCCACCTTCCTGCCTTGTCTACCACCTATATTTCAAGGCATCCTCCCATCCAGGCCCCCACTTAAAAGTGTTTTTTCACAGATGTGTCCCCTATTTTATGAGTGCAGCTGCCTAAGCAGAGCTGTAACTCTTTCCTACTGGATGTTTCCTGGGGGGCTTCTAGGGTCAGATTTTCCTGGGGGCTCCTGGGGTCAGATTCTAGGTCAACAAACTCTGTGACCTCAGGAATGTGAGGCACTGTGAGACAGGGACAAAAGTAAAGGGATTTTCACTAAATATCCCCCCTCTCAGACTTACAAGTCGGAAACATCAATAAACGCGGGTAAATACGGAATACAGGACTAATAATGCTGTAAACCATGTCAATGATAAAACACTACACAACGTAGTTTTAAACGAAACATCAATGACAGTCATAATGAGAGCATATCAAGCTTATAGCTTAATTGGTCTTTTCAAGTGATCAGGTTACTAAGAAGAGAGACCCATTCCCCAAGAATGGGCGAAAACCTCTATGCTGAGAGGAAAAATTCCCACTCTACCCAGATGTTGCGATAGCACTATCAGCGCTTGGGTTCAGCGGTTCTCAACTTAGCCTGATCCTGCTCTCGAGATTACAAAGAATTAATCAATAGACTAGTACCTTATATAAGGATACATATTAGAGTATACCATGTGCTGATTCAGAATATGACTGTCCTCAAAACAATAATAAGGACACGCAATAATAGAGTACATATAACAGATTATTCTGCAGTCGCTACATTAAAAGGTTATATAGTCGATACATGATCAATAAAACTGAGTAAATACAAGTTGCAGAAACAGTGAAATACCCAACTAAGACTCTCAAATGGTTATAAGCGACTACCTCATCTTCGCCCGTTTTGCACTTTACGTGCAGTAGCACGGTACCGTTGGTGTGTACCAGGAGAGGTCACTAGTACTTCTCTGGCCACACTGGACAAAGCGCTGCCCCTAGTTATTACGATCGGGTCGGGTCTCTGAATTTGGTCTTTTCCTTCGGTGTCTGTTTCCGTGGCCCGGGGTGTAAGGTCCAGATTGCCCACCCATTTGTAATCTTATAAAGCATAAAGGCATGTGAAAGCGATTATGGACCCACATACACATAGGAATTGTCTCATATAGGCTCTCAGCTCTGCTTCCAATTGTTCCAAGGGAGGCCCCTGATAGGGTTCCCTCAGATGGGGTACAGGCATGTGTCTACCAGTAAGCATCTGATGTGGAGTCAGATGAGTGGTTCTATTAGCTTGCATTCGGTAATGCATCAGGGCTAAAGGGAGAGCATCCATCCAATGGAATCCTGTTTCTGCACAAATTTTATTTACCTTTGTTTTTAGAGTTCCATTAACTCTTTCTACCATCCCCTGAGACTGGGGGTGGTAAACACATCCCAGTCGTTGTTTGATTCTCAATTGTTGCAATACCTTTTTAACAGTCTGTTGGATAAAAGCTGATCCATTATCTGAACTTATTTGTGAAGGAATTCCAAATCTTGGGATTACTTCTCTCGTCAAAAACTTAATAACAGTTCCAGCACCTTGATCTTTGGAGGGGGTTGCTTCCACCCACCTGCTAAATCTGTCAATGACCACAAGCATGTACCTGTATCCTCTCACCCTTTTAATCATGTCCACATAATCAATCACCAGATGTTGAAATGGTCCTGTAGGTACCGGTATGTGCCCAGCTGGGGTAGTGATTCCCTTTCGCACATTATTTTGAGCACAAACATCGCATCGGCTCAACAATTCATCAATCGTTGCCTGTAAATATGGAGACCAAAACCCTTGTTTCTTTATTTTTCTTACCACTTCTCCTCTTGCGCAATGATCCAACCCATGTGCATTAGTGATTAGTATTGTTAGTAATGTGTTAGGTGCAATCAACAACCCTTCATGATTTCTCCATAACCCTTTTTCATCTTGTTTAGCTCCTCTGTTGCTCCACATAGTTCTTTCACACAATGTTGCTTGTTTCTGTATCTCCACCAAGTCATCCAGTGTGGTTACAGGTTCGATAGCTACCATTGGTGCCATCACCGGATCCTCACACTTAGAGACCTTTCTAGCTGCCTCATCAGCCAAGTTATTCCCCTTTATCACATAGTCATTTCCTTTTTTGTGTGCCTGACATTTAACTATTGCCAGTCTTCTTGGCAGCATCATAGCACTCATCAACTCCAATATTTGCTGCAAATGTTGTATTGGGCTACCATCAGTCTTCTTAAAACCTCGCTGTTTCCATACCGCCCCAAATAAATGTGTAACTCCATGAGCATACGCTGAGTCAGTAAAAACATTAACACTCTTTCCCTTTGCCAATCTGCACGCCTCGGTTACTGCCTTCAACTCTGCTAGTTGGGCAGAACACGGCTGAGGACAATTTTCGGCCTTTTCTACCTCAAAAACATCTCCGCTTCCTTTCCTCACCACTGCATATCCCGCATGGTTCCCCAAGTGATCCCTAAAACAGGATCCATCAACAAAATAAGTCACTTCTGCTTCCGGAATTGGTGTAGACTCCAAATCAGGTCTTAACTTAGAGAACGCCAATGAACTAGCTATGCAATCATGTGGTTTTCCTTCAAACTGGAAAGGCAATAATTCTGCTGGATTAACTGTATTGCATCTCCTAAGAGTCACATCTGGAAATGTAAGCAAAAACGAATACTGCAAACTCCTTGCTTCTGTTAAAACAAACCTGCTGTTCTCGATCAGCTCTATGATTTTATGATGGGAATAGATGATCACTGGAAACCCCATCGTCAGAACTGAAGCTTTCTCGTAAGCATAATGTACTGCTGCTACACCCTGATAGCATGGTGGCCATCCCTGAGCCACTCCATCTAGTTTAGTGCTATAATAAGCTATTGGCTGTTTCTTTCGACCACTACACGTCTCCTGCATCAACACTGCTGAAGCAAATCCATCACAGCGATTAGCAACAAACAAACAAAAAGGTTTATCATAATCTGGTGTAGCTAGCACTGGTGCCGTTTGCATTTCCTGCTTCAGAGTTTCAAACGCCACATAAGCATCAGATGTCCATTTCAATGGAGCATTTAATGTCTTTGATCCTGCTTCTGTTATCAGTCCCCTCAAGGGTGCAGTCTTTATTGCATAATCTTCAATCCATTCTGCACTAAACCCTGTCATCCCAAGGAATGACATCATCTGTCCCACTGTCAGTGGTTGTGGTGCTTTACTGATTCCCTCCAGCTGTGAAGGGGCTATTGCTTTTGTTCCATGTGCCACCAGTCGTCCCAGGTACTCTACCTGTGGTTGGCAATATTGTAATTTTGCTTGTGACACCTTATGTCCCCCCTCAGCTAATTTTCTGAGAACTTTAACAGAGTCTTCATGACATTGTTCTACTGTTGGGGAACACAAGATTAAATCATCAACATACTGTAACATTGTGCTGTTAAAATCCAGTTCCTCTAGATCCTGTCTCAGGACTTGATTAAATATATGAGGGGAATGTTTGAATCCCTGTGGTAACCTTGTATAGCTGTACTGCTTCCCCCTGTACGTGAATGCAAA